>VWZU01009771.1:113492-131955 GCA_013397095.1 Sterrhoptilus dennistouni | reverse complement strand
AGCTCTCTCCTTTTGCTTACCAAGGTGGCTTCTTGTTGTTACATTACAAAATAAACATTCAAGATATTAATACACTTATTACATAACAATCAGGGGTTTCAATTCTCCAAATTTCATTTCTTTCAGCTGCATTTTAAGAAGCAGACATCCTCTCAAGGCATGATTTACTTCTAATAATCTAAAACAGTAGGACATACAGAAGAAAAAAAATGTTCTCAGATTATGCCATTGGATGACTTGATCTAGCCAGAAAATATGGAATACTTTCATGGCATGTATACCTATTTTGGGATGATACTAGATTTCAAGTTTTCCAAAGGGACAATCTTCCTACAGCAGTATTTTCTTTAGCTTAATTTATTTTTTTTCCCCAGAAAAGCACACTCATACATGGCTGTGTTCAAAAAGCACAGCATGATTCAGGAAAGATGCTTGCAAATGCTTTGGGAAGGCTGTTAAAAATTTTGGAATAGATTTCCCAGACCATGAGCTGTAAATAAAGAATAATCCTACTACTGTGTGGTATCAACATTATAAAGAGGCAGAAATTCAGAATCCTGTAGAAGATACTTATGGCTACTTAGGCTCAGAGCAATTATGACATTGTAAAACTTTTCATTTTATTAGGTGCCTAAATATATTACAATTTAGTGATTTTTAGTTGCTCATTTCTGTGTGTTATAAATGCAATGGCAAATATCGGATTAACAAAGCAACAATTTATTAATAACACTATATCGATCACCAATAAAAGAGAAAACCACAAAATAGGAAAATATCAGCGCTGCACCGGGTGGATAGGGGTCTGCACGCCAGGGTACAGGTCACCCAAATCCACCCCAAACGATTCCCAGTCCACCGTTTTATAGGATTTTTCTGCCCTGAGGCAGTCCAGGTGTCCAGGATGGGCTGAATAGCCCGAATTTCTTTTCGATGGTCCTCTCGGATCTTGTCAAGTCCCATTGTCTCATTCCGGGAAAGCTTTTTCTTATGTCAATTTCATGGGTCAGTCTTATGCTGATTTCATTTTGCTTGTTGCGCCAGAGAGTCGATGAGATCAGCATCATCGTCAAGGAGGAATTTCTCCTTGCATTGGCGAGGAAGTGATTCTTATCAAGGTTGGCCAGTGTCTTTGTATAGTCTGATGATTCTCGTCCTGTCTTTGCAACTGAGATTGCAGGCTGGGGGGGAAACGATTAGCCTTCTAGTGGATTTCACAATTTTTATTAACATTATTCCCATTACACATCGGATTATTATTTTATACACGAATTTTTACCCTAAATTTATCACATGTGTAAGCAGAAATATTTTCATTTGATACATATTCTCTTATTCACAATACCTTTGACTTCCCATAACTACTAAATCTGAAAAGAAATTTGCCACAAACTCCCTACAAATCTCCCTACAATCTCTCCTGACAGTTGTCATGGAAAATGGGTTGCCTTGAATAAAAGTGCTTTTTATCACACACTGTTCATGTGGCCTCTGAAAATAAATTATATTTTAATTACCTGGAATCATGGAGTTATTTAGGTTGGAAGGAACCTCTGTAAGATTTAAGGTCACTGGCTGTACTCAAGGCAGGATCAAAGTCAAGCCAGACTACTCTGAAGTTTCTTTGTCGTGTGGGTTTTTTATGCTTCCATAGCTGGTGATCCCAGACCCTTCCTGAGCACTTATACCAGTGTCTGGCCCATTGTCATCGTAAATATTTTTTTTTTCATTATACTTAACCTCAGTTTCCCATGTTCCAGCTAGTCTGAGCTGTCCTTTCTCTGGGCACCTCTGACAATATTCTAGTCCAATCTTTACCCATTAGGTATCTAAAGAGAACAGTTAGATCTTCTGCTTGGTCTTCTCTGAGTTGAAAAAATACAGTTCTGTCAGCCCTCCCTCATACTTCATGTACAACTAAATAGTTTTATGGAAATAGAGGAAGAGAACTGTGACAACTTAAAAATCACAGGAAGAGGAAAGGGAGGGAGAGAAATATTTAGAGGAAAAAAAGTGACAAGAAGACTGATGTTGGTAGATAAGAAAAGACATTGAGAGATGTCTCCAGGGAATCCTGAAGCAGCAGGGAAAAAAATAAAGAAAAAAGAGAAAAAGGAGGACATGAAGCAGAAAATGTAATATACAGAAGAGGCCTTAGAAGTTGAAGAGTTATAGAGGTGAGAAATGGGTAGGAAATGGAGTGGCCACTCCTCTACCATTGTGGGAGAGGTAAGGGACGTGCCTTCTGAAAAAGACACTTCTATAAGTGGACCTATATCTTCGTTTAAAGTTCATTTCTGCCTTAGAAAGAGGAGGATGAAGAAAAGCTTTCTGGGTAGAGATGTTTCATGAAGATGACATGACTGGTGCAAAAAATGAATGAGCACTGGAGCCTGCAAAGCAAACATCTCCTTCTTAGCTCCTGTTACATTTGCAAAGTCTACAGAAGACTCTCTTTTTTTCTTTTCACTTGCAAAATCTACAGAAGGCTTTCATTGCCTCCAAAGTCTACAGAAAGTTTTCTTTTCCTCTTTCATGTCTTTGTCTGAATCTCGAAAGAATCATGACTATAGGACAGCAGCCTTAAGTGACAAACTTGGCACCCTTGTTTCAGGGTAATAGCAAGTTCTAAAGAACATCCTCTTCCCCTCACCCTAAGCTGAGGTTTATTAAATTTTTAGGTAAAAAAGGGCTACAAATGTAGTGGAACAAGGTCAGAATTCAAAGTGCTCTTGGCATAATGGTAGAGGCAAAAAATAGCAGGCCCCTAACTTTTCTAACCTTAAGACTATTCTTCTATTCTCTACCCCTTCACAAATTTTATGATGGTTTAACCCGATTCACTAATGAAGTTGCTCTGGATGGATATTAAAGTGAAAATAGCTCTACAGGTTCTTAATTTTACAGCTTCTCTTTTTCATTCTTTATCCTGGTGAATATTCATGTTTCTTACAAAAAAATAATGGAATGTAAAGTTGAAGAACATAGAAATTAAACTACAAAAGATATTCTTGCAATATAATATAGATTCTTTTGTATCGTTTTAGAGGAAACATTATTAACAGACATTTGAAAGGAATTGAAATGTAGCTATTCTCACTATTTGACCTTGAAGAGTAGATTCAAGCCCATTAATAGTTCTTAAGTTATGTTGCTCCATGGTGCTACTTTTATTCCTCAACTATACATGTAAGAAATACATGTATCAAATACACTCTGCCGTTAGACAAATGCCACTGGAAAAGCTGGGCTATTTTTCAGCAGCAAATCTTCTGGAAGAACTCCCCACCTTTCCCTTTGGCTGCTCTAATAACTATTTGGAATGATTTAGTAAGTATACTATATTGTTATTTTATTTTTAACTTTCATTATTAACTCTAAATGTTTTAATGTTGAAAGTGCTTAAAGCCGTGTGAAAAAATCAGTGAAGCTTTTCCAAAGATTTTCCTGTGATATTTAAGTGCTTGTTCCAGTTGGTGTAGAGGAACAACAGAGCCAACCATGACTATTTGACCATGAAGTGGCCAAAATAATTATTTGCTAAATTCTTGATTGTTTCCTTTAGTTTAGCGTGTTCAGCATTGTCGTAAGCAGGAGGGCAAAGAAATGGTTGAAGTGAAGCACTGAAAAGAAAATTGTGTCAGTCCCCACGTAACTATTTCACCAAAATATTGTTGTAGTCATCTCTGAAATTATTGCCAGATGAGTATTGAGATTGGATTTCTGTGTTGGATACTGTGCAAATCTTTACCAGGGTTGATGTAGTTTGTAAATTCTTGGTTATTCTACAGTGACTTTGATAGTGTGCATCAAAGTGCAACACAATGCTCTGGATTAAACCAAGCATATAAAAATCATTACCAAACAATATAGTGTGCTGTGCCAAACCACTGATCACACATTTAATGATGCAAATATATTTCCTTTGCTCATTCCTGGTCTTCCATTAGAAAATAACCATTTGAAGGAATGAAACTTAGCAATCGTTAGACAACCACAATTTTAGAAGGTGGAATCCTATTTTCAGCCATGCACTGTGAAAGAGGTTTCTTTCCCACAGGAAGGAAAGCCTGACAACCCAATGTCTTGGGGTCAGTTGAGAGGCAGCCCCTAGGAGGCCAAGGCCAGCCAAGGCCATCAGCCCTGGCAGCTTTTCCTCTGGGAGAAATCCCCTGGTATTCACAGTTTTAGAAGGTATAAACCAAATTATGGTAAAGGGAAGTTGATGGAAAAGAAGGGCTCTTTCCCCTAGGAAAGAAAGCCTTACAACTCAGTGTCTCACAGGCAACTGAAAGGCTGCCAGGTCCAAGGCCAGCAAGACCTGTCATTCTGGGCTTTCATATGAGAGGAAACCAAGAATGTTCACAACTTTAGGAGTCAAAATCCCACTTTCAGCCCTGGGTGCCTGGGCAGAAATGATGGATTTTTTCCACAGGAAGGAAAGCCCAGCACCACAGTGTCTTGTAGGCAGGTCAGAAGTGCCCCTCAAGAAACCAAGGCCAACCTGAGTTGTTGGTACATTCAGCTTTCACCTGGGAGAAATCCTTTGAGGTTCTCAATTTTAGGAGGCAGAATCCCACTTTTAGCCATAGGTACCTGGCTGTGAATGATTGCTCTTTCCCACAGGAAGGAAAGCCCAGCAACACAGCATCCCATGGGCAGTTGAGAGCTGGCTCCCTGGAGTCCAAGGCCAGCCAGAGCCACTGGTCCCTTGTACAGATGGCTGGGATAAATAAAGTCAGCCCACCAATGGGCAGCATTCAGTCTCCTGGATGGATGAGAAATACATGCTTCCTTTCTGTGTAGGATTTGTTTGGAGTTTTTTCCCATTTACATTTCTTTGTATTCTGGTTTTTGGAACAATGCAGAGTATTTAACATGGTGTTGTGAGCTGGTGCCAGCCAGCAGGTGAACTATCCAGCTGCTTGCTCCCCCACAAGTGGGACATGGGAGAAGAGAGGAAGAACAAGAGCAAGAAAGCTGATGGGTCAAGCTGAAGACAGAATGATCACTCACCCTTTTTTGCCATGGGACAAACAGGTTGCTCTTGGGTAAATTCCCAATTAAATGTAAATTAGCTGGCAATTAAAAGGGCTGCCCAGAGAAGCTGTGGGTGGCCTGCATGGTGGCTGAAGGGAAGATGGGAAGAGCAGCATGAACAGTCACAGCGTGCATCAAGGTACCCTCTTACTCCTGCTCTCCTCTTTTCTGGGTGATTACAAAACAAACAAAGAACCAGTTTAGGCCAAGAAGTCCTTGATAACAAAATTCATATCCCATAATCAGGTGCAAGGTGCAGGCAGCCACCAGAGGCATCTCCTGGAGGCAGTGGTCACTGGGAACAATGGAAGGGGAAAGAGGACCCAGGAGCTGAGATACATAGGAGTGTTTTTCTGCTGTTTCTCTCAGATAGGTACCTGGATGAATTTCAATAAATTTTAAATGGGGAAAAAAAATACAAGTTTAAAGAAGGTAAGAGAAGATTGAAGGCAATTTTGTTTAATTAAACCTATTTAAGTTGACAGAACTTAATGAAATGTACTCAAGTACTTTGGAAACTAGCTCTAACACTTCTGAATCATCTTTAGGGGTTTCCTAGTTGACTGGGGAAGCATAGCCATAGCATACAAATTGAAATATGGAAAATGGGTAGACCTGGAGAGTCATTGAACATGCATCCTTGTTAGAACAGTTGAGGGAAGAAAGGCAGTTAGCTCTCAGATTGAAAGGATGTGTCAGTTCAATCTTACATTAAATTGCAGAAGACAAAAGGAAAGAATGCACAAAATCAGCAAGGGAGGGACTGAAATTTTAGAGAAAATTATCAGAATCCAAAACTTAACTCAGGATGATACTCAGAAGGATTAGGATGGAGTCACCAGGTACATATGTACAAATTGAAAATAAACAAGAAGCAGAAGAGCACAAAAGTTTGGGAAAAATGAATTCAGTGCAAGTTGGCCACATGAGTCATTCCCGAAACACCTTATCCTAAGATATCCCTGTTAGTAGATGTCACCTCAATTAAAAAGGCGGTGATGATCAGCATCAGTTTGTTATGACTTCATACAGAGCACTGACCTCAGTATGGCACATTAGATCCAGGTGGGCAAATCAGAGAAGATAAACACAGGACAGCAAGAATGAATTATTTTATCGTCACAGCCCATGGGAAGAGATGCAAAACTGCACTTTATATTCCTGGAAAAAGAACGTGGGCAGTGGCTGTGAAAGCAACAACGTGCAGGTGTGAGGACAGTGTGTCACCATAATGTTCTGTTACACAAAAGTTTGATGGAAACAATGACAAGTCATTCCATTGGAGAAGAAACAGTTATCTTGTCTCCAATAATCAAGACCCTGTGTGAAAATAAAAATCCAAAATATCAAAACAGCTATGGAGATAAAAGTTCCAGAAACACCCTTTTTTTTTCTTTCTTTCTTTTTTTTCTTTTTTTTAATTATTTTTTTAATTAAAATCCAGAGTGTGAGAGCTGCTCAGTGGTATTACAGGGGTAACTCAAGGTAGGAGAAAGATTCATATGGCCATGCTGCACAAAATCCTTGTAAACTATGTGCCACCACAAGGGATTCACTCCAACTCATGGAGCTCGTTTGAAGTAGCTGCCTATGTGTCAGATGAGATGCAGGATTCTTGTCACCTCAGCTTGCAATTACTGTGTCCATGGTTTCCTGTCTTTCAGCTTCCAGGATTGCACAGCCTAGAACTTGGATCACAGCTTCAGAAAAAAATCATTTGCAGCTTCTCCTTCAATTGGTTTATTCAACTGTGTTTATTTGAAAGGCTAAGGATTAGACAGTCCAACAGTCAGAATTACTTCAATAGACTATGAGTAATTCTAGAGAGTTAAAATATTGCTATTGTCTTCCTTGAAAAACAGGGATGTTAATTTATTGAAAATTAACACGCAGTTAAACTGTGGGACATTCGCTACAAGAATTGCATGAAAATGGAAAAAAAATCCAGCAGAGAAAAAAAACACAACCGGGGCAATTTTTGCCTTTAAACCTTTATTTTCTCGAATTATTAAATTAATATTTTATGATTTTTTTAATGGTGGTGCTTGAAATGTCACTTTATTTAGATAAATTATCAAATCTCGCTAGATCACTAAAAAATCAAGCCACTCAAACAACTCAGGATTGCTCTGCTCCAGAATCAAGAGCCGTCTCACAGGTAGCCTTAGCCTCACTCCCAAACCAGCCAACTGGATGACTTTGCCCAGTTGGGCAGACAAAGCACCTTGTCTTAGCCAGACTCTGTTTCTCCACCACTCAGCCCCAGCCAGAGGCTCAAACCGAGCATCCAGGGCCATGTTCCCCAGCTGCTCTGTGACATCCTCTTGCCATCCAGAGTCACTCAGCCCTGTCTGGCTCACCACAGTCTCTCTTCCCTGGACAGCTCAGAGCTTTTCCCCAGGCAGCCAGAGCCACTCAGCCCCAGCGTACCAGCAAAAGATCCCCCCTGCCCAGCCAGTCACTCCTGTCCCAGCCAGACAGATTATCCAGCCAGGCACAGAGCTCACCCTGGCCAGCCAGCTGGAACACCCAGCTGTTGCAGTGTGCATTTTGGGTTTTCTAAAATGTTTGTAATTTTTGGTATTAAGTTTCTGTAAGTGTTCATCCACCCCCACCTGTTTCCCTTACTGACTGTAATCAAGCCACATAATAGGTCCGAGCCATCCCTATTGTATGTCTCTGATAGCTTGGCCTAGGCCAATGTAGACCTATTGTTTGTTATCTGTGGACACTTCCAGGTACTTGATGGCTCTCCAAGCCAGGTGGCTCTACCAGGCCTCGGGTAACATCCACACCCCTTTTTCCCCTACATGTCGAAGTCCAGCGCTCCTGTACCTAAACCCCTCCCCTTCATTTCCACCTGTAACGCCCATGTTGATAAGGGCAAGCCAGAACTTTCGCAACTACTCACGCTTTGACCACCTGAGCCTTCGCCCTGAATAAACCCTCCTAAGCAACACCAAGTGCGAGTCTGCTCCATTCTTCCAAGCAAGGTCACATCTCTGTCTGAAATCTGGACCCAAAGGATTAACTCGTTTGTATGGTATCTGAAGAGCAAAGCTAGCCGGACAGACAAGCTCAGAAGGACCATACCCAGCCTGTCCTTCCAGCCAGAGCTCCTTTCTCTGGGCAGCCAGCCAGAGCAGTGCTATTCACAGCACAGGATTAGTATGGGAAACCAGACACAAGCCCTACTGAAGTCTATACAGACAGCATTGTCTTACCTTCTGCAATGAGTCATCTGTTTCAGCACGGAGGCCAATCAGATTGGTCAAGCATCATTTAACCTTAATGAATCCATATTGACCATTCTTGCTCATCTTGTTTTCACTCATTTTGCCCAGAGACAGCTTCAAAGGAGACATGTTTCATCATTTTCCCATCAACTGAAGGGAAGCTGACATGTTTGTAGGCCCCCAAATCATCCTTCTTCCATTTCTTTCTGTAGATGTCATGTGTATTATTCTCCTGAAATGTGTTCTTCCCTCACCTCTGGTACAGGGAAGTTTTCTCTCCTGAGCCCCCAGGTCTGCATTCCACTGCTGCCTCCTCCATGACCCTCAGGACCCATAGTCTCCCTCTATGCTGTAGTCTGCGTAGCCATGGTTTCCATTAAGACCCCTCACCAGACACTGAGAAATGTTATCACTCCATATCTCCCCACCACAAACCTCTGGGATTTGTGCTGCACAGGTCCCTCAGCTCAGCAAGTGGCATTGTTACAACTCAACCGCACTTTTCATGGTTACAGCTTGCTCTGAAGCTGCTGAACCAAGTATTTCCCAAAGCCTCTGCAACATTTCCCCCTCAGTTTTCTTGCACCATTACTTTCATCCTGTTTTTCTCAGGGCTTTGTGCCTGTAAGTCTCAACTGTGCTGTTAAGGGAAGTTTTCATGGGAATGAACAATTGATTTTGAAGTGTGGGGACAACAAGGACAAAGTTTCCCCTCTATTATGTTTTTTAGTACATCTCATAAAATCCAACCACACTGTACAACAGAATAGATAAGCTATTTAATTTTTTTTATTTTGCATATTTTTAGCACAATTTAATTTGTTATGTTTTTATCACTATTTGACTCCTTGTTTGATTCATTAAATACAATTACTTTTTAAATTTTAATTTTTATTATGAGTATTATAATTTTATCATTGGATTATCTTTTTTCCAATAATATGCACAGTTGGAAATCAACTGAAGTATGGTATTTGCACCTGATCACCACATTCCAGTCAGCAGTGAAAGCATAATAAACAGCCAAAAGGGAGATTAAATGAATACTTATGAATGCAGCATAGCTGTGTCATCCTGCTAGACCCCCCCATGGAAAGAGTCTGCAGCTCACTGAGGACTAAACATCCTTAGTAGTTCTTAGTAGTGCCTTAGTAGCGCCTCAGTAGTGCCTCAGTAGTGCCTTAGTAGTTCTACACAGTCATAGGATCATGAAATCATTGAAGTCTGGAAATACCTCCAAGATTAACGAGTCCAACCTTTGAGCACCACTGTACCAAATAAACCATAGCACTAAGTGTCACATTGAGTCATTCCTTGAACAATTCTAGGAGTGGTGACTCCACCTGGGCACCCCAATTCCAATGCCTAAAAGAACCAGAGCAGAGCTTTAAGGTCACTTCACATGCTTTTCTCTCCCAGTAGCCTTCCCAGGCATGCCATGGCTCCTATTACACCCTGCTCCTCTACCATGGCTGCACTGATCCCGGGACACTGCAAGAGGCCCCTAAACAGGAAGGAAAACATATTCATAAAGAAAAAAAACAAACAGACACACAGAAGATTCTGCCCAGAAAACCAAAATGGCCCTGGCAGGGTGCAGCTGCAGCCACAGGGTGGTGTTTAGGTATGAGAGGAAGGATAGAAGGAACATCAGCTATCCCTCTTCTGCAGAGCTTTCTTGCTCTTCATTTTCCATTATGGTGAAATAACTTTTGGTGATTAAAAACTGCATGCAAAAGCTGTTTCCGCCATCAAATGAAGATGCTATTAAATGCCTACTTGATGGACGATGCTGGTGAAGATATTCCATGGCTAGGAATGTATCAGCCCACAGAAGCATAGCCATGGTTGTATGGTGTTCTTAAACAGGCCAACCATGTCCTCCTTGCAGCAGGACCAGCCAGCAAGAGTGCCATGCCATATTCACAGCCACATCCCTGCTGCAGCTGATTTGGCTTGGTCAGCTCAGGGTGCATTGTCTTCCTCTACCCAACCATCCCTCCTGACAGATGCTCCCACCTCCAACCCAACCCACAGGATTTTGTTGCTTTATGGCTGAGTGGGCCTTTCCTTCCTCCCTGTTTGGTTTCCTCTTGCGACTGCTGACTGGGGACCTCACCCTCTCACAGGAATGGAGATGTGCAGGGAACAGGTACACACATGGCCTTCTCTGGTCAGATAAACTCCTGTAACCCAGTACTTTATCTTCCTTTATGTTCTCAGTTAGGGATAAATCTCTTGGATAGCGTAGATCTGTGCTACTGGAGGAAATAGCTCAGGTGGTGACAGGTCACACCAGCTGGCAATTCAAACCTGTTTCCTTGCTGCCCTTCAACAGTGAGACCCTGTTAACTGCAACTGTCTGTAAGCCCTTGTTCACTGTTAAATTCACTCCTTAATCTATATTTCACATCTGTCATGGATAATTACTTCTTCAATTTATTTACTCATTTTTAATTCCCATGTGAATTAATTTGTGGTCCCCCTGATTTCTGTACCACTCCCCTGCCCTTTGAACTATCATGTTAGATGCATTAAAGTGTATAGATTGATAAACAGAGTCTTTGTTGTCGAATAGAGATAAATCATCCTAGTAACTTACATCTTTTGGGGTTTTTTTTCAAGGTATCTATTCAGAGTATCTTGCTTTTCCAGTATTCTCTAGACATTCGTATTTGTATCTCCCCTTAGCAAATCCAAGTACTTACTTTGTCTTTCTGTCCACAAGAAATAGAAATGTCATTTTTGCAGCCTCCTCACCCTGCAATAGGTTTGCACCTGGCCAGCTGATGACCATCAGAGCCTGAAAAGCGCAACCTGCAAAGGTACACTTGTGAGGTTTTGATGTGTTTCTCAGTTGGCTGAAGCAACCCAAAGAGCTGCTCTGCCCTGCTTGGAGTCACCTCTCCTGTACTGTGCTTCTCTGTTCCCAGCCTCCAATTTCCAACATTTATCCTTGTCCTGTCTCCTCATCACTCAGCCCCAACCACCTGTTTCTTACTCTGGTACTATCACCATCCTCAGGCTCTTCCTCCCAGCTCCTGCCTCCTGCAGTCCCTGCATAGCTCCTGCTCCCAGCCATCCAGCCTCAGATGGGGTAAAAGTAGTGTCTTGCCCTTCAACAATTGCCTGATTTCTTCAGGATCCTTAATCCCAGATCCTTAGCTCTGTACAATTGGCCCTCTCTGATGTATGATCATGACTCACCATTTCAGCATCTGACTCCTCCCTCCCCTGCCAGTTGTGACTTCTGGACTCAGCAGCCAATGTTGTCTGCCAGACACAACACACCTTGTAGGTCTACTCCCAAATTCCTTTTCAGTTTTTAACATCTAAGTCTGTAGCTCTTCCTTATTTAGAATTGCTGCACACTAACTTAGGAATTTGGAGATGTCACTATTTTATCAATCCTATCTATAACCTGGCTCACAAAGGCAAGCTCTGGTACGCTGGGTTATTATATTTTTGTCAATCAAGATATTGACCTTTTTTTTTTTTTTTTTTTTTTTTTTTTTTTTTTTTTTTTTTTAACAGAGGGCTGTGGCAAGATCAAACAGGAAAACAACACAAGCTTTCTATTTGGGATTTGTGCTTAAACAACAAGACTCATATCCCTCATTATCCAAGAGTTTTCCCTCTCAGCAATTATTCTAAATTATGTTCTTCCCTTCACAAAGGGCATTTGAGATGCTTAATACCTCTGCACCTAGAGAAGCAAAACTGCAAGACCTTAACAAAGGATAAGGGTGTGATATATAACCAGGAGAAAGCAATTCAGGGTGCAGTCCCTTTATCAGATTGTAGAATGGGCCTGCAGCCTCTACATTAAATCACAGACAGGACATGCCAAAATTCCTAAGGTCTATTGGTAAAAATATGGCCACAGAGCATAATTGCAGCCATGTGAAATGCATAAACCAGGCCTTGTCCACGTGTAACACACTCAGCACTTCTACAGGGGTGCAATAATCCAGCTACCATTGAGACAGAATGAAGGAAAATACCTTAGAGGAGGGTGTTACAGGACTCCGAGCAGTTGGAGTTTGAAGGGAAACTGTTAACAGTTTTACCTAGAGAAATGTTATTTGATCAATTCTACCATCTTGAAAGGAGAGACATGATGAGGAAAATGGAAATACATCTTGGAAAATATACCTGCTTTCCTCCTATTTCAGATAAGCATTCCTTGTTCTGAGTTTCTAGATTTTTAGGGGGGTTGGTTTTGGTGGGTTTTTGTTTGTTTGTTTGTATTGTTTGGGTGTTTTTGTTGGGTTGTTTTTTTGTGGTTTGTTTTTGGTTTTGGTTTTGGTTTTTTCTTTTTTCTTTTTGGTGGGTGTTTTGGGTTGGTTGGTTTCATTTGGGGTGGTTTGTTGGTTTTTGGGTTTTTTTTGTTTGTTTGGTTGGGTTTTGGGGTTTTGGGGGTTTTTTTTAATATTAATCTAGTACCAGTGATACTGAAGGGTCAAAAATTTCATCATATATGTTATTTAAGCATTGAGTTATAGCTACCTTGAAAACACTTTGTGCAAGCTTCAAATGTGACCAGGGAAATCATTTGGAGATAGAGCCTAACACGCAGAACACAAAGCAGAGCTAGTTTATTTGAAGACAGATGGAAGTAATTCCTAAAAAAACACAAGAGTTCAGGAAGTGTTTCATTTGAAGACTGTATTTGCCCTGAAAAGCAGAGAGTACACTGGATTAGACAGCAATAAAATGATTACTTCTTGGCATTTTTTTTTAGCAGACAGAAGGTGGCAATTTCTTGGATATTTTTTGTGTCAGTTTTCTGAGATTTTCCAAAAGCTTTTCCGATATGCTTTTAGTAAAATTTTTGCTTAAGAACATAAGGAGTTACCATATTGGATCAGATTTGTGATCCATCTGGTCTGGTAGTCTGTCTACAATAGCAAATAGTACCAGACGTCAGAAGAAGGTGCAAAAACCACACAGTTCACAGAGGTCATTTCAAGCTTTCCCTAATAGTCAGGGCATAGTAAAAGGATTTTTAAACCCTTAAAATCATTTGTCTGCATTAAATAACTCTGAATATCTTTATTGTTGCTGAAAATGGTCAGTCCTTTCACGTCCTTCTAAATGGCTTCCAGAATTGGCTTCCATCATCAGTGTATTTAACAGCCAAACAATACTAAAAAAACTTTTTTCCTTTTACATTTGTGCCTTCTATTTTCATTAACTGATAGTTATATCAGTCAGTGTCTCACTGCATCATTGAATGTCTTAAAAACAGATGGACTTTCTCTCACTCTTTCTACTCCAGGCATTGTTGTGTTTATTTCTCTCACTCATTCTCTTTTTACCTTTCCAGAGGAGAAAAGCCCAGTCCTTTCTGCTCCTTTCGGTGAGATGTTTCCCTGTGTCTGATAATTGTCTCCATGCTTTAAGGGAGCAGAGTGCAGCAGGAGGCCCATTTGACACAAAGTGCAGCTCCAGGAAAAGACAGGACAGGAGCAGAGGTGTCACATAAGAACACAAGGCTTTGTTTTGCAGGAGGAAGAGGACATGAACTAAATTCTGTCCTACAGAAAGCAGGAAAAAAAGAAGCCAAGGTGAGGTGGTGAACAGTCTCCCAGAGAGGCTACATGAGGTATCCTAAACTCTACTGCTTTTAAATCTGCCTTGGCTGGGAACACCGTGAAACGAGCCCAAATTTCAGGAATGCAGAACTTTTCCAGCAGCAGTGACCATGGACTGAGTGGAAAATATCATCTCAATAATGAGACAGCCTGAAAACCAAAAGCTTCTGTTAGAGGCTGTTCAGAATGAGCTAGTTCTGAATCTTATTCCTGACTGTGATCACTGTTGTTCTTCTTGAGCTACTTTCTGACCGGAGGAATAAATTATTGGATTCAGAAATTTTAAACAAGTCCTGTCATTGAGAGTAAAAAACCAAATCTTCAGATTTTACCAACTTCACTGTATTTCTGCCAGCTCAGATAAATTCTTCCAAGCTGCTGCCAGTACCACTGCTCAGCACCCATTGAAAATAACTTTAAATAATGTCCCAAGACTGTGCACAGAAGAGATGCCATTGCATACTGCAAAATAATTTCTGGAGGCAAATTTGAATGTCTCTCTCCATTTCTTCTTAAACTGAGGAATTAGACTAAATTTTTGAAAGAAGGCTCAAATGTTCCCTCTGTGCCTCATTGTTTTTTTGGCAGGCAGATATAGGAAATGTTGCCACTTTTGTTTTTATAGAGTTTTCACAAGTGTAACCAAAGGATTTTGGTAACATGAACTGAGCAAATAAATTACAAAGTGCAGAAGAGAAAGAATTGCACTCCTGTGTATTTACTTGTTCAAAAGTAAAATGACACAAGCAAATGAAGAGCCACAAAATATTAATTCATTCATTCAGAGGAAGGATGTAGAATGAGTAATGGATACTGGATAGCAGAAACACTGAGAATACCTGTAAAATATCTTTTTTTGAGTATACAATTCTGAATTGTTTTAGTTATTGGATTTAATGCACATGATTTAATTCCAATACAACATAGGGAAAGATACAAAAGTCCTCCTTCAATTAGTGCATATTAGCAGTACAGTTTATATGTCTATATTCAGGCTTTTGCATTAAACCATGTTAAAGATTCCAGCCTAAATGCCTTAGTTGGTGGGATGCTACTGAGATGTAGAGTTTAGCAGGATCATGGAAGGTTATTAGCACTGATACAGATAAAAATCCATCACAAGGTCTTTTAGTATGGCTAGACAGTTGGATTATAAAAAGTGCCAAGTGTAAGGATTTCAAAAGGTTTTGAAAAGGACAACTTTGCTTCTAAAACAAAATTACAAGTTCAATAAAAATTTAGGTTTTTAATTCTGCTGTACAAAGGCTTCAATTTAAAAACACCAAAAATCACCTTTATTGAGCTCTTATTTTTCTTCTATTTACTTCTATACTACTGATCTTAGATGTGAGTTGGAACTTTTTTTGTAATTATTACATTAAATGTAATAAGTAGTGTGTTTGTAGTTGATCATTCATTGGTAAAGAATTATAAATCATGCTCAGTCTTATTATTGTTTCAATAACTGATAAGACTCGTTTTGTCATTGCTCACTGATAAGTTTAACCAGTTACCTGCAATTTAGCCAGCCCTTTGGTGCAAAGACCTTTAAAACAAAGGGGTGGAGAAAAAACACTGAAAAAATAATGTAAATAATGTGATAATGTGGAGGACTACCAACAAAAGTAGATGTTTATGTCTATAGGTATTAGAGAGCAAGAAAAGAAGAGTGGTAACATCTGTGTGTGTGAAGGAAAAATATACCAAAATACTGCAAGCACAAAATATGCATTCACACGTGATATGGGAGACTTCATTTGAAAAAATATTTACAAGATTTTGATACCAGGAAAGCTGTGTGATGTCCATTTGTGCAATCACTGGGGGTTTGTTTCTTTGTTTTAGTACTTGGCTTTCCTTGTTCAGTTCACAGGCTACCTGGAACTGGCCAAATTCACTACTCTTTGAGGTTTTGTGTTTTCTTACCAAGTTTACAGGATGAGATCTTCATTATGCCCTCTTTTCAAACTCTCTCCTAAAACACAAAACAATGCTTGTTTTTATAATTTTATTAATTTATTAATTAACCTAGGGTCTTGTTTCAATTCACTAGTTCTTCCATCTGTTAGTGCTTACAGTAATTTTAATTCCATTTTTACAGGACCTCTCTGAGAAGACAGACAGAGGGGGCTTATGTCCACTTTACAGATGGTCAGCTGAGTCACTGAAAGTTGAAAGTTTCCACCCATTTTTGACGCCCATAAGGCTTTATTTTGTGGAGTATTTAACATTATGTTAAACATTATTCCTTGATGTTTAACCTAGATACCTAAACATTATCATTATACCTAGATACCTAACATTATAGTTAGCACAATACTTAAAGTTCAGCTTTCACCAACTTTATTTTACTGCTGTGTGCTCTTTGTTTTCTGCAGGTTGGATTTCAAGATGTCAGACAAGAAACAGGTAAAGCACGACTAGTGTGAAAAACTGAAAATACTAGGTAAAATAAAAATCTTGTTTAAAATAATTTTCCACTCTCACTCTGAACTTCCCCAAATGAAATTGTTTCCACTCAAGTGCCTGGGTGCAAACTCATGTAACAGGTCATGCTGGACAACCTGAATAATACGGAGTTCCCTGCCCTTGCCATAACACACATTCATTAATATCAGCATTCGTGACAGGTTTCTGCAGTCAGGGGATGTTGCTGCAGTGCCAGGGATTTTGTTAGGTGGAAGGTACTGAATACAAAAGGTTAATTCTAGTAATTTGTTGATGATAGATTAGGACCATGAAAAGCTGCAGAGAACATCAATATGAACATTGAAGAATGTCCCCAGGGCCATTTAATCTAATTCAAGAGTCAGAGTAATAGCTGAAGTAAAGGAAAGCTTGGCACCAAAAGTCAGCAAAGTAGAGACAACAGAGACAAGGTCTGATGGGCTCTTTTAGTCAGAGGTTTAGAGTGACTGAACCAAAGACAGCAACAGATAATTGACTAGTGGATTGTAAAATATTAAACCAAAATATGCTACAGGACAAATCTATGAGGAAATGCCACTAGATTTTGATGAAAAGCTCTTGCATAATTAGGTTATGCAGCACACTGTATGGATTGCCTCTGGAGCAGCATCCTGCCTGCCTTCCATCTGTGATCTCTTCAATACTAATGGAGTCGAGTTGGATTTTGATTTCATCAATCTAATCAGTATTGTGCCTTAGTTTTGGCTTTCCTGCCATTCATCTTATTGCCTTTGCATCACATACAACATCTTTTTTCAAGTTGAAGCCCAGTGTTATAATAGTGAATGCGCCACTGCAGAGACTTGTATGACTGGTAGAACCTCAAATATGTCACTCCAGGCATAAAAATAGCTTCGGTTCAGCTATTATTGGGGGAGTTTGCTCTACTTGAATGAATTATTATTAATTTAAATATTTTAAAGTACCAATTCAAATAATCTAGTGTGAGTAGAGGGAAATAAAACATTTTTGTTTACCAAATTATTCAATTGGTTTTTATGCATTTTATTTTATTGCATTACATTTTATTTATTTTATTGCATTTTATGCCATTTTATATAAATGACATTTTTGTTCAGAAATGGTTATTTTTCCATCTATTTCAAAAAATGGAATTTTTTCTAATATTGACTATATTTTATAGGTTTAAGATGTCAGGCTATGATTTTTAATCAGTCTTTTTTTTTTTTTTTTCCCTTTTCTGCCTCTGTTTTACTTTAATGGCCTTTCCTCAGCCTTATTAATTCCTCTCTTTCTGTATGTTCTCTGCACCTGGGGACCTTTGGGCACAGAAGTTATGCAGGAATATAGGTGAATTTGGGGGCAATATTTTGTGTTCTTTAAGTGTGCCGGATAGAATTTGCTCCCTTAGAAACGGATAAAAATGTCTCACATTGGTGAGGGCAATGTGCAAACTGGGGGCAACAACCCAGAGTTGCTTATATGCCAGCCAGTAATTCCTCATCTTTCTTTTTTTGGTCGTAGCCAGGTGGGGGCCAGCCTAAGCCCCCAGGCAGGTAGTGACAGAACGAGAGGACACGGCCCCAGGATGCATCAGGGAAGGTTGAGGTTGAATGTCACCAGGAATTTAATCATAAAAAGTTGTTAAACATGGGAACGGACTGCCCGGGGAGGCAGTGGAGTCACCATCCCTGGAGGTGATCAAGAAATGATCCCCAGAGGAGTTTTCCAACCTAAACGATTCTGTGAAATATCCTTTAAGGACTCCGAAGAGGGATGTCGAGGAGTGCTGTGTAGCTCCCCAAGGGATAAGCGGCCAACTAACACACGGAGGCGAGGGGCGGATGCTCTGGCAGTGCCGCCTCTCTCTCGCCCAGGCCCCGTCGGTCCCGAACCACCTGACCGGGCCCCACCGCATTCCCGGGTGGTTCTCCGGGCGCTGCATCCAGCGCCGAGCAGCGCACAGAGCCCGCCAGCACTGCAGATCATCCCCAGCACTCCACGGAGGCTCCTCCTCTTGTCCCCTGCTGGTCGTTCCGCAGCACCCGCCTCCATCCACTTTGGAACGCTTTGTCCCTCACCCTGTCCCTGCCACGCCACCGCACACCGGCACCGCGCCGGCCCACAGCGCGACACCTCCCAGCACACACCATCCATCCT
>VWZU01009771.1:95925-113215 GCA_013397095.1 Sterrhoptilus dennistouni | reverse complement strand
CTGATGATGGCAGAAGAGCTTTGCTGCCGTGCCAGGCGGCGCGGAGGCGCTCGCACACAGGTTCCGTGGGAATTGCTCTTCCTGCTGGCTCTAATCACGCTCGATCTAACTTGAATTAATCTAACGTCTAGCTCTGAGGCTTTGGTGCTTTTGGTTCAAAGCTGGAAAAGCATTTGCCTACTGAAAGTTTTGGCTTTTCTTGAGGCCCCTAACTGCTCTAATCGTGCCTCTGCCTACAGGCTTGCTTCTGCTTTTCCCGGAGAGACAGACCTTAGCACAGCTCATTCCTGGGGTAAAGAGCATGTACTGTAAGGACAGATATTGGTGATGAGATTGTAGCCACCCTCCCTTCAAGAGAGAGCAGGTTGCCTTGGGAACAGCAGCGGTTGCATCCTTGGGCAGTGTCTCAGAGTTCATATTTCCATAAAGCTGCCTCAATTTAAATTAAAAGCAACTCTGTCTTCAGTGGATAATTTCAGCTTGGGATCTGCAGCATTCAAACTAGATCGTTGAGCCAGGCAAGTGCAAACTCCTCACGCAGGCAAGATCACAAAAAAGTATGTGTATGCAACTGACCTTTAGATAATCACAGCCAAATGGTTTGTGCGTTTGGTGAAACTCAGCCCTTGGAGCTTTTGGCTTGATTGTCTAAGCAAATTAAGTGATAGGGCTGTGTGCTTATGTGTGTACATATATAAACACCTGTCTGTCTCTTCCATCCTCTGACCAGTTCAGGTAATTGGTCAGAGATGTCAATGTTAATTATTTTAGGCAAGTTTTATGGAGATAGATAGTCTAATACAGAAAGAGGCTGAACTAGTTTACAGCTCAGGAAAGGCTGCATCTGGCATCCCTGTTACTGCCTTATTACACAGCAGAGAACCCATACATTGCAACATTAATCCATAGAAAAGCAGGATGCATCGGTCCTGCTGCTCTCCTCATTATTATTTGGTTTTTCCTACTTCTCATCTATGAGAGAGCTTAGAAACTTAAAACTCAAATACTTGAGAGAAGAAACACAACAGAAGCAAGAGCACTATGACTCTTCTGGTTACCTGCAGGTCAGGAAGTGGTATCTGACTTCAGACACAACCTGAACTCGTCAAGGCAGGAGAGATGTTAGCTCAGAAACACAGCAGGAACTAACAAGGGGAAAATATATCATATCTTGCCAGTTGTCAAAGAATGCTATATCCGAGCTTGGAAAAATGACAGAGCTCAGAGAGCTGGTCATTGAAAAAGTGCCTCACTGAAATGGGTCCTATGGTAAAAATGCTTGGTTCTGTCTGTGGCTGTGAAATAAAGCTAGATTAACTCTGGTTACACATTTCTATGTGGAGGCATTATGTACAGCTATCTTCCTTCTTGCATCCTAAGTGATAACAACTTGGAAGATCTAGAAAATTAAACGTGTAAGATTAAAAATATTAAAGACAATATTTTACTATTAAATAAAATTGATTGTAAAGTGTTGCTTCGCGTATCTGTCTCTCAGGCCAGCCCAGCGGTCGGCTGGACCACCCTGCTAGCTCTGATACGCCTCAACAGGACTTTTGCATGGGTCTTGGCTCCGCAGCACCTTTGCCTTCGCTGTCACGGCTGTGGTTCGAAAGAGGGAACACACTCAAGGCTTGAGGACAAAGGTTTTCTTCGGGGATCCCAGGGGCAGTCCCTGGTCCCAGGCCTGTGCCTCAGGAGAGTGACCCAGGTCCTGGTCTGCAGGGAGTTTTTGTTCACCAGAAATCTCAGGGGTGGGCACAAGTTACAAACCAATGAAACAAAGCAAGGTGGCTAATGCCAAATGCAATACACAACATCAACAAATCAGGCAAATTGGGGTAGGGTCCTGGGAGATCCACCAACCACTGTCCGACACCTCTCAGAAGGACTCAGGCCTGGAAGATTGATGGACGGGGAGGGGGGGAGATGCATTGGGATGAGGGAAAAGACAATGGGATGACCAAACTCCAGGCAGAGGATTAGGTTGTCTTGGAAACTCTTATCAACTTCTGATAAGAACATTCCAGGACAGGAGCTTTACCTAGCTGGGGTTAAAGTCCAAGCCATGCTAAACTTGTAACTAAAAACCTATGAAACAATTCCAGCACCCCCACAGTAAAGAATATATTAAACTACAAGAGAAAAAAATAGCTCTCAACGCAGTGAAATTGTTTTTCAAGACTAGCTGCATTTTGGTAAGACAGAGCTAGGCTTAAAAATATTTTTCTCAAGAGTTCTTAAATGACCTGTAATTTCTTTTTAAAACACAACTTTGGTCTTTCTGAGCCCATGGTTAAGTATATGTCAGCAATGCTTATCCTTGGAGAATTCAGGCTCTCACATCATGTGGATTCTCGAGAGAAGGAAATCAGCTCTACCCTGCTGCAAGGCAGAGAGAAAATTCCTTTCCCCAGGTTTCAGGGAGAAGGCAGATCCCATTCTCCAGGTGGAGAATGATCTGTCATGTGTGGGTTATCCATGCTGGGAAGGGGCATACCAAGTTTCTTGAGGCTCTTTCAGGCATTGTGGACTAATTCCTAATGACTTTTTTTTTTTAAATTAAGGTTCCCACTCTGTTATTAGTAGGGTTTGCAAGGTAGAACTTCTCAGTAGCCTCGTAATTTCAGGCTTTGCTGCAATAGAATATCCATACGTAGGGAGCAGCAGCTGCCAGCAGCAATGACAGCTACAGAGCCTGCTTTAAACCAGCTGTGATTTGATGCACCCATTATCACTGCTGTCTGGTGTTGCAGAGCAGCCTTTGGTTTCCAGTCAGATTCCACACAGAGACAAAGCTTGTGCAGCCTCACTGTCATCACCACCTCTTTAAGCCCTAACAGAGAAATGTCAGACATAGAGTTACATCTACAAAATCTTGTGTCCCACAGGTTTCCTGGAAAGTGGTGAGCAGATAGTGCTTTATTGCTCAGCGACGCAGAGCTGTTCCTCTTTCTGAGAGACATGTCAGGCTGCTGAGTGAGTAGCATGTCTAGACTTTGAATCAGACACAGTATATGAGATATCTTGCCTAGCTTTCATGTAAAACACTCGGAATAGGAACATTACAAGAGAGATACAGAAGGTATGAAAGCTGAGATGAGTGTAGCAGGAGGCCTCAGGCAATACAGGAGAGAGCTACATGTCTTAGGTGACTTCGGAGAACACAGGAGAAAATGGAGTATAGAGATGGTTAGCATGAGGGAAAAAAGAGAACCTGGGAGCACTGCAGCATTGGTTTTATGGGAAAAGAAGAAGAAACCAATACAGAAAATATAGAATATCCATATAACATGGGGGGAAAAGATGGAAGAGGGGAGGCTTTCTAAGTCTTGCTACTCACAGAACTATCTTGTGCAGATCCCACATAACAGGATCTGTGGGGCACTTACAAAAAATGTGGGAATACCTGATCAAGCACAAAAAACCAGTTAACTCCTGTAAAGAAAAGCAGTCGAGTATATCTCAGGCGAATGGAATAGACAGTGATCACTAGTGTAAATGAAGTCCTAATAGATGTCTGGTTGCTATGGATTTTATGCAGGTGATCTACTTCCTTTTCCTTTTTTGCTCACATTGCCAGCTTTACTGTGACAGTCACTGCAGAAGGAAATGCTGTTCTGCCTGAGGAACATCAGAATGCAAGCACAGAGTACGATGATTCCAGTGTCCCACAGCAGCCTTCTGGTAGGAACCCTTTTTTTGGTTTCCACATCATCAGATGGGTCAGTTCCCCTTTTCTCTGACCACCAAAGGCTAGCAAAGGGGAGCACAGGAGGAGAAGCAGTTTTGCTTAACTTGTTCTGTTGGTGATGGGGCAGTAAATCCCACATAGTTCAGGAGTTCATGTGAGGGTAATAGGGCAAGCTGGTACCTGAGGGCTTCCCATTTCACACTAGTCACAGTCTTGGCAGCCTGTGGCTTCTTCTGTGTGAGTGGTAGCAGTGAAACCACAAGCACCTTTTTTTTGCCCATCTTGAACATGGGTGCTGATAAAGGGGCTCAGCTGAGCAGGGTTGTGGGGAAGGTAGAAGAGGGCTTTGCATAATGGTTTTGTACATTCATACAGTGCTCTGAAATCCTCAGGGGGTAAAGCATTGCTCTCCTCAGCCTGAATCACCATGGTGTAAAAAGATGTATTTCTTATATGCAACTATTAAGAAATACAAATTTCTTATGAAATACAAATATGTTTTCTGCCTAATGAGTAAGGCTTAAGATCATGTAATTATAGAATATGCTGAGCTGGAAGGGGCCCACAAGGATCATCAGCCCAGCTCCTTGCCCTGCACAGGACAGCCAAGACTCTCACCACGTACCTGAGAGCATTGTCCAAACACTTGTTTGATGTGGCCATGATTTTTTTACAATTAATATCGTGGAACTTTTTTTACTATTAATGTAATTATTAAAGGCAAAGGAGCTGTTTGTTAAAGACAAAGGTGGTTTTGGTGTTGGGCTTATAATAATTTATGATTAGTATTTTTTCCCAAGGCTGCTTTGGTGAAAGCAAGCCAAAGGCACTGTGGCAGACCTAAGACTGTCTAAGGATACGTCAATCACTGCTCTGTTGAATCGCGGGTTCCCCCGGCGTTTCAAGTCAAACTTCGGGAGAGAATGATGAATCCCAGCCCTGATGAAATGGTTGATGCAAGCCAAGGCAGGAGTGTGGCAATGCAGGCTGTAATTGGGAAAAGGCACCGGTGGAGGTCAGTGTCTCCCAGGGACAGGCTCAGAGTGCCCATCGCTGCCTTCCCTGCTCCGCTCAAAGACGCGCCTGCGGCTCCCCCCGCCCGGTTCTGAGCCCCGCTTAACTTCGTTTTGCTTCTCCTCATCCTTTCAGGGATGTGAGCGTGAGCTATTCAGCCTTGGCATTCAGCCTTGTCACAACACAGGTGCTGCTGGGTCTGACCAAGAACAAAACCTTCCAGAGCCTTTGGGATGGAATGCAGGTTTTAGGCGTCTCCAAAATCAGGCAGCACATGCATGTGGCTGTTTCAGGTTAACTACACGCCTCTCACCCTGTGTGCATGCAATGAAGATCAGCCCCTGTGCACGAGATTCTTTAGCCAAAAACTGTGTGTTTTAAGATCCCACCAAAAGCCAGACTAATTTTACAAAGGACATAAGCAAGGCCATGTTGTAACACTGAAACCAAATCAGAAACTCAGACCTTTAAATAGGAGGGGAAATCGCGTGGTTAAAACCTAATTGCTGTTTTATCCAGTTTGCTAAATCCTTGTCGGTATCTCCATGTGCTTCTGCCTGCAGTATCAGAAGTGCCAAGGGAGGTGGACTTTCAGTTTCACGTGGACTTTGAGTGAAAGGGAGAAAAGTTCCCTGCTTTTGTACACAATTAAAGTGCAAACTGTCCCTTCAAAGGTACACAGCAGGGTACTAAAATATGTAAAGGTAATTGCCAGCAGAGTTTGGCTGCCTGGCTGGGTATAGCTGCTTTGGAGACACACAAACTCTCACAAGCACACGGAGATCCCAGAGGGGAAGGAAATGGATGACAGCAGCTGGATGAAACGTGGCCAAGAGAAAGGCTGGAAAATTCAGGCTCTTTAGTCCAGAGAGGAGGTATGTGAGAAGAAACACTGCTGCAAAGGAGGAAATTAGTCTTTTCTTCTGCATGGACTTAAACTGCAAGTTCAGAACTAAAAAAAGTTCTCCATGAAAAGCAAAGAGATGTTTTGGGATATACTAAAGAGTTACAAAAAAATCCAGTGCTCAGCTTGGAAAAAACAGGTTATGCCATGTGACTGAGAGATAGGGCTTCAAAGGAGAGGTGCAAAAAGTAATCCAAGCAAGAAGTCAAAGTAAAAAGGAGTCAAAGTCTGAGTTGAAGTTGAAGTCAAAGTTGAAGTTAATGAAGTTATTTTCCTCTCAGTTCAGTTTTATATACTGTTGCAGCTCTAAGCAGTTACAGCCCTAAGCAGTCACAGCTCTAAGCAGTCACATCCTTAAGCAAGACTTTCCCCCTGGTTAGAGAATTAGCCTATTTTTTTGCATTACTTGGCAGCCTTACAAAACTACATAGTTTTAAAAACCTTGATATGTGCATACGCTGTACTTTCCCAGTTCTTCTCATATCTATGGTCACTTATCCCATGGCCTGTATCACACCAAGGCCAGGAAATCATTAAAGTCTGTTGTGCTCTCTGTTCTGTCCCCCATTTATTTCTCCACAAGGTTAGAAAAATGGCTGTTGACATAGTTGATCCTGCTTTGGCCAGCAGAAGGGCCAGCAGGAGACCCTCTCAAAATCCTTCATGGGCTGTTTTTATCATCCATTGATATGACATAAATCCTGAGTTTCATACCTCAGGATCTATTGACAGCAAAAGCAGTTTTAATCAATGAAGCTTTATGTTTTGTTTTGTTTTGTTTCTTGCTTAGATGGGGTGTCTTCTAAGGTTTAAACTTTCTTAAGTATTCAGGCAATTTATCATCTCCTAGGTAAGTTAGTGGAATTCTTCATCCATCTGGGTGTTAGTGGGAATTCCTCATTATGTGCAGCTGACATGTGTGTTTACACATTTATTTTGAAAGATTGTCTGAAAGGTAAGAATAAACCCAAAATCTTCCTTTCTGTCCCTACAACTTACACACATATATTCCAAAGAAGACATAGAGATTTGGACATAATATTATGAAGTAAAGGCTCTGTCATTCCTTTTTCTTCTCTAAGGGATGCCCACTGCAGTAAATAATTTTCCTTGGCTACCTCTGGAGCAGGGTTGGATGATGGGAAAGCTGTAGAGCACAGATCTATTGCATGCAACCGAGCTGAAATCCAGCACAGCTGCAGCAGGAGAGATTTTGGGTCACAATTGCCCAATTTTTGACAATTTTTCTTGTCCTGTTCTGTACAGAAGTCAGTTAGGAAGGTATTAGATAGAATAATCCTTATCTGTATGCTTCAAAATTTTGTCTGTCACAGACACAAGATCTTGGCACTGCTGTCATGAAAAGAGAGGCTCTTCTACTTCTTCCCTATTCCTGCACTTACCTGCAGATCAGAAATAAAGCATCTTCCTCTAGGTGATCAAGATTTAATTTTGCAATTTTCCATTGCAAAATTCTTACACTTATTTTACTACTCTAGAAATTCACGCTACTAAAAGATTCATAAAGTGTTCTTCGTATACTCTTTGCAGACAAGTTAGAACCCTTAAATGAAAAAAACAAAACAAAACAAAAAAACTGCAAAACAAAAAAAAAAACCCCACAAAAAAAAAAAAAAGAAAAAAAAAAAAAAAAAANAAAAAAAAAAAAAAAACAAAAAAAAAAAAAAAAAAAAAAAACAACCACCAGTGAGATTGAGTGTTTAGTTGTAGCAGGCCAACTGACACTCATCCCAGCACAGATACAGTAAACTGCCATGCACAGGTATGGGAAATAAGGAAATTAAGAGATTAGGGGAACCCTAGATGGGCGTGAGAGGCAGAATCATTTCCCTTGTAGTTAAAAGTCAGAGTTGTCTTTGACTCTCTTGAAACTGGTGATATGAGAATTCCTTCATCCCTCTCTCTCTAATCAAGGAATGTGTAAGAAGTAAATATTTAATCAATTTGATTAATTGTTCTGGCGTTCTTGCAAAGTGCTGTGAGCGCCATTACTGCAAAATCCTGGATAAAAAATTATGGGGAATAGCTACATTTTATTACAAAAAAAAAAAAAAGTCTGTTCACTTAGTGTAAGGCAAAAGACAGG
Source organism: Sterrhoptilus dennistouni (assembly GCA_013397095.1). Taxonomy (NCBI): domain Eukaryota; kingdom Metazoa; phylum Chordata; class Aves; order Passeriformes; family Zosteropidae; genus Sterrhoptilus; species Sterrhoptilus dennistouni. The sequence goes on along the minus strand of VWZU01009771.1, from coordinate 105,496 downwards.
CAGAAGGGTTTCTGATTAGTGTCTGGGCTCCTGATTAGGGGTTACTAAGCAACACTAGGCCTGATTTTAGCTCTGCATTCCTCCTTGGAATGCAGTGTCTGTTAACACTCAGGTAAAACTGGGCTTATTGTATACATTCTTCTGGCATCAAAGGCCTGCCCTGGTGCAAGTGAAACAGTGATTCCTTGATTTTCAGGGGGAGGTTAACCCAAGCAACACACTTTACTGAGCATGCCTTGATGGGTGAGTTATCACCCTGCCCAAAAATGGCATGCATTTTGTTTCACAGCTTCTTGTGGTTTGAAAGCAAAACAAGTGAGAGGCTCCAAGTCAGAAATACAATTTAATAAGAAGAAAGGTAAAAAAGTAAAAATAAAATAAAATAAATGCAATAACACAAAGGACCACTGACAGAGTCAGAATACAACCTGAGCAGGATGGTGGAAACAGTCCAGATGAGGTGGTCTTCCTGAAGCAGTGATCCTGTAGAAAGGTCTGGTAGCTCTGGTCCTCTGGGAATCCAGTAGGTAAGGGCTCCTTGCACTGTTCCAAATACCAGCTTATATCCAGGTGAGAATGCTTGGCTCCTCCCCCTGGGCAGAGCATCTCACAATGGGATGATGAGTTGTGAAGTGGGTCCTTGATGGCCCATTAAACAGAGATATCTCCTAGAGAGAGTTACCTGTGAGTCACGGGCAAGGTGTTGATGGGCCATTAGCAGAAGACAGCCCAACACTAGAGCACTGCCCCACTTGGTTTTAACAGTTCATGAAGATAGAATAAATACTTTGTGTACATCCTACACTACAACCCAGGACACAGCTGTATTTCCCTCCTCTTTTTCCTTTTCCCTGCCTGCTCCCTCCCATCCCATGCCCTGCAGCCTCTGTGCTCCTATTGGGGATGCTTATTCCTATTCATTCCTCGGTGACAAGACCTACTAGGATATGTCCTCATACAAATGATAATGCAAGAATTACTTGGATGAACTACACTGAAACAATGTGAGACTTTCTCAGGTGTTTTCCCTAAACACTTTTCCCAGGCAGTATTCCATCACCTGAATTATGCTGCTCTCAGCCACAGCTCACTAACTTGCCCTAAGGCCTAGAAAAAAAAAAAAAAAAAAAAAAAAAAAAAAAAAAAAAAAAAAAAAAAAAAAATCAGCAGAACAAGGTGCCCCTTTGGGATTTGGAAGAGCACAAAACAACTTCAATGCAGACACTCTTCTACACTTGTCCAGAAGGAAACCTCTTCTCATAGCTCATTGGGATCCCAGTGTAATTCACCTTAATGGAGTGAAATAGCCATGGGATGTGTCCCCAGAAATCCCAGCAAGTGCTGACATGGTAACTGCTGTAGTGCTTTTGGAGTGGCTGTCCTTACCAGTTACACAATTAACTCAGCAAAGACTGTTCGTACATAGAGAAAATCCTTCCTGACAGGATTCTTGTGTCCATTGAGATCATTCCTCAGAACCTACCTGTCCAAATTTATCTCTGTAAAATGAACTGCTGAGAAGAAGGAATATTTCCTCTGTTTGTGATAACTTTTGTAAAAAATTGTCAGTGTAATCAATAATCAATATGACAGAGGTGGCTGTTGGTGATTTCTCCTTCCTGTGCCAAGTGTGTGCTGGTAGTGAGCTGTATAAAACACACTGAATTCAACATCATGTATAAACATTCTACAAAGTTCTATTGTCATTGGTAAAAACCAGCTCTTTGCAATTCAACAAAGGGAAAGTCCATGGTCTAGAAAAGTGTCCCCTCACTGCTAATAAACTTGGATTAAATGCTTATGATTTAATTAATTCAATTTCATAAAGCTGCATTCTGGTTTTGCTTGTGCAGCTTGCATGCCTGAGAAACACACTGGCAGGCTCCCAAATAATAAGCAAATACAGAGTAGTCCAAGGTTGGGCATGTGCCACCACCAGAGCAGGGACAGACAAATCTGCAATAGAAATGTCTGCAAACTGCTGGAGGAGAAAAGCAGTGCCAAGGCAAAAATCCTTTAAATAAAATCCCAGGCCCACAGGTCCCACTGCAGACCTGTGGGTTGAGAGTTGGGAGAGATGAAGTGAGTATTCAGCTGTCTGGGAAAAAAAAAAAAAAAAACCAAAGCAAAACAGGACTTTTCAACAAATCCATTATGTTCTTACATAAAAAAAATAAAGTTAATTTTCTTCTAATATTCTTCTCAGGACAACTGTATTTGTCAATGTATTTATCAATTTGTTTTTATTAATTTGCTTGCAATTCAACTTGAAGTATACATCCAACATGGAAAAATTAGAAATGGAAAAATCAGAGCTGTGATAACTCACATTTGATAAGGTGAGAAAAAATAATAATCAGGAATTTAGAGGGCAATTGTGAATAACCTGAACTAAAGTTAACCATGACTGCTTTTGCCTATAACAGCATTCTTCTCTGCTGGTTTTTTAGTAAATTGGTTTTCATTTGCAAATTTTAAACACTGGAATAATTACCAAGGAAAAACTTTAAGACTGACTGCACTTTCAAGTGAAAGTACAATGAGGTAGTATTTAGTCTTTGCTCTGAAAATAGCTATTCTGGTATAAACATTTTTTATACTGATTGTGAATTCAGATTGGAAATAAATGCTGTTGTAATTATGCTATAATTAATTGTGCTAAATATATATTATAGTAAATACATTATAATATTATAATATACTATATATAATATACTATATATGTTATATATTATATAATATTATAATAAATACAGTAAATAATGGGGATGATATCACTCTTTTAATTATATTGGTGTTTGCATTTTTCTAGCACAAAGGGAGTACCACAGGCACATTCCATTGTTAGATAAGTGACTCTGGTCTGATTGCAGCAAATGCAATGCTTTGTGTTTAAAGCTACAAGTGGTATCACTTCAGCCTTACCATGGACTAAAAGCATTCATGTGGGCTGTTTTCATGGTTTACTTGGTCCGTAGTAACTTGCTAAGCCATGGTGATTCAGTTATGAATTTGAGCTGGAAGGGAAATAATTTAGAGTACTGTGACAATGGTGCTGCAGCTGTGAGAATACAAGGATAAGTTTTACATTACATTTACAAACCCTAACAAAATAGCACCATCACCTAAACCAGGCCTGCAGGAGAATCAAACAATGAGTTGTAACTGCTCAAATAAATGAGGACTGTCAAGAGAATCAGTGTGGTGGGGGTACAGCTGAGGATCAGACTGGAACACAGCACTGTTCCTTAGGGCTCACGTGAATGTTCCATTTTAACTCCGAGAAAGTTTTGGTTGAGGAAAGTGCCCTCACTCAGAAATGCACTTCAGCATGTACTTGAATTTCACTAAAAGCACTCGGATTCAAGTTTGAGCTTAAAACTAAACATAGGCCTACATGTTTTCCTGCAAGGGGGACACTGATTTGAAGGCTGCAAGCCATGCAAGTTAACCTCTTTTGAAAGCCAGCAAAGCAGTGCTGAAGAAGGGAATAAAATTAAATCTTCAAAACCAAGGAAGTATTTGGATCGTTATGTTTCAAGTTGAAAATTGTGGACCTCAAAGTGGAAAATCCCAGCGAGATAACACAGGAATGACAGAAACTCGCTAATGTCAACAAAGATGAATCACCTCTGTACCATGAGGTGGGGGAGAAGGGAGTAGGATTGCCCGAAGGTAACCTAATGCTGAGTAGCATGGCAGAAATCACACCCCGGTGAGGGGACCACAGACAGCTTTTGTGTGACGGACTAGTCGCTAATCAGAGCACATACAGAAGTGCATTAGTTATGTAACTGAAAGGTGAGTAATGAACAAATTATTGAGCAGCTACAGGCTCTCCAGAGGCATGCTAGCTTTAGGAACTATGGCCTAGCACCCCGCCTGTGCAGAGCAGTATTAAAGGCTGGAAGGTGGGTCTCAGCTCCATGTGCTCCCTGTCTCCTGCACTCTAAGAACAGACCTTACCTCTCTTTGAGAGTCAACAGTGATATAACAGAGATCTGCTGCATCCCAATGAAGTTATATAAATTGTACAAATTAATCCCAAGGTATTTTTTGATGATACAGTTTGTTTACTGCTTGCTGTGGTTTTTTAAGCCAAGAACTGGGTATACCTGATAAATTGTTTAACTTGGAAGAGCTGATGGAAGCAGGGTCTTGCCAGTGCTCTGAGAAGCTTACTTTCCCCATTGAACTCACATGCAAACTATCCTGGCTACTCTAGATATGTAAATAAATAAACCTGGGAAGAGCAGCATCAGCTCCAGGAGGCTGCTCAGTCTTCCTGTTAAAGCCGTAACATACTGGGATGTGTTCACATGTAGGGTGAACACTTACAGTCAATTACACTCAATTTATTAGATTAGGTATGCAGAGGAATGGAATAATAGCAGAATCATATGGTAGAGGAGGTTTACCATCTGCTATCTGCCTTTAGCAATGGACCAGTTCCTACTGTGGACAACAAAAAATAGGAGCAGTAATAGATAAATGGAGTATATGCTTTTAAATTCCCAGACGGGACTTTGGCTCCAAAATCTCAATTTACAATCACACTCTTTTATAAACAAACTGAATTATTTTCCAGGATTTTACAGCTGAATAGATTTGCTAGTGGGCTCTTATTAATTACATTTAATAGTCTTCTGTTAAAAGCCTGTGCAGAGTGTGCCAAAGGGTACAGGCTAAGGGAGAAGATTCAGATAATGCAATTGACAGCAGCAAAATTGTGCCGAGTTCATTTTGGCAACCATTCATGTGTATACACTGAGATTTTTGTATTTAAAAAAATGTATCTGTGCATGAATACTAACTGGCTGAGGAGAGGCATACGTGACAAACACTCTCAGGCAGCATCATTAGGCATCTAAACCTGAAATCTGAGGACTAAAACTTATACTCAGGAATTTTATTCAGTTATTAGTCAACAGTGCCACCCTGGATGAGGTGAGGATCCTCAAGAACCAAAATGCCATTTCTAAGCAACACAGCACCCCATTCTTCAAAAAAGGTGCAGTTTAGCCTGATGTCAAGCCTCATCTGCTTTTAGAAACCAGAATTATCACCACATGCTTCCCTAATGGCCATCTGCAATTATGCTTTATATCCACATTGTGGTTTTTTTCCATTAACTTGTGTAAATGAAATTTGCCTTCTCAAATCTCAGGCCTTTCTGCCTCTGTGCTGCAACTACCAAAGTTTCATTTATTTATGGAAACAATCAGTTCTGAGTAATTTTGTGACAGCTTCTCAGATCTATGACATAACAAAATAAATATAGCACTAGTAGTGCTGCAGCTGGTCTGGGAGACTGACTTTCTGGGATCAGTTGAGATCCCTTATTCTTGCTTTTCCTCCCTCCCTTAACTGGGGATTGGTCTGGGGTGGGGAGAAGTTGTTTGCAAAACAGACCGTGACCTTGTCAGCAGCAAATAATTGCTGCTGAACAAGCAATCAAAGGCCATTTCTGGGAATCTTTTCAAGAATTTTGAATTGGGACTGCATTTGCCATCTGCATTTCTCATCTCTTTTACTACTGCGACTATTCCAAGAGCTTATAAACTAGATTCTCAAACTCAATCTACCTACTGATGGTCAAGTTTGCCAGTTCCTGTTTCTGTCCTCCACTAAACACTCACATTTAGAAGTACAGACTCTAAAATTTTAATATTAATAGCTGAACCAACACCATCCTTACCCTTTAAAATTCTATTATTGTTTAAAAAAAAACAAAACAAAACAAACCAAACAAAAACAAAACCAAAACCAAAAACAACAACAACAAAAAAAACTGAAAAATGAGATGCACCATTTTAATCAAGAGATAGAATCATCTATAAGAATGGTTTCGAAGTGAAATATTGAGTAAATCTATTTGATAAACTGAATTATACTAAAAGATTTTTGCATTTCCCTTCCTTTTAACTTGAGAATCTTGATCCCATCTGTAAGCAGAGATAAATTAATTCCTCCAAACTAATCCCAAGAGAATGAAAGACCTAGTAATATATCCACCTGTAGGTGTATGTGCATAAAATGTAAAGTTATATTATTTCACATGTATTTGTGTGGAGGTTTTTCAAATTTGTGTGTCTGTTTTTGACCACATTATTCTACTGTAATTTCAGAATGAAAAATTATTTGCTGTTGCATCAATGTCATGGGAAATTCTCAAATTGCCAGAAACATCCTTCCCTCCATTTGACCTCACCAACATGTACATTGGGACAGCTTGGTGATTTTGCAATCTTTTTACCATAAAAAGAGACATGAATTCAGGGACTTACTGATTTAACTTGCCCATTTTTTGCTGTTTTTCTACAGAAACAAGCCTCTTATTATTATACCTAAAATTTCTGTATATCTCTACCTGTGAGTCCTCCCTGTTCCTCTCAGGACATGCCAGCCATTTTAATTTCACAGACACATATAAAAGGTCTCAAAAACAAAGCATGTAGTTTGAGTGTCATTACAACAAACAGAGACTCTAACAATTAACTTTTGAGGCTGCTGTGTGAGCTCAGACCTTACAGTACACTTGAATTTACCTGGGAAAGAAGAGAGACAAAGGGCAGGACTCTCCAGCAGCAGGAAAAGCACCCATGTCAGTCAGTCATGCATAGGACAAATATGCAGGAATACAAGTTGCCCTGGTTCTGGTGCTGCCTGAGTGGCCTGTAGGTGTACATGATGCTCTTTCTGGTCCCAGTACAGTGCCTAGAAAGCAGGATTAAAGACTGGTCTGGCTTTCGTTGGGTGTTGTTTGGTGGCTGTGAGCAGTGCTCAGGTATCTGAGCTCTGCCATGGCACTTTCTATGTGACTCTGCCTTGTACTTCTCCAAGTGACTCTTTGGTCTTGCAAAGAGTTACGTAGAACAAAGTTTACTAGTGGCTGCAGTATAAATTCACCCAGTGTAACCTAGCTGGTAAAACCTGGGATTTATGTCCTTGAACTTACTCTGATGGTGGGCTGAGAACAACAGAGTGTATTATATTGTGTGTGTTTATAGGCTGCTAAATCAATACACTGCTGAAGGGGAATCTTCCACATCATTTATAAATGATGGTGAGAGATGTGCTCTCAGCAGCACAGCTGCACATGCAAAGTGCCTCCATTGACTTCTGCACTGTTACACACTTTGCAGCATGATTAATTTAACCTGTCCCCTCTCATGAACTGCCCACACCAACATTTACTGTTCTAACCAGAGACAGAGCTGTTGCAAAGGACTGCCTTCCCAATTCAGCCTTTCTAATAACAGGGAAACAAAAGAAACTACGAAAATCAGAAGATATTAACATCAGAACTTCTGTTCCACACCAGACCTACACCTACATCCAGGACCTACACCTATATCCAGGAATAGATGCTCTCTGCTGATAGAAAAATTTACACTCCTGGTCTTTCACAATATGTCAGGTTTCAGATCCATCACAGGTCTCCTCCCCTAGCTTTGTAATTTGGTGTTGAGTACTCAAAACGTTGACTCCTGTACTCCACACTCGTCTAACTTTCTGACCCTGAAATTTATTATGATGATTATTATTATTACAGCAAATTATGGCCTACAGCTGAACTCTGTTTGAGAGTCATCATGGAGCTGATGCAAGAAATGAAAGGAGTCAAAAGCATGAGTGTGGGCACATCTACTGCAATATTACTTCAGTACACAATGAGAGGGTTAAGTATGGGTGATCACAGATAACCAAGAAATCCTAATCAGAATAATGAACAAATTAATGACAGAATAATACCAGATTGGTCAAATCCAAAAAGAAATCTGAAACCATGAAAATATAATCATTAAATACTCAGATGTTTTGATGAAGTAAAACGGTGTTTCGACAGGTGAATGATAAAAGCATTTAACTGAAGTTATAAAAGAATTAAAGTTTCATGGAGCAGTTTTTCCAAGTTAAGAGACTTTCTATTCAGAGCCTCACCACCCTCACAGTAAAGAATTCTTCCTACTGTAGTCTAAACCTACCCTCTGTCAGTTTGAAGCCATTCCTCCTTGTCCTGTCACTCCAGGCCCTTGTAAATAGTCTCTCTCCATCTTTCCTGTGGGCTCCCTTCAGGTACTGGAAGGCCACAATCAGATCACCCTGAAGCCTTCTCTGTTCCAAGCTGAACAATCCCAGTTCTCTCAGCCTTTCCTCACAGGAGAGGTGCTCCATCCCTTTCCTGCCCACTGATGAATATATAGAATAAACAAAACAAGTTGAACTGTCAACTCAATGAGACACATGCCTTTTCTTTGAATCCAAAGTTTGGTTGTAACTTATTCCCACTTTTCTGACCCCGTACAGAAGGTACACTGGGCAGGTCTAAACGTCAGTCAGTAAATTTGTGTATTTTCCTAATACAAGCTGAATCAGAACATCCTTCTGATGAATGGGAATTAGCCAGGCTCTGGAACTCACGAAAAACAGGTGGTTTTGAGCAAAGATGAGTTTAATCGGTCATTTCAGCAACTTCTGCCCAAACATTAGAGCTCATTTCCTCATAGCAAGTCCTTTTGTAATTGAAGTTACTTTGACAATAGAGAGATAGGTTCCTTGTTGATCTAGCGACCTAATAAACCACAACGAACAAGGAGCTGCGAAACACCACCAGCAGCCGTCCCTCCTCAAGCATTTTTCCCAACATCAGACTTTTTCATGAGAAGCAAACGAGCCTGTAAGATTCTGCGCTTAATAGGATATATTTATGCAAAACTGCTGTAAATGGATAACCCAATAAAAGTCCACATTCCTCTCCAGTTGCTTTGTGCTTTCTTTGTTCTGATCAGAACCTTTGTCTGGCAGGGCTAGCACCAGTAGCTCAGCAGAACTGCACCTGGCTGGATTTTGTACCTGGTCCTGACTCATAAAGATTGTCTGGGAAAGTTTTTAAACGTGAGAAACAGCCATTAGACACAAGGATCACATCATCAGTCTGACAAATCGAGGAAGTTCTTGCCGGGTTAGGATGCATAACAAAGGGCATAGAGGTATATTTAGAAAGTAAATGCGTATGTATGATGAGTTACATACATTTCACAAGCAGCAAAACCGAAGTCTGTGAAAGAATCAGTTCTCACAGGACTCCACCCTGACGAAAACAGCAAATAAGCAGCAAGGTATGATGAAGCAAGCAAATGAAATCAAGGCATACACACCCAGCCTGAGTTACTTCCAGCATTTCTATGATCATACATAACCGAAATGGATGAAATCGGTTTGTTGCACTGTGAAGTATGAATCTAACTAATAAAACTGCTACATATTTATTTTTTGAGACAGGAGTACGTTTCAGCGCAGCAGTTTTTCACTGGGAGACAGGGATGCATGTGGACAGCATACCAAATCATTCTAGAGAAACCCTCCATCCAGCAGGAATGAAGCGCAAGATTTTTTTTAGCATTTTAATTCTTTATGGCACCCTCATCCTCTCTTTCTTCTTTTATTTTCTTCCTGTACGTTTTGATCGCCGATCTCTCTTTTCTTTTTCCCCTTTTGATTCTCTCTTCTCCTGATACTCTGGGCGGTACCGCCAGGAAGAAAAAAAAAAAACAAACAAACAAAAAAA
>VWZU01009771.1:80715-95885 GCA_013397095.1 Sterrhoptilus dennistouni | reverse complement strand
AAAAAAAAAAAAAAAACACCACAACCCTGGCTCTGCTCCTGTTATCTGGTGCTAATGATGCTGTAGAGAGCGAATGCCGGGAGTTCCTGTTACTGCGAACAGCCCAGCTGCGTGGAAGAGGCTGATAGGAGCAGCCCCTCTTCTCATGATGCTTATTTTAGCTTATTTACCAAGGCTTATTTTAGCCCTGGTAGCCAATATAGCTGCTACCGATGACGGCGAGGGGCTGTGTTACTAGAGACAAACCTTGAGTGGCAGTCTGCAAGCACAGCGATCCCCGTTAATACAAGGGAAATGATGAGCGGCAGGTTTCCTTGGCTCCTAACCCCCCCAGCCACGGCGCTGACCTCCTTTTCCTCGCTGTGGGGAGGAGGGACAGAGTTGGAGAATGGCAATGAGGTTGCTGGGTTACCCCTCACGTCCTTATCCTGCTCCGCTTTAGCGTGACCCGCGGTGGGGGAACCACTCCGCGCGTTTTTAGCAGGTTATTTTTAGCCCGCGTAGATTTTTTTTTTTTTTTTTTTTTTTTTTTTTTTTTTTTTTTTTTTTTTTTTTTTTAGGTCCGCCAGCTTGTTAATGAATCGCTGAGGTGGGAATGCCATTGTTCGGCCCGATCGGAAATCAGAATTCCCAGAAAGGCTCACATCTCATTACCAGAGGCAAATAGCGGCATTTGTTATTCCATGGATTGCACCTTTTCAATTGCTCCATCGCCAGCCCCGGGCTGTGTCTGGGCGTGCAGGGCCAGGGGGAAAGGATTTGCCTCAATCTTTTGGTTTCAGGCTGTTCCATTTGTTTTCCTAGAGGATGAGAGTGCTTTGGCAGGCTGTTGAAGTTTTTTGGGGTTTTTTGTTTGTTTGTTTTATTTTTATTTTGTCTGGCCAGCTCCCTCTCTGTGTATTGAACCCCTCTCAACGAGCCGGTTTTGTGTACGTGGAAAGGAAAAGGGCGGGGGGGAATCGTGGAAAAAATATGGAAAATAATTGCTTAATAATTTACATGGTCAACATGGATGTTTTATCTTCATCGTGACCTTTCTTTCCACCAAGCTGTTAGTTACCAGCCCTTGTGGTGGGGTTTTCCTTTCTCTCTCTCTCTCTCTCTTTTTTATTTTTCCCCTGCACGATGAAATGTGATTCGGAGTTCATTTTGCTAATCAGTCCTCCTTTGACCAAAAAAGTGCTTTACGGAGCTTCACCCAGCTTGATGGTATCAGATTTTAGTATGAAAGTGTTACATTCCTGACTGCCCTACACTGTCTTTGTATTTGATGTTGCCTGGGAAGACAAATGGGATACTTAGAAAGAATAATCCCAGTCAGGAAAAAAAAAAAAAAAAAAAAAAAAAAAAAAAAAAAAAAAAAAAAAAAAAAAAAAAAAAAAAAAAAAAAAAAAAAAAAAAAAAAAAAAAAAAAAAAAAAAAAAAAAAAAAAAAAAAAAAAAAAAAAAAAAAAAAAAAAAAAAAAAAAAAAAAAAAAAAAAAAAAAAAAAAAAAAAAAAAAAAAAAAAAAAAAAAAAAAAAAAAAAAAAAAAAAAAAAAAAAAAAAAAAAAAAAAAAAAAAAAAAAAAAAAAAAAAAAAAAAAAAAAAAAAAAAAAAAAAAAAAAAAAAAAAAAAAAAAAAAAAAAAAAAAAAAAAAAAAAAAAAAAAAAAAAAAAAAAAAAAAAAAAAAAAAAAAAAAAAAAAAAAAAAAAAAAAAAAAAAAAAAAAAAAAAAAAAAAAAAAAAAAAAAAAAAAAAAAAAAAAAAAAAAAAAAAAAAAAAAAAAAAAAAAAAAAAAAAAAAAAAAAAAAAAAAAAAAAAAAAAAAAAAAAAAAAAAAAAAAAAAAAAAAAAAAAAAAAAAAAAAAAAAAAAAAAAAAAAAAAAAAAAAAAAAAAAAAAAAAAAAAAAAAAAAGGCGCGAGAAACAAAAAGATAAGGAAAAAAAGAAAAAATATGACATAAGAATTTCAGCTTTCTTTTTACTGTCGCTGCCCTGTATTTTTTTTTTTAACCTTTGATTTACTTCAGGTTTGATACTACTTCCTGACATGTGGTTTTAGCTGCAAAAAGCCCTTCTCTAAGCCTCTGAAAAATCACAAAACGCCCTTTTTAAAAAAATATATATTAAAAAGTTACTCTGAAAGACAGCTGTAACTTTCACCTTTCACTTCTTGCTGTAGTTCATGACAGAAGTAGCTCATGCTGGAAAAGCTGCTTGAATCATTTGAGAATCATAAAAGCACTCTGTATTTTTATATGTGTTTATTTATTTATCTTTTATAGCATATGGATAAAGCCTGCATCTTTACACACATCTTTTATTTTAAATGCTGCTTTTTCCCTGCCTTTACTCTTGTCTGTAATTGTCTTTTCTGAAGGCACTTGAGGGGGAGGAGGACCATTTGCATCACTGTAGCTTTTTGTCTGAATGCAGTTACACTGGCACAAGATAGTACAATTAGGCTCTCACTATGCTGCGACAAAAATGTTGACTAATTCTTAGATGAAAAAAGACTTTTAAAACAGTATTTGCTGTGAACTGCTGACATACATCTGAAAATCTGAAGGAGTCTTTTTGGTAGACAGTCAATTCTTAATGTAAAAAAAACAGAAACATTTTTAATACAAAAAAAAAATCCCTCTGCCCATGTCAGTAGTGATAGTAACAACAAAAAACCCCACCCAAAATATTAGAGCATTCTTCTGTTTTGAAAGTTAGGTTTATAAAATAAGTAGAACCACATTTTGATTAATATATCAGAGAATCTCTTTGTTTTGCATGCTATATAACATCTGTGTTAGCTGTTTTGTTGCCTTGATTGTTTGTTTTCTTGGAAGAATGGGCTTCTTTTACATTTTTAAGGGCTGCATTTTTATTATCTTCTTTTTCTTTGCTTTTGCCTCTTAATTCTTCCTTAAACAGCCTCACTTGCTTAAGAGAACAGTTAAGAACGCAAAGACCTTCAGAAAAGGAGCTTTTAAAATTAATTATTCTCAATATTATAATGTGTATATATATTAAAAAAAAAAGTTTGCATTTCTAAGCATCCCTCCTGGTCTTTCAAAGCTGAAGCTGGCATCTGTGTTGGCTTGAATTTAAATGGTCCCTGCAGGCTCTTTAACTCAAAGGGTTATTTTATTCATTTGGTTGTTTCGTATTTCTTCCCGGAGGGTAACTACAAACCCAGCTCTTGTATTTGTTTACTTGCCTCACTTTGTTAAAAGATTACGTCTTACCAGCGCTTAGGAATTTATTAGTGCTTAAAATGCACTCAAATTGTCAAACAGTTTGCCTTTATCATTGCATTTTACCTGGAGCGATTGTTCCCCGTGTATCCCTAACAATGAGCTCTCTGAAGGGGGGAAGGCACCGAGTGAGCTGAGCAGAGGGAGCAGGGAAGTGTCAAACCTTATTTGTTTGGCTTTATTTGCTCCCGTTAATGTCGCCTTCCTTTGTACAGCCCGCGGTCAGCATCTCCAAAGGCAAGGGATCCTAACTGGGCACCTGACCTCCACATCTACTTAAATATGTTACTGGCGCTGTTTGACGGGGACAAACCCACCTCCCAGGCTGTGTTTCCTCCACAGTTCCCCCCATGGCCAATCCAGCATGTTCCTCCGCAGTGCAATGGAAGGACAGGCGATATTCCCCAGCCGAGCCCAGAGAACCTCCTCATTCCATCTGCCCGCTTCCTTCTGGCTGATTACAGCTCCCAACGCCCAGCACTGGCCCCAACAGTGGTGCCAGTAAGTTTTTGAGGGGTTGTGCGGGAACAGAATTCCCTGAGGAAGACCTGAGCTGAAGAAGAGGGAGATGTGGTACAGAGTAAGACCAGGGGGGTCCTGAGTATTCAGCATCACTGAACTGCACCTCCCTCTGTCACACCCAAAGAGAGCAACCTCCAGACAGCAAAGTCTGCTTGCCTCTTGTAAAACATCCTCCTGAATTCCATGCCTGCAGTTACAGTGGCCAGAGAGGGAGAATGGGTGAGAAAACCATCACTGGAGATGTTGGAAATGCCAGGATGAGCTTTGCTCTGGTTCTTCAGCCTGCCCCCGCCCAGGGCTGCTCTCAGCTGGTGGCACGGCAGCCCCACAGGCAGCCTTCTCCACCCAGGAAGTTCCACAGGGCCGTAGAGCATTCCTAAAGCACATAAAACAAGTGTTACAATCTCCTAGTCCGTGTTTCCAGCCTGACCAACCTTTGATGTTTATGAGCTGCGTTCTGCTCAGCGGAGAAGTATCTGATAGTTTTATGCCGTGTTCTACTCGGCGTTAATCATTAATTATTTGATAGTTTTCTAACCATTAAGAAGGATAAGAGATGGCAAATATAAGAGACAAGCAATAGAAACATAAGAGTCAGCATCTGGCTCAACCTTTTCCCTCTCTGGCAAGAAAGAACAGCAAGGGAGAGTTTTTCTTTGGTTTGTTTTTTTAGTGTATGTTTATCTCACCTGTGATCTTGAAGAAACAACCAGGAAAAAAAAAAAAAGGTTATATTTGTGCCAGTGCAGGCAGGTTTGAAGTATTTCTGGGATGAATCTTGAACTAGATCCTGAGGAAAAAAAAAACTTTCTTCTTCATAAAAGTAACGACACTCCCTGTAGCAAGCAACAGATTGTTACTGGTGTCAGAGGAGAAACTGAAGGCTGGTGAGAGGAACTGCTGTGCTTGGGGCGTACATAAATACTGTAATAGTCAAAATAGGCCACCCAGTTCCCATCTGTATGTGAGCAAATAGACAGTGGAACATGACAGGGGCAGAGATACCTGAATATGAGTTGGTGAGGGGAAGATTTTGTGGTCTTGACTTTAAATCCATGATGCAAAACATAAGTCCATCACAACACCAAGGTTGCTTTGACTGTCTGAAGAGACACTAACCATTTCTAAACTGCTCTGAGAGACTTACACCTACAGAGTAAGGAAACTGATTTTATTAGATTTATTTTACTCTTGTATTTATTTATTTTATTTCAAATAATTGTTGTGGAGCTTCATGGTAAGGTTTTAAATGGCGAAGTGTTTTTTTTTTTTAGGTTACAAGAAAATCTTGTAGATAAGCTGCTGTCATCATTTTTCCCCAGTTCAGCAGATACAATCTTGTTCTCTAAATCCATGTATTAACATGTCTTACTTCCAGCTTAATTAATTTGATCACAGCACATTTCCTTTAGTGGCTTTCCATTACTTTCTTTCCCCAGCATGTCATAAATACCTCTTGTGTTGGTTCTGCATTGGTCAAGACTTCATCTATATTTTCTTACATCCTGTCAATTTGTTCACCTTCTTGGTCTCTGCCTTTTCAGATGGCATCATCTTTTATTGTACATAACACCTTTTTTCTCCTTTGATTATCAAAGGACATTATTTGGTTATCTAAGTAGCATCAAAGGACACCCACACTACCCCCCCCCCCAAAAAAAAAAAAAAAAAAAAAAAAAACACCACTGAAAGTAATNAAAAAAAAAAAAAAAAAAAAAAGTAAGACCACTAAGTGAATTTATTCTACATCCTTGCTTAAAGGCTCTCCCAGGAAACATATCATTTTGCTAGTAAGTAGACAGTTATTACTTGTATAATAATCATCTCCTTCCATCTGCTTCCTAACCACCTTAGAAGGACTTAGTGTTTTCCCTTACTGGACGTTGTTTAATTCTTTGCAGGCATTATCTAAATGACAATTCTGTGCCATACCTTTTGTTGTTTTGGTTGTTTGGTTGTTTGTTTTTTTCCAAAAAATGGTATTCTCTATCTGCAGGGAGAAGCAGGGTGTCTATATTTCTGGTCGAGACTTATAAATGCTTTGGTTTAGTTCTGATTTGTCTGTGCTGCTAAAGGATAATATAAATAAGATACTTAGCTTCAGGTCAGCTGAAGCAAATTATAAACATTTGCTTACAAAAAAATGGCATCGTTTATAGAGCAC
Organism: Sterrhoptilus dennistouni; assembly: GCA_013397095.1. Taxonomy (NCBI): domain Eukaryota; kingdom Metazoa; phylum Chordata; class Aves; order Passeriformes; family Zosteropidae; genus Sterrhoptilus; species Sterrhoptilus dennistouni. Next base: position 89,974 of record VWZU01009771.1, on the reverse strand, counting down.
TCTGCCTTGCTCACCCCATTAAGATATCCCTGTCCCAGTCTTCAGCCACCAAAAGTTACAACACACAGAAAAGCAGGAATAAGAAGAAGAGCTGTTCTCCTTCCTTCCCTTTTTTGGTCATTTCTGTTCATCCTGAAGCTGATGAGCACACTTTGAGATTGCATATTTCAAGGTGTAAACTAGAGAAGCTGAGCTGTGGGGACGGTTCCTGTTTTGCTTTTTCTGCTACTGAAGTAGTAATCTCCAACAGAGGGAAAAGAAAGGCATTCAGAATAGTACCATCTTGAATGACTGACAAAAAACATACCAGCAGGCTCCACCCTTAAGAAGGGCCTATTATGAAATAGTCACACTTAAAATGAATTCTGTTTGACCTGCTATGAGGTTGCAATGCCGGGTCAATTATCATTGGAGTAATGTTACTTTGTGGTAAAATGACAATGCTGTATCCCCACTGTCGTCCCTGCATTTCTTGGTTTCAAGTGTTTGAGTCTTTGCAGCAGCTTCTCACACTGCTTCATGTAAACAATATTGTATTCTTAGAATTTATCAGTATGTTTTGCATTCTTGTTCTCTGAGAGAGAACTTGACTGATGGTCATATTGACCAATGGAGTCAGGAGGTTGTAACCTCCTTGGGCCAATCTTGGCCCTCTGTACAAAATGTATATAAGCCTTTGGAGTCAGATAATAAAAGAGCATTCCATGTTTCACCAAGCTGCTGCCTGCTGTCCTCTGTCAAGGTCCACTCCCACGTCACACTCCACCAAGACAACTTATCTTGAAAACTTTACTTTTATCTAGTTGGGTTCATGATGACAGATTAATTGCACACCTTTCAGAGAGCCAAAAGGAAACACTTGCTTCGGAGAACAGAGTAGATATCACTTAGGACATAGATCAATATTTTGTTATGCATATGTACTGGATGAAACAGGGCTATGACTCATAACTGGAACCTTTTAGACTGCACTGTAGCCACAAACAGACAATAGCCTTCATAATCTTAACAGTCTTTCAATAACAGGTTTAGCTAAAATAATAGAATTGTTAAGGTTGGAAAAGACCTCTAAGATCAAGAGCAGCTGCAAGCCTAGTACCAGCATCACTAAACCATCAAGAGTCCTCAAGGGTCATAACCACATTTTTTGAATACTTTCAGGGGCAGTGACTCCATCACTTCCCTGGGCAGCCTGTTCCAGTGCTTTGTGAAGAAATTTTTTCCCGATGTCCAATCTAAACCTCCAGTGGTGCAACTTGAGGCCAGTTCCTCTTGTCCTGTCTCTTGTTTACCCTGGGAGAAGATGCTGATGCCCACCTGGCTGCACCCTCCTGTCAGAGAGTTGTAGAGAGTTATAAGGTCTCCCCTGAGCCTCCTTTTCTCCAGGCTAAATATCCCCAGCTGCCTCAGCTGCTCCTCATCAGCCTTGTGCTCCTGACCCTTCCCCAGCTCAGTTCTCTTCTCTGGACACGTTCCAGAACCTCAGGGTCCTTCCTGTGATGAGAAGCCCAAAACTGAACACAGGAATTGGGGTGTGGTCTCACCAGTGCCCAGCACAGGGGAATGATGACGTTCACTTTACCTGATATAATATTCACAACCATACTGCCTGCCTGACCTTTTTTGGGGGGGGGTGTGTCACAGCTTCCTGAGCCACCACAAATTGCTGCCTGAGGGATGACAGGAAGCTGAACCTTGCATGGGGACTCTCTGACCTATCTGAGCCCTGTGGGAGCTCAGCTCTTCATTCCAGAGGTGCCAGGACTTCTCCTGCAGCCTGTGTTTAGGTGAAGTATTGCTTAGGTGAAATATCAAAGAGCCATCAGCAAAACTGATAATATAAAAGTGTGCTCAGGTGCCTGAGAGGGGAAGGTCTCAACCCTCATCTGTCCTGATGATTCTTTTTGTCTTGCTTAATTGTGGGATTTGCCCAATCCCACCTCCCCAGGGCTGCAGGGCACTGAGCACTGCCCAAGAACAAAGAAGTAGCAGGGAGCAGTGAGTGCACACGGGAAGGGAAGGGCCAGGACTGCTGCTTTTCATGTCCTTGCAGACACAGCTTTAGCCTTTGCTACGCTGTACTGTAAACAGATCTCTGAACTTCCAGGGAGAGGTCATAAAATGCATTAAATTGTCCTAGGAAATGGACTGTACAAGCTCCTATAACTTTTCCTGCACTTCACTGTTTCCTGTATGATGAGGGTAAAACAAAGGGTTTTGGCAACTATAAGCTATTGATTTTAGTTTTTCGTACTGTCCCTTTCAGGCAAGCAAATATTTAATCATACAGTTATTCAGATGAAGCAAATTGTCTAGAGGTTTCAACAAGCAGCAAAACTAAGACTCTGGCTGTCCTGCCTCTCCACTCTCCTCTCCATGTCAGGCCATTTAGCTTTGAACTCCTGAATACATTTTGCTCATCCTTCTGGAGCATTTCACTAATTGATGAAACATTAAAATATAATTCAGGATGACATTCATCACTGAAATCTGACTTAACAAGAGTCAATAAGATGAAAGCATGGAAAAAAGGGGAAAAATGCTTTCAGAAAAAACCCTAAAGTACATAATTTGAAAAGCAGGGTTTTTTTTTTTTTTTGTGGTGTTTTGTTTTTTTTTTTTTTGTTTTGTTTTTTTTTGGGTTCTTTTTGTGGAGGAATACTCACAGAATGTCCCCAGATACACCAGAATTCTGCAATAAGTGCCACACACAATAAGCAGTGACATTGTTCCAGTTTGCCATTAGGTTAGCAGTGCTAGACTTCCAGCTAGGTGCTACTTCCCCTGGGCAAACACTTTCCATAGGCTCTCTGGAGAGCCGCTCTAAACAGGTTTCACTGTAAACAGTTACGCAAGACTTTACAATGGTTATTGGCTGTAAAAAATATGCGTTCTCCACACTGTCAGCATTTTTCCTGGGCTAATGTAATTACATAGCACTATTGAAACCAACCCAACCTGTTTATACAGTAGGAAGGGAAATTACATAACCCTACCTAAAAAAACCGAAAACAAATCACAAAAACCAACCAACCAACAGGAAAAAAATAAAATTTAAAAAAAAAAAAAAAAAAAGCCAAAAAACCCAAGTGAGATTTTCACAATGATGTGATGCTAAAAGATCCAGCAACTAAAAATGCATCCAAGTAGACCTGAAATACAAACTGGAACTCACCCTTACAATGGGACACTGTTTAAATGCACTGGACAGGGAAAGAAAATCTGCAGAGAGGACACCTGCATGTATGAGAGGGGAGTGCTTCTCTTTGAGTCAGCCAGCAACACCCACTGCTGTCTCAAGCAGACACATCATACACTCCCTTCCAGAAATTGGTGAAGTTCTGCACTGAAGGTTGTTCCACCTTTACTTTTACATCCATGGGGGAAGGCTCCTTCAGAACATTCAGCCAGAAACATTACCCTGAATAAACCCTGCGGTTTCCCTGCGCCAAGGTCTGTGCCGTACCCAGCCGGGTGTGGCTGCAATGAGGAGGGCAATGAAGGGCAAAGGGTGGTTTCTGTCACACTTGTCAGTGCAGCAGGAAAGGGGACTTGCTCCAAGGGTACATGACCAGTACCCAGGGTACAGGATATGGAAAAGGAAGTGGCATCCACCTCAGAACAGGCTAGGAAAATTATGTAGTAGAGCCAACCAAAAACTTATGAGTAAAATACTTTACCACGTATCCCCAAATACTTAGGCTGAATTCAAACAAACAAACAAAATCTCCTTGAAACAGATGAAGCTAAGAGTATTTTTATTTGGGTCATTTCTGCAGGTCTTCTTCCCAGTCTATCAGTTGCAAACAGATTCTGACTTTTTTTTCATTTTTAATAAAAGATCTGTTTTTCATGACAGTAGAAGCTGACACTTAAGAAGACTGAGCAGCACAAAGCTTCAATCAGATTGGAGAAAATAATCATTCTGCAACAACCTCATGTGTAGTGACAACAGGTACAGAATCTCTGTAACTGTGGGCCCCAGCACACAGATCCTCCGTGTTATTTAACTGTTTTGTTGGCAACAACAGCAGACAACACTGAGCTACCTTTAAGGAGCCTGGCTGTAAGAACTGTTGCAGTTGCCCTAAAACACCTCAGCTCCTGCGTGAGCAGATTTTGCAGCCCTGAGCTATCCATCTAGGCTTTCCCAGGAAAGGGGAGTGCCAGACACCTACACGAGAAACAGAAAGCAGCCAGCTGAGCACAGAGTGTCTCATGCTGGTCAAGAGTGAGACAAGGAGACAAGGCATCTCAGCTACTGACTCCACACAAGACCTGACAGACCTGAAATAGCACCTTCCTGCCTCTTCTTGAGCTCTCTTCACAAGCTTGCCTCAGGCTTCCTAAGAAAGGGTAGTTTCCACAGATTACAGAGAATCCTGCCTCAGGGGTTCTGGGATTTCATCCCAGGAAAGGGCTTTCAGTATTTTGCTGGTGGCCAGGCAATGTCAGCAGTGCCAGCCAGGAGAAACCTGGCTGCCTATTAGGACAGTGGCAGCTGAGTTGCAGTTCAGGAAATGTCACGGGAGTCTTAAGTGGTAGGTACAGGCACCAAAGAGACTGGTGAGTGCTAAAGCACCGTTTATGAATGCCTTGCACAAATAAAATAACCTGGAAGTTGACAATGCAGTCCAAGGCACCACCAGCTACTAGTTCTGCACTGTTAAAACTGATCTGAGTAGGATTAAGTATGAAAGCTCATTGCTCCTGGCATGCCTATGATTAACTTCCCATTCAGTTGTACTCTCCAAAGAGCTCCTTCCAATATCTGAAAGGCCCTACAGGGAAGATGGAGAGGGACTTTCATCAGGAAATATAATGATAGGACAAAGAGTAATGGGTTCAAACTGAAAATCTTCAGCTCAGCCGCTAATGATGCTTTTCCTCACCACTTCTGCAAATCACATCTTTTTTTTTCTTTTAAGGAAAGTGTCCTTCAATCATCCCTGTGGTGAATAAAAGCTCAGAAAAATAGTTTGCAAGAGTATGAATCTGTATTGTCTATTGCATTAAACGTTCTAGCCAACAGACATTGCACTTTTACTGCCATCTGCATGGACAATGAAAATCTGAATACAAATAAATTTGAATACAAATATATAACTAAGAAAAGACAACACTCATTTCTATAAAGATGAATCACAAGATGTACTCCTCTTCTGGGCTTCAAAGCAAGCAAATCTATTTTATATTACATGGATTTTGCATCCTTTTCACAGCAAAAAATATAAAGCTTTAAGCCTGGGTTAACTCTAACCACCATTGGTCAGGGACTGCTCTTCCTTCTTTCTCCTTTCTCTGTTTCAAAGTGATGCAAACATCCAAGTAACCGCCGAGAAAAAAATTATTCGAGGCAAATTATTTTTCTAAGCCTTAATATTACATAGAGACAAAGGTGTAAATTGCTGCCCTCTTAAATCGTCTTCGCTAAAAATTGTCTCTCCAAAAAGAGGATCGCGGCAAGGTGTGAATTTTACCCCGGGTGCAACTGGCACTTGACTGAGGTGCTAAATGGGAAAGCTGTTATTTTAACTAGAAACGAGAGTGGCTCTCAAAAACATTACCTTGATTTAAAGATAATTAAACCTCAGCTACCGTTGGATAATTTTTCCTTCACTCCTTACTTTCCCCGGTAATGGATTGTGTTTAGTTATCACTATAAAAAGGCCGTCAGCGCACGAAAGCTGAGTTGGAAACAGCCCAAGGTTGCAGAAGAAAAGGCAAACCCGGTCACAAGGTGCACTCCCTGGGGAAATCGAGGTGAGGACGGGGGTGGTGATCCCTCACTGGACCTGTCCCAGTGGGGAGGTTGGAAGGCTGCTCTCAGGACACTGCTCCGGGCTCTGCTGGCTGGGACAGAACACGCGAGCTGCACTCTAAGCTTTATCATCAAGTGCTCAGCGCTCTGTAACTTTGCCTTCCCAACTCCTTTGCTGTAACCATCCCGAGTTGATGAGAACTTAATGTAGACTATCTCTTGACTTTAGCAGCTATTTTCAGCACATCAGCCTGACTTGCCCCAGGCTGGTTTAACTAATGCTGATAAGGACAGTTAGTGCCAAAAAGCTCAGCAGGACAAGCGCCCGCGAACAGGGCACAAATGCCAGTATAAGCAACGACAAAATTTATTTTGGAGAAAACGTCTGAACAAGTTAGACCTTCCCGTTCACACAACTCTAAATAAGTGCCAGCTTAAACTGATCCCAGTTGACTCTCGGTCCTTTCCTTTCCCTGCCTGCCGCCCAACCTTTTTTTTTTTTTTTTTTTTTTTTTTTTTTTTTTTTTTCCCATGCTAGCTGGCCTGCAGGCAAATAACCAGGAAAATACTTTAGGGAGCTCAGCTGGCTGAAAACAAAAGGTCTTCATCTTTGGGCAGCCTGCCTTCCCAAACTGTCTTATTCACTGGTGTCCCGAGCTCCAGTGCCAGCACAAGTGCACACACATGGGAGTTTGGGGCTTGGGGGAGAGCAGGACTGTGGCACCTCCAGTTTAAATGATCAACCTCCGTGTGGGTTCACACTGAACACCAACAGCCTGCAAACAGAAACGGTCCTGTCCTCCTACCTCAATTCCCCAGCCCTAGCCAAACATTCCCTCATGGCGACTCTGGCCTGGACTACAGAGTAAAATGATGGAGTTTGCTGATCCATCCCTTTTCCAGAAGAATATGTGTCCCAGATATAAATGCAATGACTAATAACTAGAAATCCAGACCCAAAGTCGCAAGGATATTGTTTTCTCCTTCTGTTTATTTTTCTTCCCTATTTTTTCCCCCTCTTACCCTTCTTGAGAGATGTTGCTATCCACTTTAGGAATCATATGGTCCTTTGGAGAATTTTATCTCAGGTATCGCAATGGCTGACAACAGCAGCTCCTCCTGTACAGAAACTGAAACAGAAAACAAGCTTGTTTTCTTTGTATGGCACGGGCATGTCCTGTGTGACCTGTGTAACACAAGCATGGATGATTTCCATTTCACTGCTTCTGTAGGTCAAGCCTGGGAGTAACTTCATTTGGTGCTCTTTCACCCATCCCCTCAAGAAAGTAAACCCATAGTAACTTCACTTCATGGAAGGTCAGGTAGATAAGGAATTATATAAAATTTAGAGAAGAATTTTATGTTTTATTTCAAGTTATCTGTAAGTTCAGGCTGAGACCGATGTAAGGGTAGTACTGAAGGGTTTAACATTAGACACATGAGATGGATTTTTTATATTTAACATAGAACATAAGATTCTTGAGCATGGGACAGCATTCTCCATAACAGATATGAGAAATAATTTTCCATTTGCAAAGTGTGTGTGGGTCTGGACTGCAGAGCTCTGCTCTGGTGGATACATTTTCCTTTTTGACTGGATTCTACCTTCATCCTGCAGCCTTATTTGTGCTTGATTCAAAATGCTAGCACTAGCAGAAGTCTGTTCAAAACATTTTGAACCTGACCTTTTCTTTTGTGAGTGGTCATTTTCACAGTTATCTCTTTCTCCTATTGTCTTCAGTGTTTCAGGAAGTATAGGTCACTAAAAATCTACAGAATGGCACATCCTCTAATAAACCTGCTAGTTTTGTCTTTTCAGCTGGACCAATGTTTGCGGTGGAGAAGCAGGGAATTTTTTTTGTTTTTCTTTTTAAAAATAATTATTAAACCCTGTACTGCAGGAGTGTGAACTTGACTGCCTCAGTGTTGCTTTTGATTTAAATAAGACCAGGAATAGGTCTGTCTAGGTTAGTCAAAATGTGGAGCTCCTGCTTTCTAGACGCAGTACAGTAATAATTTTAATTACTAGCTAGGATTAACTTCACAGGGCAGTGAGCATCTCCATTCTAATGACAAATAATTTTCTCTTTCTATAATGACTGTGATTGCCTCATTATACTTTCCATGGTATATAATTTCTGTGTTGACACAAGTAGATGTACAGCAAAAAACCTCACTCATCCAGTCAGCCTGGGATACTCGACTCACATTACCCTTTAAAGTCTTCAGCACATATAAAAAAACCAGAAGAGTGCAAAATCTTAATACCCCTACTTTGAGGTTCAGGTTCCTTTAGCTCCAGATTACATGAATAATTTCTTTCCCTCATGGAAAGAAAAGACAGTTCTGTTCTGTCATTAAATAAAACGCTTGAAACCTCCAAAATTGAAATTCTATGCTTTACGTATAGTATCCAGCATCTTATTGGGTAGATTTGTTTTTAAAAGGAGATCTAACAGAAACTGAGTTGTCATGTCCTTACAAGATGTAAGCACTACTTATCTGAACCTTCCTGGAAAATGACAATGCATTTGGCCTACTTGTCAAAAAACTAATTCTGAGCTGGCAGGTAAAAGCTGCTGCTTTACTCAGAGCAACCAACCATTTTGAAAGACTTCAGTGCATGTTCAGATTTTCATAATTCCAGAAGAAATGGAGACACTGCCAATTTCAGCACTAGAAACCCTTTACTGAATGAAAGGTGTAGCAGCTCCTTTTTAGCAAAGTGCATCTGAAACAAACCCTGCATGATACCCACTTAATCCAGTGCTTTTGACAGGGCAGAAAAATTTGGTTTCTAACCTCTCACCTCATACATACAGAATGTAATCATATAAAAAATGTATTTTAACTTTATTTATTATGGGCCTCACAGAAAAATAACGAATGGTAACACTTTCAAAATTTGTTTGGAATGCAAATCTGGATTGCACAGCTTTTATGTAAATATTTGGTCATGGGGACATTTTCCCGATAGAGACAGAGCTGTGGACATAACAAAGGGCATGGTACCAGTACTGCTCAACCCTTTACAAGTGTCAGAAGCGCATTTATGTCAAACACCTTTGCAATTGCAGTCCATTGTAACACACATGGCAATAAATTAGTGGAAAGTAACCCCCATCACGTGCACTTTGTCTTCCGATAAACGCGCCTGACGGTTTTGCTGCATGTGACGCACGGGTTTTTTTGGAACTGGCGAGGGCTATTTCAGACACCACGCTACAGAACCATAGGCTGCTCTGTGCCCTTTCGCACACGCTCTCGCCTCCCTTTTGTCTCCTGAGCCAGTTTTCCGCAATTCCAGATCTTTCACCGGCAAGACGTGCGCGCCGCACAGCAGCGCACAAGGCACGGCGTTGCTATGGGGACCGAGACAAGTCCGCTCGGCGCTCGCAGAAATCCCAAGGGACGGGCGCTCCTGAGGGGAGCGGAGCCCTGCCCGCCGCACCCCGGGCATCCCTCCGGCTACCGCGGGCAGCCTCCCGCCGCTCGCAC
>VWZU01009771.1:57717-80063 GCA_013397095.1 Sterrhoptilus dennistouni | reverse complement strand
CTCCCCTTCCCCCGCCGCCCTCCCGGGCCGCTGTGCCGCCCGCCCGGTGTCTCCCGGCCGGAGCGGCTCCTGGGGCGGGCTGGTGGCGGAGTCAGGGAAAACCGACGGGGAAAGGGCAAAAGGAGGAGAAAAAAAAAAAAAAAATTCAAAGGCCAGCCCTGCCTGCCGTGTGTAGCACCTCCAGCATCCAGGCTGGCTCTGCTTTTGAGGGGGGGGAAGGGGCTGGGGGGGTCTCGCAGAGCCCTCGGAACCCTCTTGTCCAGACCCGATGGCCACGATTGAGCCCTGCGAGGGAAACGTGAGAGGATTTGAGGGTTGGGAGGAAAGGAGTTAAATTAGATGGACCTAAACGCGTTTGTTTTTCCTGATGAAAGAAAACAAAGGAGTAGATAGTCTCAAAGAAAAAAAGCAATCAGCCATACCCAGAACCCACACATACCAAATGAAACGTGCCCGGGCTGCTAAAGAATTAGGCAGATGTTTTTCAAATACTAGATATTATTAGGTTCCTGTAATGAACTTGGCTGCCATATCAGTGTTTCCTAAACATATCTCTAAAATAAAAGGAAGTTTTCACTAAAGTTGACCCGAACTTACGTGAAACTGTAAAAGGTGACAAAACACCTATGGAGATTCAGGTTCACAGTAAAATGTGTATCAGTTGTGTCAGGCGGTCAGGTTTTATTTCCTATTGAAATGTTAATGCCTGTGTCGAAGTCACTGCTGTTTTAGGAAATTACTCATGGGATCAAAATTCTGTGTCTGTAATGGAATGGTGAACTCTGATCTCCTGGATGAAAGGGAGTAGGTAGTTCTGCATTAAATGTGTTTCCTGAAGCAGGGTTAGGAACGAGGTAGATGCTGTGTAAAAACTGTGAGTTACTAATATTTAGTTGACAAGGTTAGCCATCACAGTTTATATCGAAACACTTCACGTAAAAAGAACTTGTGGTGAGTAGAATTATATGTGCTGCATTTGCACTGCTAGGTTATCAAAGTCTATGATTATAAAAGATTAGGAATAATTAACATATGAGGAAATATGGTATAAAGTGTAAAATTCTGTTCAATCTAGAACAGAATTTTACACTTTAGTTCTGCTGGAGGATACAGGTGTCTTCAGACCTCAGTGTGAAATTGGGTGACTTTGTATATAAAGAAGTATTCCTAATAAAAAAGCACATAACTCTTTTGTTCAGTGGCTGTACCCTAAAACATATATTTCACGGTCCTCTGAAGGAAATAATTGAATGATCTGTGTATCATAGGAGTTGATATGTCCTCTGAGCTAGCTTGTGTTTTTTCCCATCAGACTGAATTACTGTTTCTGGGTCTGTGCTGCAGGTAGACATTACTTCCTTCACTGAAGGAACAGATGTCAGTAAATTGCTGTTCTCCATATGGACCAAACTTAGAGGATGCCATTTTTTGTGCAGTTAAATGAAAGCTGATGTCAGTGAAGCATTGCCTAGGTGCTGACGTTACTCGAATTTGTGGTGGTTGTGGTTTAACCCTAGTAACAAACTAAGGACCACCTACGTGGTCACTTGTTTGCCTTGTGTTGAGATGAGGGAGAGAATTGGAAGGGTGAAACGTGAGAAAACGTGTGGGTGGAGATGAAGACAGTTTAATGGGGAAAGCAATATCCCTGCATGCAAGCAAAGCAAAAGAAAGAATTCATTTGCCTCTTGTCATGGGCAGGGAGATGCTCAGCCGTCCCCAGGAGAGCTGGGCTCTGTCACACAGGGGGGTGAGGTGGCAAGAGAAACATTGTCACTCTGAACATCCCCATTTCCTTCTTCACCCAGTTGTATTCTGTGATCGTGAGGTGATGTGGTGTGGCACTGTCTCTCTGCTTAAACAGGGCTGGGGAAATAATCTCGTTCTGTTTGGTGCAAATTCAAATTTGTCTGGGGTTTTAGATGGCTGAGAATAACGATGGGTGCTGAACTTGTGACCCTGATAAAACAAATACGATAATCATTTACAGCTTTTAAACTTCTGAAAACGTCTAATGCCAGAACACAAAATTTCAATAATTGAAATGTTAACATAGCCAGATTATACCTATACAAAGATAGATGCTAAAAAAAGGTACTACATGTATAGTGACCCATTTAACCTTTGGAGGAATGTTTTACAAAACAGTAATGCTGTGCATATAAATGCCCCAGCTGAGAGTGAGTTTGAGTAGTGTTAAGGTAAATAACTGGACAGGAATTTCTTTAGTATGTAGTCGTATCTTTTCTTGCTGCTTCCCATAGTAGGTTTTGTATTAATTTTGTTTGTTTGTTTGTAATGGTAATACAGCTGGTAATTTTGTACTCTGTTGAAATTCTGCACTGTATCACGCTTTATTAATAAAATTGTAAGCTTTTAAATAAAATGAAAGCTCTGGTAAACTCTTAGGAAAAGCTGTGGTTATTGCCCTGCTGTTAAACTTGCAAAAGTAATTCCAATATTGTGCATAGGGAAGTCATGCACGGCATGGTAAGTCAGCATTTGGTGATTAATACACTTTGCCAAATAAGCATAATAAGGAACTTAATCCTGTTCATGTTTTTATGCATGCAATAGGATCTTGCAAAAGCTTAAATTATAAAGTGTGATTTACCACAGAAGTTTAATGATCAGTCCTATCCCAGTCTTTTAATTGCTAAACCTGGTACACTTCATCTGTTGGCAGTAATTGTAACAAGATGCAGGGTTCAAGTTCTCCTAAAGTCTCCACTGATGTGAGAAGTTACCTGAAATTCAGGACTCGTTCCCAGGATCTTAGAGTTTTAAGAAGTATGAAAGTCTTTAACCAGAAATTACTTAATCAACTGTTAGTCAACTGCTGTGACATCGACCATGACATTCAAATTAGAGATTTTGCCTTGGCTAATCTGTGTTTCCCAGAAGGTATTTTATGTGTTGAGAATGCTGCTGGAGAGATTATTTTAGCTTGTCACTTCGGTGTCCTCTGACTGTCCCCCTGTGTTGCATCAAACTTCAGCCTCCTCTGTCTTCACTCCCAGTTCTTGCCTCTTCCACAGCCAAGCCCACTTAACAGACTGATGAAACCACCGCTCCTGAATGGCTGGTTTAGCTTCTATTGCTGCTTTACAAAAAAACCCTCATGTTTTTATATGAGCATATGTATGCTTTGCTACTGACTCCATTCGCACTTCAAGAAAGTAAATCTATATCTAAATCTGCCTCAGTATTGGAGCATATTAAAGCTCCCTTCCCACAGTGCCTGCAGAGATTTGTACAGGCTAGGAAGCTTGTTTTGGGGCCCAGTATTGTTTCTCAATACTTCTACTTCCAATTTCATCAATTGGATGCTTTTGTAACCTTGTAATGACAGGGATAATTTTTGGTCTTGTTGCAACTTCTGGTCTATTTCTTGAAACTTCTAGATGCTGTGTGAAACATTATAAATTTGGAGAAATTTTAACAACTGTGTGGCTCATGGGCTTGGAAGAGTGTATGTGTCCCCATCCCCTCTATTACAACAATTTTGTCACTTTATTTTTTTCTGTTTATTTCTTTTCCTCCCCCTCCCTTTTTAGGGAATTCCTCTTTCACCACTTTGCACCTTTCAGGGGATGGCTCAGAGAAAAGTCTCTTCAGCCAGTTGCCACGGGAGTAAATTCTGTGTAAACCTGTTTCAGTAGCAGCTGCAATATAAGGAGCACCTGCATCCTCAATGGTGCTTTCCTTTACATTTGTAAATGGGTCTCAGTTGGTGAAAAGTTTAATTTTTTAACTGGTTAGATCACACGATTTGAAACAAGAAAGTGTTTTGCCACCAATTTGTCCTGGTACAGGGCAGGAAGGATGGCATAAGAGCATTAGGAGAAAAACTTGTTCAGTTTGATCAGTGTTTTCCCGAAGTAGGGAAATATCTGTAAAATCTTGGCTTGGAGAGAGCTTAGTTGAGGAATAAGACTACATGGCTAAATCAGGCAATCAGTCAAATGTCTAGATGTCACCTCAAAGATTATTTTTGCATCCCATTTGAAGTTGTACCTGGCATTCATCTGGCTCCATGGTGAGCTACTTCAGGGAGTTTAGGAGTTATGAAAAGAACAAATTTTTGTGAGCTCAGTTTTCTGCCTGTTCCTTTTCCTGATCTGATTCAATGAGTTCAAGTCTAAATTACAGCAAGGAGGTGTTGGCTGGAACCTCATATGCACGTGGGTGGAATATATTATTGCTGCTGTTTATTTATTAATTCATTTAGATGTCACCTACTTACTGTGTCATGTATTCAGAACGTGATAAAGGGGGAAGATTTGGAGCTTTATTGGTTTTACACTAGAGCCATTCACTGGTACTCTGATGTCCTTTAGCTGCTGTCAAGAAGCATCTGAGTTACTTGATGGTTGCAAGTTTTGTAATTGCACTTGCTGCTACATTTTTTAACAGATTTGTTTTTTCATGCCCTACAGCTAAAGCCTATATGCTTAGTGTGCTGAAAAACGATTATTCAACAAGAACTATTTGGTGTGTTGGAGAGGAGGATGAGGATTTGATACATTCTCGACAGTTTGAACTTGTGCAGAATTAGTTTGTATAAGGAAGTTTCCTGTATTCACTTATCATATTCACTTATTCATCTTCAGTTCTTTGTTTTAGATGTATTAACAGTATAAACTACAAGGAATATTTAATCTCAGTTATTTTAAGACATGTAAAAATTAACTTATCTATATATATATATTTAAAGTCTCCTTAAATTTTCAAGTTATTAGTTAACTTAGGGTGGATATTCTAATTCTTTGGGCTGATTGCTTTCTGTCTGTTACATGGTGGGAGTGGGGCAGGGAGGGAAACAAGAGCAGGCAGACAAGACATTTTTCTCTGTCATCGTGATGCTTCACCTTTATATTAAAAAAAAAAAAAAAGAAAAAAACCCCAACAAAACAGCAACAAGAAAAGAGCCCAAAATCTACTCTGTGCGACTGAATCAAATAGTTGTCAATCTTAATGCAAAACTTGCATGTGCTGGTAAAAAAGCACTGCTCGTTCAGTAGCTCGGAAGAGCCAAAGCCTCTTTACTCAAGTGAAAATAATATCGCTGCTCAGTTAAGTGTTGGATTATAGTGAACTCCCTGATGCACTGACTGGCAGATGTGCCCAGTGCGTTCACACTGCCAGCGAGCTGCTTCCTTCAGCTCCCTTTTAAATGCCATCAGCTTGGCAGGAAAAAGATCGAATCCTGTGTCTTGATTGCTTAGTGACTGTGTAAGTTTCCAATAGCCGGCAGTAAGGGGAAAGTGACTTGCAGAGCTAAAGGCAGAACAACCTGTGCAGTTGGTGTCGAATTGGAAGAGGAGGGACAGGATTCTGTGTGAGCAAGTCATGCCAGGATTTCAGCTCTGATCTTTTCCTATGTTCATTGAACACAGTGGTTGTAGTGGTTGGTCTTCATTTCATTTGGCACTTCTCCGTGCTCTTTCTTGATGATTCCTTAAAGGCTCTGAAGTGTCACATTATACCTGCCCCCATTACAGATGTGATGTGGTCATATCTGGTGCGTGGCTTCGTGTCTGCTGTGGTTGCCCCTTCCAGCAGTGCCATTGGATTCCCTCTCCCTTGGCTTGTGTCAGAGCAGCCTCGTGCAGCTGCTGCCAAGGTCCATCCAGCTGATACCGCTGGAAACTTGGAGCTCATCGTGATCTTCTATATCTGCTTCTGTGATCTTCTGTATCTTCTGGGCTGAACACCGCTGCTCTGCGCAAAACGAATCTTAATCCCGGTTTGTGTTACACTGTCCCCTCCCCCTTTCGGCTGCCTCCCGAAAGCTTATCATTCCCCTCAGTAAGGAGATCTGAATGCCCCCTCTCTGCACTTGATAAGCACGTCCCTCTCAGGAAGGTCATCAGCCAGCAGTTGCTAGGATACAGGCTGGAGGCTTTGGGTTTAGCAACCCAAAAGCTCCAAGAATGTGCTGAACAAGTAAGGGGCACAAGGACAGTTGTGAAAGGAAAGGGATGTTGGAGAGAATGTGTGATGTTGGAGAGGGTGTGTTGAGGATAAAATGAAGTTGTGGGTTAATTAAAAAAAAAAATTAAAGTTGTAGCCTGTGATTTTCATAGTGCCATAACTGTTTCAGCTGATCTCAGTGGATTGTGGTGAAGAGTGAAATCATGTTCATGCTATGTATTTGCAGAGTTGGGGTTATTGGTAGTTTTGTTTATATGAGCCTTAAAGTAAAGATTTTTTTTTTTATATAGATTGGGAGGGTCTGTAACTTGTAGCTTAATTGTGCAGTGCCTTTTAAATGGGGGCAGGGGTATTCTGCATACATGAATTAGAGTTATTTATTAATTTAATGCTGTATTCAGACATCCAGACTGAAAGATTTTTTTTTTATGTCTTTGAAGAAGTGTGTGTAGTCAGTTTCCCGTTTTTTTTTTTTTTTTAACTCGTGTGATTTGACAGAGGATCTGTGGATTCAATTAAATGTGCCTCAGAAAAGTGGTGTTTCTCCCCAACCCTGCTCAGAAGTAAAATTTGGAAATACAAACTCACTCTTTTGAGACCCATCAGCAGAGTTCACTATCCAGGTGGTAGAAGCTTCCCAGGCTTATTCCTATATGTAGGGGATTTTTTTAAACAGCCCTGTTGTTTAACCAGCCTTCTCGTTGTAGTTTATGGCAAAAACTTACTTCATGCATATAAGTCTTTTATTTGCACCATCTGTGGAAAAAGTGTTCTGAAGGCTAGGAGTTTGGTCACTCAGCCTCTTTGAGCTATTGATGAGGTAGCTGAGATGAAATGTGCAAGAGAGAGTTTTAAAATCTTGTCCCTACTAACATTAAGTATATAAAACTCCAGCTCTTTTCTACAAAAATTGCTGTGTGGTTTTGGTTTCCTGAACTGTTTTTATATTTAGTCCGGGACTAAAAGAATTAGGAAGGAGGAGACATTGTGGAGCCAAGTTTCTCCAAGGTGAGTGCTTTTATTCCTAGGCTGTGTTTACTTTCTCTGGCTCTGTAATCTGTATCTTTTCAGCACAGTAGGAGAGCTTCACTAAGATCTGTGACTCCAGTTTAGAGAGCACTGACCTGAGAGGTCTGAAATGCAGGCGTGAATGTCTTTTGTCTTAATTTTACTGTCTTTGAGGATTAACCAGTGTTCTGCCTAGTGGACTTAGGCTAGTGTAGAAAGGCAAGTTTTTATCTTCTCTCTAACCTTTTTGCACTGGGCCTTTCTGAGGTTTAAGTAGAAGAGTACTTGGCACATTAATGTCACTAGCCCTGGAAATGTTAGGTTTAAGTGGGCTTATCCCTTTTGCTAAATTTTTGGGGGTGTTTTTACCACTACAGTGAACTGTGCTTATCTCTGAAGTTTGTATCAATGCATTGTGTGATAACAACACTTAGGGTGTGAAGCATGGGAAAAATGTGGTCCATGGAGCATGTTAAACAGTAACTGTTTAACACTTGATATTAGCAGGACAGTACTTTCTTTGTCAGGAAAAGCTTTGTGATTTGCCTTTATCAGCTTGGGATTATCCTTAAAACTGAATTCTTTGTGGAGTTCTAAAATTAGAACTACTAAAACCAAACCTCTTTAGATACATGGATTCAGATGCAGTAATGCTGTGACTTTTTCTTCTCTTGTTTTATTTACTGCTGCATTGTTACTTAGCTTTTGTTAGTTCCTGACGAATTTATTGCTTGTTTTACCTCCGTTAAGGTTACTGTGAAACCTGAGTATTCTTAGATCTCTAAATACCTGGCTAAATTAATAGGATGTGTATTGAGCTAATATGTGTTTTGGAATCTGTCATGAAACATTTTTGAGTTTCGTTCTCACATCAAAAATTCCAAGTCTATTGAATTTGCCTTCTAAGGGGAAGACTATTTTTTTTTAATCCCTCTATTAAACTTCCTTTTTATTGACATTGTTCCTTCAATATGTACTAAAGGGTAGTGTTTGGGGACTGTTCTTTGTGTTGCAGAGTTTGACATGCGAAGAGTTAGAGTCAGCAAAGCTTCATAGTTTATTTGGGCCCAAGCTTCTGAAAGCTGTAACTGTGCTGGGTAAATGTAGAAACTGAGAATCCAAATCTGAAGCTGGGTCTTTTTTTTTTCTAAGGATTTTTTTTATTATTATTATTTTAACTATTTGAGAAGGGGTCTCGCTGATAAATTTAGGATGTGGTTTTGCTTTTCACTTGTGATGAACTGTGGAAAAACATCATAACTGCAACTTTGTGGCCATCCCAGCTGTGCTGATGTGTCTCAGCTTCTGGGTGCTGCAAAAACCACTAAAAATAAGTAATGCCAAATATTTCCCTTTATTCCTTTGTGAAGGCAGCTTTTAATCCAGTTACGCGATCAGCAGGACCCTGCCTCGCAGGCAGCAGTGCCTTTGGCTGCTGAGAACGCTGATGTTTGGTATTGTGAGGAGGCAGGGCACGATTGTGGAATGGTGGCTGCTTGTGGGAAACTTGTGTTTGTGTTAGATCGTGCCAGTAAACACTGGGAAATCTCCTCAGCCAGGCAGTCCTCTGTGTGTACCCTCCTCCCTGCACACTCCCTGCTTGCCGAGGGTGTAAACTCGACTCACTCCTACAGGGACTGAGTTCAGAAGCGCTGGTGTGTGAACGAAATAAGGCGTTGTAGAACTTCTGTCCTAGCAAAGGTGGGAAAGGGGAGAGTCGGGCAGCTTCCTTCTGTAAGGTCATTACAGCTGGCTGAGAAAAGCAGGAGATGAACTGTCGAGAAGAGGCATATACAAAAGTAAAATGGGGATGTCGGGGAGTTTTTGGGATTGAAATCTGCCCGTTGAAAAGATTTGATCACAGGTACGTCTCTAATCTGCATTTGAAAGAAAAGTTTGAAGTGTCTCTTAAGTGAATTTTATAGCTTGTGGCTCTCAAAGCACTAATGTGCATTTCTGGTTGTGGTCATTACTTGGTATTTAAGGACACATTCTGTGGAAAAAAGCATTTATATATTTAGAGCTTCTGCTTGTTTGCAGTCAGGTATTGGCAAACAAGACTGGTTTTGGAAAGCCTGGTAGTAAAGTACTCTGAAGATGCAGTTGCAGGTGGATCACAGTACAGCAGCATCTCAGAACTCAACTCTTTCTCTATGTGAGTCAGTGTCCTGTTCCTCATCTAGGGAGGGACTGTCTGCTGGGTTACATAAACCTTCTGTGGCCCTGCCCTATCTGATGCCAGGAACAGTCATCCCAAATTTAGATGCGCACTTACATTTGTGTAAGCCAGCAGTGCAGAATTTCAGTGTGTCCTGATTAAATAAGAAAATATTAAATGCTTAAGTAATTTAAAACTTTGCTTTAATCTAATACTTTGCTTTCTGTTCTTTATTAGTATATATCACAGCTCTGCTTATGTCTGTCTTGGAATGAAGAAAGCATTGCTCCTTTTTAATTTTTTTGTATGCTTTCTGTTTTGAAGATTTTTATACTAGAAAACAGCTTCTATCAGATCCCACAAAATATTTATTTTTCCCTAGGTTATTCTTAATAATAATGTAGTTTGCTGAACTCTGTTCTACTTGAATGATACTTAAAGGTAAGCTCAGATGTTCAGAAGGAAAGACTTTTTCTAAAGACTGTCTGCAGGTTTGCACCCCTTCAGAAATCATATGAAAAACTTGTTTAATCATACAGATACAGTTTGTAATGCTCTTTAGGGTCAGTTCCCCAGAAAAAGAGTATTTTTTCCACCTTAAGAAACTTAAATCTGAGAGTTCAGAATCCAAGTAGTGTATTGATGTCTTACTTCTTCTAATGTAAACTTTTGTAAGGGATAATACTTATTTATTCTTCATCAAGGGAAGGATGCTCGTCTCTTCTCATCTAGTCACAAATATTCCTTCTTTTGTTTGCCACAGCTGAATATGCACATGTTCTCTTTGAAAAATACTTTGAAAACAATATACAGTCACTTGGATCAGGTGCACTTCAAAATTGACTTTTAGGGGTTTTCATGAAAGCTTGTTGTGTGCTTCTGACTCTACAATTTGTAGTGATTTATTTGCTGCAGTTAGAAATTAGATATTTTAATGTTAATCGTATTTGAATAAGTGGGATAAACAATTTGAATCGCTTATCTGAGTCTAAAACAGAAAAGGTGTCTGAAAAGGGTCTGAAATTTTATCCATTAAGCCATGCTAACCAAAACAAATACAAACCTTCCTTCAGCTTGTGATAAAATGTTTGCCTATCATGCACTAGCAGTTGGATACCACAGTGGATCCACTCATGTTTTGAGGAGCATACTAGGGGAATTAAGTAAATAGAATCTCCCTGATTTGAGTGGAAAGTGAAGGGGTAAATCTTAGGAAAAATGGGGAAAATGTCATCCTGTCACTGTGTGTGTTGGCTTCATGTAGATCTTTAATGCAGTTGCAGAATTGTGACCTCAGTCACATCCAACCTTCTGCTCCAAACAGCATCAGCACTGAGTACTTTGATCTTCTCTGTATTAGCTATCACCTGTCCTGTTTTTCTCTCTGATTCTTTACTGCTCATGTAATAGTGGAAGGTTTTCATGTGGCACTGGAGTCCCATGCTGCTTTCAGGTTGTGTTTTGACTTCCCTGGCAGGGGTGCTGCATGCCTGGGCAATGTTTGTGTGCTCTTCCCCTGGTAGGCTGTTCTTGCTTCTTCCTCCTTAGGCCAAGCTGCTGATTGATCTGTTTATTTTGCTGGGTTTTGAGATGTACTCCTTGTGCGGTTAGCAATTGCACTTAAATACCCTCCCCCCAGAGTTTTCTTGAGCTTTTTTGCTTTTTAGAACTGGATCCTACTGAACTCCAGCTACTGGGTAAGCCAGTCTGCCCATATGAAGTGCAGGGTCTATGCTGGATTTGCCTTCCTCCTCTCAGGATTTTAAACTTCACTATTTCATGGTTAACGCTGCTGTTGATCCCATCCCCAGCAAGCTCTTAGGTTTTTTTCCTTGACAGCAGTTTCAATAAAGTATCAAGTGGGGATTGACTCACTTAGTGCTGTTTTTCCCTGAAATCTTTCAGAAAACTCTTAGGTTTTGTCTCGTGCTGTGTTGCCCTCTAGTAGATGTCACAGAGGCGAAATAGTAACCAGTCTCTGTCATTTTTAGAAACTTTCTGGAACAGTTTTCATCAGTTTTCTTACCCTAGTCAGGTGATTTGTGACAAACCTTGACTGTGATGTTGTCCATACCTTCCCTTTCCTTTAATCCTGCCCCACAAGCTCTTAGCCAGCCTGTTCCTTGTCCTGTAGAACAGCTTTCTGTGTTCCAGCTGCTCCTGCGGGTGGAGGGCAGGTCACCTGCTGTTGTTCACTTCTGGCTTTGTTAAAAAGCTCTTGTCCATTCATGACAAAGTGCCAGTCATGTAAACTGTCCTGCATGCCTCACTCTGGTGTCAGCTCTGTGTGCTGTAGGTGCCTTCCCTGTTGATATGCTTTATCCTCACCAGGGTCTCTCTTCCTTCAGCCAACCTGGCCCAGGTACTTCCCATGGCTCGGTCTCTATTCCCTCCTTGCAAAGTTCAGTTAACATTCCCTGGGATGTCTCTCATTTACAGTGCTCATCACCAGCTCTGATGAGGTTGTTCATAACCTGCTTCCTCGAGTGGATCCCCCCTCTGACTTGGAAGCCCTTGTTTCTCAGGGGCACTTGTGGCCATAAAAGTTAAAGTGCTCCTTGCAGTGCCCATCCTGTAGTGAGTTCTTAATTTGAAGGATGTGTCTCCACAAGCCTTTTTCTCCTCATGGGAAAAGAACAAGGAGACTAAATGTCACCTGGAATCCCATGTCCTCCTTTGCCCTTGGAGTTTTCTAGTCATGCTTGATTTGTTCCAGGTCTCTGTTAATAGCAGGTAATAAATCATTAACTGGGAAAAGAACAAAAAAGAAAATAAAAAGGCACTAGTGGTGATGGTAATAAGGGTCGGGGGACCCTTGACAATATCTGATGTGGCCAAGCCTTCTTCTCCAACATATCTGGCAGCAGATGTGTGTCTTCCCTGCAGAAGGGATCTCCAGCTAGTATTACCTGCCCCTCCCTTGTGTTGCTAATGCTCAGTCCAAGCCCAGCTAGCTCTGACATGTACCTTAATTGAAATGCTTGCTGCTTCTGCATGCTGACGTTGACTCAAAAAACAAAACAAAAAACCACCAAGTGGAAAAAAGCTTTGTGTTTGCAGCCTTAGTGTAAGAAAAAAACCATGGAACAGTAGTATAATGAAAAAGAGGTGTTGGGAGATGTGCAGTAAGAAAGGAATTGAGATTTATGGAAAAGCTGATAATTAGAAGGCTCAGACTCATGTTTGAGTACCTCTGTTAGCAGCTGGTGTGTGATGGAAGCTTCACGTGCAGGAATGATTGTTGAGTGTTACCCCGAGGATTGTGTGCTTTAGCTTTCATTGATAGGCAGTCATTGTGCATGAAAATACTACTTGGGCTTCACAAGCATTAAAAATCAAAACTTTAAAAAGATTTTTATGACAATCTTCTAGTTTGGGCAAGACTCTTCAGGCTGTTGGGTTCTACTTTTATTTGGCACATGGTTGCTATGTTGATTTATATGTTTGGATCAGAGAAATGAGTGCTGCAGTAGAAACTGAAATGTTTGCTATTTCTGGCTTTTAAAGCACCTGGACCAAGCTGCCTGGCAGTGAGTGATAGGTGGGATGACTGGAGTCTAGTTTCCTAGGAGTGTGTCTTTGAAATGTAGTACTTCTAGCTCTTAACAGAATTTTTCTTCCCAGTTGCCACTTTCTCAGTGTTCTGTCGTGAGACTGTGTATTGTCCACTTTGAAATTACACTCACATGAATTGTCTGGCAATGAAGAGGCAAGAGATAGTGGAAGAATCTAATGCTTCTTAGCTATGTCAGTACAAATGAGTACTTGGGGGACTTCTAGTTGTACTGGACTGTTATTTCTGCTTTTATATTTGTTTGGAATTGTCAAAGAGATGAACAAGTAACAGCTGAAGAGGGAGAGAAATAAAACATTGATTGTACAAGTCCCATTTGTTTAGAAAAGTAGTCAAAAAAATTAACATATGGATACTCTTCTGTCCAATTTGTTTTGGCCATGTGTTTCAGCAGGTATCAACTGAAAATAGAGTAGTAGGGATGTGTCATAGTGTCCTTAGAGTATGAATTCTATTACCTACTATCTGCTGTCAAAAAGCAGAGTGTTGCTCTTACATGAATTATTGTCCCATTTGTGAAACTCTCAGCAGGTTCTCTTGTGAGGAGGGGAAACAAACGTGTGTGCTGTGGTCTTTTGTCGTGGAACTTCAGGTGGCAAAGTGACTGTGGCTGGAGATGCTGCCACAGAGCAGCAGCTCTACTTTAGTGATTTAGTTCAGAATGAAAGCTTCTAATTTCCCAGGTTACAGATTTGAGGCTTTTAAGGAAGTAACATCATAATGTATTTAATTATCAGTCACTTAAACTCTACTTGAGTTCACATCCCTTTCCTCTAATATAGGAACACTGAAGATGCAGAAATGCAATTTGGAGATGAACTTTGAGAATATTGTATTACAGTTCCGTAAGCTGTAAGGCCATGGGAGAAAGGGAAACAGAAGAGTATGGAAGTCGCCGAAAAAACAGTTCAGGAATTTACATTAATAATGTAAATGCTACTGTGTGTTATGTGAACATGGATGTTCTTGAAATCTACCCATAAACAGAAGTAGTGGTAGTGTTGTCTGCTTGTTCAGAGGTTTAGAATGGCTAATTTGGAAATCTGAAAAGATTCTTTAGGAGGTGATAGGATTGTGACAAGTCAAGTGGTACTCATGGAGATCACTATTATTTAGGGGACAGTATTAATTCAACTTAGTAGCAGAGAATTAATTGTTCAGATCTGTTTACTGTGGTCAAAAAAGAGGTGGTACAGACCTGTTAGAGTTGTCTTTGAAAAGGTATAAATTCTTGGTAAGAGACATTGCATGTAAATCCCTTTCCTACCTCAAGTTGATGTGGGTTTTTTTGGTAGATATTTCTTTTCTTTCTTTTCCCCCCTCCCCCCTTCTCCTAGACTGAAGGTAATGTCATGAAAAGTAATACCATGAATGGTAGGAAACATAATAATCCTACCTATTTTGTTAGTAATCAACTATTGTGAAGGCCTTTTCTTGCAAGCTGTAGTCTGGAATTTAGTATGTCAAGTGATTCTTCTTTCTAAAGGACTTTTTTTAATAGCTGTTAAGATGCCATTATTTTGTCATCAGGAAGAGAATGCCAAGACTTGCTAGAGAGCAAAATTTTAATAAAGCAGAAGAATATCCGTGGAGTCCCTTCCAACTCACTATATTCGATGATCTACTGCAGAATCTCCTCTATTGTACTGGAGCTCCTCTACTATATGGAGAAGTGCAAGTTAGAACATAAAAGCACTGTGTAAAATGATTTTGAACTTTTTTATCTGAGGCTGTTACTTTATATCTGTAAAAGACACAAAGCCATCTATCTTCCTCTCCTGGTGGCCTTGCAGCTCTCGTGGCTGTGCTCCCATCTGTGTGTCCATCAAGCAACCGGCACACATAAAATGACTGAAAATCTGAGCTTGGTTTCCAGCAAGGTGGACAAAACAGTGGATGTAACAGTGCCAAACCTGTTTCCATCATGAGCAAAGGGTATGCTTTCCACATCCTGGCTGTGATGTACACTTGATATAAGAGAAGCCTGTGCTTGTGGTGAAATAGGGGGAATCTTGCTTCAGGCTTTCTGAATAGCTTTTTTTTGTGTCACTGTATGGACTCTTTTTCAGGGTTGAATTGAGGAACATTTGCTGTTTGGAAGTGTGTTCGCCTAGAGGCATTCAGTTAAAGATTGCACAACCTTTTTAGAGAGGAGTGAGACAAGCAGAAAAGGCAAACAAATGGAAAAAACTCATTGAGATTTTTGGAAAAGATGAATTTGTCTTCTGTCTCCCTGTAGATAGAGGAGCCCTTATAACTCAAGGCAAAGTAACTTACTTCCAACCCAGGACTTCTCAAGAATTCTGTCTATCCTGACAGACTACATTGCTGTTCCATACTTCCATGTTACGTTGCTGTTCCATACTTCCATGTTACGTTGCTGTTCCATACTTCCATTTTACAGTGAGGAAGTAATGGTAAGGTCATTATATAGTGACTTGAAAACCTGCTGCTGAAAATGTTTGGCTTAGATTTGTGTGGGATGTGAATTGTGAGGGGAGAAAAAAAAAAAAAAGGAAAAAAGAAAAGGCTTGAAAGATGTAGCTGGCTGTTGGATGTAATTCCAAATGAGTAGCATGGGACATTGCTCTGTGTTGGGTGACAGGGTCTGCACAGGCTCTCCTCAGCAGTGACAAGTCTGACTGATGGTGTCATTTCTATAGAAATTTCTATTTCACAGTGAACAACTGCGTGTGACTTGTTTTCAAAACATAAAAATATGTTTTTATAGGTCTGACAAGAAGCCTAACTATAACTTCAGCTGACCAGTCAATGTTTGAAAAAGCACAAGGAGAGAAAGTTACATTACCATGTACTTTTGAACTCTCGGAAGAAGATGAAGGCCCACTAGATATTGAGTGGGTATTGATACCAGCAGATAATCAAAAGAGGGAACTAATAGTAAGTAGAGACTTCTTTTTGCACATTGTTAATTCAGTTGTTCAAGTAGGTCAATGTATGAGTTTTGTTACTGACTTTTTAAACTTCCACCTTTTCAGGTTGGGATGCTTGTGATCTTAAATTGCTTTGAAGCGCCAGTCACATGAAATCTAGTGGAAGTTTTGAAATACCAGATTAAGGATGAAATGCTAAGACATTTTTCACTATAAACCTGCCTTCTAATGAAGAACTCCCAAATTAAATACACTTCAGTTCCAAAAAGCAGACTTTGCTTTTGTTACCTGCATTATCTTCCTTATTAAAAACATATTTGTGAAGACTTGATTTTAAATATATGAACTCTTTTAGTTATTAATGCTTTCTTGTCCATGAAAGCCTTATAAGTAAGATGATTCATATTAGTAGGCAGATTTTGCAGAATTAAATTGGAGCAATTCTAAACAGTTTTCTTTCAGTCAGAAGTCAATGCTGACATATTGGTACTTGGTCAGGTGTTTGGTTGGAGTATTCACTGTAATGCTGAGTGTGGTGATATTTTAAAGATGGGTATGTTTAACTCTTTTTTATTACTGGGGTTAAAACTATAGAAAGAAACTTGAGAATTCAAAGAGTGAATTATTTTAATTGTTTGCACACTAAGTGGATTTCTGAATCATATTTCTTTTTTTTTTATAGATAATTATGTATTCCGTAGACAGGGTTTATGATCAATATTATGCTGCTACGACTAGGCGAATGCAGTTTAGTAATCTTGA
Source organism: Sterrhoptilus dennistouni (assembly GCA_013397095.1). Lineage (NCBI taxonomy): Eukaryota > Metazoa > Chordata > Aves > Passeriformes > Zosteropidae > Sterrhoptilus > Sterrhoptilus dennistouni. The sequence goes on along the minus strand of VWZU01009771.1, from coordinate 63,730 downwards.
TCCCAAGTCTGGTGATGGTTCATTGGATATCCTGAATTTAAAAGCAGCAGACACTGGCACATATCAGTGTAAAGTGAAGAAGGCTCCTGGAGTTCAAAGCCAAAAAATACAGTTGACTGTACTTGGTAAGATAATTTCTTTTCTTAAATTTTCAGTGATGTTTTTTATGTGCTTATTTCACCCTATTTCCAGTGTCTGAAATGAAAGCTCCAGTTGGGCATTGTTGGGCTGAATTTGTAGTGATCATGGTCATTATCGAGGCCTTGGGAGGGATGGGCATAATCCTGTTCTGGGAAATGAAGGGAAGGATATTTAGAATAACAAGCATTTTTAGAACTTCTGCACCTGACTTGTGTTTCACAGAAAAATCATTCTGTGAGTTGAAACGGTTTGTGGCACCAACTTTGCCTTTCACAAAAGGGACTGGCTGCTAGAATACAAGTAGTAAACATTTTGATTGTGACTGTTACTAAACCAGTGATGTTTTGTTTATCAGTAAAGCCAGCACGGACTAAATGTTCCATTGAAGGATCGCAGGAGATCGGAAAGGACGTTACCTTGAAATGTGTGTCACAAGAAGGATCCCCACTTTTGTCTTATGACTGGAGGAGAGTATCTGGCACACAGCATCTTCCTGCCACTTCTGTGTTGAGTACTGTCAAACTTCATTTACTTCTCTGAAATACTTAAAAAGATTTTTAATAGTATTTTTGACTTGTAAGCATCTAGGGGTTAGTTTTACTGTAGAGGAATCAAGATTTAATGTCACTTCTGTCCTCTAATGAAACTGACTTTGAAACAAGCTGGAGTTGATTCTGGTTTTTAATTTATGCTTGGAAATGTTTCAAGCTTCAAGTTGAGGTTCTTGCCAATAGGCTGCATTATGATGTTCACCTGTGCCCAAATGGTGTCAGTTCTCCTTACTGATGGTTTTGTTTTTGTGCTTAAGTGAACAGTAGGGAATTCAGATACAGCTTCAATTTGATTTAAAACACACGCACACACAAAAAATCAATTTTTTGTAAGCTTCTGCACCCTATTAGAGTATGTAATATCTTAAAACAGAGATCCCTAAAAGTCAGTAAAAGGAAGAACCTAATACTGTTCTTCATTTTGAATTTGACTCCTGGTCTCCTATTTGATGTCCCTTATTTCTTGTTTTGACAGTGAATCAGTTGATCATTAATGTCCTTCTCTGTACCACTCAAGAGTTTAGGCTACTAAACTCTTTCTCCATATCCCAAATTTGGCTTGTGGTAACAAAAAGAGCAATTGGCAATATCAGTACTGGATAAGAATATTCTTGAGTGGGAAATTGTGCAAGAGTGACTTGTGACTCACTAAAAGCCATGTTAGTTTTGGGCTTGTGCATGGAGTTTTTGAGACACTGAGTGTGTTCTGAAGAATCTAGACAGTTCCTAATTTGTTCAGCAGATAGGGCAAGTCAAATGCTGTGGAATACGTTTCTAGCTGGGTAAGACTTTTACAAACAAAGCATTCTACAGCATGATAGAATTAATTGGTTTAATCTGGATGTTTTTCAAATGGCATTTTTAAGTTAAGATTTCAAGTATATGCTGGTTTAATAATTCTGTGATGTTAAATATAGAATTATACTTAAGAAAATGGTCAACTCTACCTTCTATTTTTTGTAGATAAAAATACAGGGGAACTTCTTCTGAAGAATGCCTCTCGAGAGTATTCTGGTAGATACAACTGTGTGGCCTCAAACAGAGTTGGCACAGATGAATGTTCTGTTGAGCTGAATGTCACCCCTCGTAAGTGTTTGCTGTGTAACAGTCACACAGTGCTTTTGTATTAAAACTGAACAGTCTTTTTCTCTCAACTCCTAAAAGGTTAAAACCCCCAATCCTGTTATGTAACTTGTGGTTGCCACTTCAAGTCTTACTCTTTTAAATGCATGTGGTTGAGTACTCCCCTTCTGATTCAGTGATGTATTATTCACTTGCCTCATGTGAAACACACTGGGCTTAATGTTCAAAGAAAGGTCTTTTGACTATGACTTTTAACAAACAGTATTGTTATTTGTCTATTCCAGCCGTAAATACAGCTGCTATCATTGTTGGAGCTATTATAGGAACTCTGCTGGGTCTCTCTGTATTGTGTTCTATCATCTTCTGCTTCTGTAAGAAGCACAGAGAGAAGAAATATGAGAAAGAAGTACATCATGATATCAGGTAACAACGTGTCTCTAGTTTCTGAGCAGTATTATTGGAAGATTAACTTTTAAATATGTATTGCTGCAAATAAGTTACTTAACAGTTGAGATTTCTATCTTAATCTGGAAAGCTTATTATAACACACTAATGGCTTGTCAGAGAACTTTTTGTGGTTTGTCTAATTTCAGCAAACATTTTAGGGGCTAAGAATATTGATGGTTTTGGGAGAGTTATGTTATTTTAAAGGAAGATATAAGGATATTTTTGACTACTGCATTAGAAGAGAAAAAAACCAAACTGAATATTTGTTTTAAAGTAATGGTGACTGAACTCTTGTATTACAACTGACTTTTTTTTGTTGTTGTTGTTTTTGTTCATTTCAGAGAAGATGTTCCACCTCCAAAGAGTCGCAGTTCTACAGCTCGCAGCTACATCGGCAGCAATCGTTCTTCCCTGGGCTCAATGTCTCCCTCCAACATGGAAGCATATACCAAAACTCCATACAGCCAAGTCCCAAGTGAAGACTTTGAACGTACTCCTGCTCAAAATCCAGCCTTTGCACCCTCAAAGGTAGCTGCACCTAATTTGAGTAGAATGGGAGCTGTTCCTGTGATGATTCCAGCACAAAGCAAAGATGGGTCGATAGTATAAAATATTAATTTAAAAGCTGTTTTTTAAAAGTGTTCATTGTAAGTATTAGAGAAAACTACTGTGTTCCATCCTTCTTTTAAACACTGGCATGAAATTTTCCTTGAAGAAAATTTACAAGTTAGTTTGAAAAGCCACCAATTCTCATATTTAATTTTAAACTTATTTGCATATGACGGTTGAACTATTTGCTAAAAGCATTGAAGTTCACAAATAAATATCAGACACTGAAGGTATTTAGACCTCTGGTAGGTTGCTGAGGAGGCTCTGACACTGTTAGCTGATGTACAGTTCTGAATGTGTAACAGTGAGACACAGGTGAGAAGTAACAAAAGCATTTCATGTGTAGACTATGAAGTTTCTCAGAGTTCCTGAGACTTTATTCTGTTGTGGAATAACAGAAATATTTTAACTTGGCCACTATCTGGTATAGTTGCAGGGGGCTGGAATACCAGGGATTATTTTGAATTCTGTTCAAATTGAGTATTTATATGGTTGTTTAACCTGGCGATGTTTGTTTGGAGTACTTGAGCTCTTATTGCAGGGGCAGACAGTTACTTAATTGGTTCAATTAATTTGTTCTGAATTTAAAATGGCAGTGAGTGGAAGTGTGACAGGAAACCTTGCAGGTTCTTTGAAGCACAATTTTTTATACAGTAACTAGTTCTGCTCCTGTCAGAACTTAATTCCTATGTTATTTGGTGCAAAAGGTCCTATCAGGATGTTGGTAGAGGTATCTAAGCTCTAAAACTTAGGACCAGCTGTTACTGTCACAGTAAGAATGAATTAATGTATCTCAATACATTTATAAATGTATCTTTTAAGTTAATTGTACCTTGCATTTTCCAATACCTGGTTAGATACTAAGGCAGTGCTCTTAGGTTTTTTCCCCAAGCAATTTCCTAGAAGCTCCATGGGGACTTGATGAAACCTGATAAGTAACTGGTATTTGATGGCTGTCCTCTTGCTCTAACCAGTGTGGAAACAACTTTTCTCACAGCTAAGCAGCAGTCTGTCCTTGTTCAAGATTCTCTCTGGCTGACAGCATTTTCTGAATTTCAAGGAGTTCAAAGCCAGTTTTTTCTTGCCTCTTTAACAGCCCTAAGTAGTCTGAACCAATGTTCAGACTGTGAAGAGCAAGAGTTTCATGTAGCTGAGAGAAAATAATTACCCAGAATTGTTGATACAAATCTCATGTTGTGAGATTTGAAACGCTTCTTCCCAATTTTGCAAACTTAAAGCAATACAGGAGAAACACAACAATTCCTTGTCTTACTCTCACACGTATTTAAGGAATTCTGGTAGCTTCTGATGTCTGTTGTCATATACCTGCAAAAGCTCCCTTTTTAACTCAGTACAGTTTGAATCTGAATTCTTTTTTCCTCCCTGTTTTCTACTTTCTTTACCTTGTCCTGGGGAGCAGGGTGGGGAGAGCTCTTTTAGCTTACTCTAGCTAGAGATGTTGAACTGCAAGGTATTTTGGAAAACTGTAAATGCATTAGAGTATGTACATTGATGTTGATGAAGGAAATATCTGAATATCCTGTTGAAAGATGTTGGGATTTTTTGTGTGTAGCAACAGTGAGAGAAAACAACATTACCCCAGACTTCTAGGTTTAGTATCTGCTTATCTGTAGCTGCCTACAGATCTGTGATGAATTCTTTGGCTTACTACTAAATGCTTGTCCTGTCTGTAAATAGGTGCACAATTTTTGGCTGGCACTATTAATGTAAAGAAATTCCCCATGGCAGTGGTTGGTACAAGGTCATCTTTAAGCTCCTTACAGCGCAAACAAGTTCATGATTTTAACATACCCTTCATACTGAATTTAGAAACTTGAATGGCTAGTAAGTAATATAGAATTAGTTTTACACATTTGGGACTTTTTTAGATTGTAAACTGATACTGTTAGAGATCAAATTTTTTTATCTTTCATGTGTGCCTTGTCAATAAACTTTGCCTGATTGTAACTTCAGTTTTTATGAAATTTCTGGTGCCTAAACATACTGTATGAACAGGTGCTTAGATGGTACAGTTCTTAAAACATGACACTGTGATCTGATTTCTTGATTCTTATGTACTATTTATACCTCTTCATGCCTATTTTTGGATGTGAACTTCAATGTCTCTCTCTGTATTGTTCTGTATTTCAAAATGTCACTTTACTCCTTCAATTGCTAATTATGATTTGAGTGTTTGTGTTCCTGAAAGCTCTTCAGTTGTTGTACCAATGAGAGGGATGATTGACTTTGATTTGTGTGATAAATAATAGGTTTAGTAAATGTGCCAAACATAGCTTCTGAAGAACTATAGATGAGGAGACATCTTTTTACATCCAATTATTGTGTTAGAAGAGATTTCCAAGATGTTAATCATACACTGATTGTTTACCTTGAAACTAAGGCCTTTCTTAATGAAAAGGGTATAGTTTCTACAAATACAAGTTTGAGTGCAAGACTAAACTGAATCACAGACTGAGAGAGAGCTATAAACCTAAAGAACCAGGCAGCAAACCTACTAAATTTGGTTCTAAGCCATCTGTGGACCTGTGTGGTTTTTTGTGGTTTCAGTTTTTTTATAAATTAATTTTTTGTTTGTTTTTGGTTTGGCCTGAGACCCTGTAACTTATAGTCAGGTAAGCCCTAGAAACCTTTCTCAGTAAAGCACATGGAGCAGAATTTACACATGCTTGATGCTCTGTCCGCTTGTGCAGAATAATAAATGGGCAGAAGGACAGTCTGATGTGCCCTCAGAGCCTGGCTGTTAAGCTTGGCAGCCTTGACAGTGTCTTTCTATTTATATAATTGCATGGAAAAATGAAAGAAATGGAATCTGACACAGTCCTTATCTGAAATATAGAACCTCTGACTTGGGGTAAAACTCTGCCTCAAGTTGCTATCATCATGCCTTTTTGGGTGGATGCAACACTACTATGAAAACATAGTACTACTACTATAAATTATTTCTTTTGTCACTAGATGATTCACTTACACTGGATTATGATTCTCAAAAGCAGCTACTATATTTTAACAGTAATTTATAGCTGTGTGGGAGATGAACTGGTTTAAACACATGAGGTGTCCGATGTTGACAGAGAGCTCTGCTGACAGAACGCTTTTAGGAAGTCGTGGCAGCTGATAAGCTGATATATCAGTTAGGAGGTGGCATTTTTAATGTCTCTCTC
>VWZU01009771.1:2052-39824 GCA_013397095.1 Sterrhoptilus dennistouni | reverse complement strand
TTTTTGTTTTTCATTTTTCCCTGCCAAGCAGCTTCACTGCTAGAGCCAACATATGCCATAACTCATAGATGCTGCTGCTGAAGCTCTGTGCCTCTAAATTTGTGCAGCAAGAGCCTTTTTGTTCCTTTTTTGTTTCTGTTGGGGCCCAATTTAGGTAGGCAGTGAATCTATGGGAGGTGAGGCTAGAAAAGCACTCAGCACTTTTTGCTGAGTTCCATGCTGCTGGATTGTTGGGGGATTTTTTGGTGTGTTTTTTTTTTTTTCCTCCCATTTAATTTGACTGGAATTGAGGAACAAAGAAAGCCAAATCCAAACCATTGTTGCTCAGGCAACAAGATGTAGCTAAGAATGAAAACTGCAGCTTCATTAAAAGTGATGCAAAGGATGTGCTGTGGTTGTCTGTGGAAATGTCTGTGGAAATGTCTGTCAGTCAAACCTGGGTGCATTATGAAAACATCAGTTTCCATCAGATTCACTACATAAGCAGCTCAACCTGCCAAGACAAGTTCACATTTGTTTATATTCATTGGAACTGTTGCTATTTGCAAGTTAAAATGTTTTTGGCAGGCACCAAAGAGAGAAATGTGGTTAGTTTCTTTTTGCCAATTATCAGTTCTGCGGGATATATCATACAGCTACCTAAGAAATCTGACAGGCTTCATAAAATCAGCCTCAAGCTAATTAGTAATGTCAGTGTTTTTCAAATGACTGTTGATATTATTGCTGTACCTGATCCAGGGACCGTCACCCTGTATATTCACGAGATATGGCAAAGTGTCATAGCCATGAATCCAAAATTCTCTGAAATATGAATATATTTCTGTCCTTTTATCTTCTCTCTACTCTTCTATGCCCAGGTTGTAATCCTGTTTTATTTTATGGATTTAGTTAATGTTAACTTAATCTATGTAACTGAAGAGAAAAAAACCACATGGCAAAACTCCCTACATTAATGGCTTGATATACATTCATGATGATGAAGAGACACAGGCAACTATGAAGAAAGTGCTAGATTCTGCAGTCTTACTGTATCTCATGGTACTTGATTTTGTTTCCCTTTATTCTTGAACTACTGGAATTAATTAATGAAAGGGCAATTTTGGGTGTGAAATACTTGATGAAGAATATGGAACAACCATACAAAGGTAAAACAATCCCATAAAACCAAAAAAACCCCCACAGTATTTTGTATACAAAAACCCACCACACACACATATGAACATGTGCATTGTTGTTATTCTTTATGATATTGTTAAGAAATAGGAATGTAGTAAGGTAGAAATCTAACAATGTTCTTCTCTCAGGTTAACTTTTGTTAAAGTATTAAACACACTCTTATCACTAGCAAATAATATTGCTATTTTTGTGGCAGGCTTGAGTCCAATGTTCTGACCCAGACTGGCGTCCCTGTGTTAGACACTACAGGAAAACAGTAAGAAACCTGTCCTACCACATAGATCCTGTAATCTAAACAATAATAAATAATAATAAATACAACCAAATGCTGAGAGGTGAAGCAGTGGGCAGATAGTTGTCTTTATTTTACAGAGGGGGAACCAAGTGAGCAATCAGTTCAGTGAGATATCACAGATTGAAGAGGGGCCCTGCAATATAGAAAGATTATCCCAAACCAGGCTTCCTGTATCAAAGTCCAGAGCATTCAGCAGGTCAGAATTCTTCCAGCAACAAGAGCTGTGGGAGCAAAAGAAGAGAAAGTATACCTAGGCATTAGTTGGAGAGGTTGACAGAATTGTGAGTCATTAGGTAGAAAGAGGGAATGGGAAGCTGGAGGATAGGATTATGGAAAAGCTGAAAGCAAAGCTTTTAATCTATGAACCTTCCCTTCATGGATAGTTGAGGTATCACTGCCAAAACACGATGTTTATTTTAGGTTTATTCCCAGGAGGAGACTTCATAAAAAAATGTGTGCATCATATTTTTTTCAGTTTTATTTCATCAGCTGTTGGAAAGTCTGTGCTGTCTCTTAGTTTCTGGAGATCAAAGTGTAGGCAGTGAAAAATAATCTAATCTGCCACTTTGGAATAATTTGCCACAGCAGGCATTCCCAGTGCAAATCAGAGTACAAATCAGATGGTGAATCAGTGATCTCAAAAGAGGATTACTTTGGATTAGTTGTCCAGTGAAGCAGGCACTTTGTACAATGCAGCAGACAGCTCCAACATGAGCCAATTCATTGCTTGTTTTTCAGGTTTGTGTTTTGGTTTTTTTTTAAGGAACATTAGTTTACCAATGGATTTTCGTACACTAATTAACAGTATTTGACAGTGTTTGTGTCTAGAAGACAGATTATGTGACAATACCACTAAGTAAATATAATAACCAGACTTTCAGGAGAGGGAATAGGCTTGGTAAGAAGCAGCCCAAGCTGCATTTTGCTTGGCAGCAGGTTTAAACACTGGTTTGAAGGTTCTGTCTTGAATGTCCATTTCAGCTTAGAGCTTGATTTGTGAGACAGGAGACAATTCTGTCTGGCCATGGTTCAGTTCTACTGCTTCTCTGGTTTCAGGATGTAATGTTTTAGTGATGCGTGAATTATAGAATCATGGAATGGACTGGGTTGGAAGGGGCCTCAAAGATCATCTAGTTCCAACTCCCTGCCATGGGCAGGGACACTTTCCCCTAGACCAGGTTTCTCAGAGCCCCATCCAACCTGGCCTTGAACAATTCCAGGGATGGGACAGCCACAGCTTCTCTGGGAAACCTCTGCCAGGGCCTCACCACCCTCATAGTAAATAATTTCATCCTAATCTCATCCAAACCTTTTCTGTCTCAGTTTGAAGTTGTTCTTCCTTGTTCTGTCACTCCAGGTAAATAGTCTCTCTCCATCTTTCCTGTGCTCCCTTCAGGCACCTGAAGATCACAATTCGCCCACCCCAGAGCCTTCTCTGTTCCAGCCTGAACGGTCCCAATTCTCTCAGCCTTTCCTCACAACAGAGCTGCTCCATCCCTCTGATCCCCCTGGTGCCTCCTCTGGCCTGGCTCCAGCAGGTCCCTGTCCTTGCTGTGCTGGGAGCCTAGAGCTGGATGCAGCCCTGCAGGTGGGGTCTCAGCAGAGCGGGGCAGAGGGGCAGAATCCCCTCCCTGCCCTGCTGCCCACGGGCCTTTGGATGCAGTCCAGCACATGGGGGTTCCTGGGCCATGTCCAGCCTCTCACTCACCAGCACCCCCAAGTCCTTCTCTCCAGGGCTGCTCTTGAAGAAAAGCTTTAATACCATTTTACTGATAGCATACATTGCTAAATTAATCTGCTTTTCAGTTTCATGAGACTGGTATAAGTAACAAGGTGATTATAAACACCACTTATCCATGTATGAACACAATGCCCCCTTTCTTCAGGTTAATGTTTAACTCCATCATGCTGTAGCTGTAAGGTCATTAGTCTACACAATCAATAGTTTTGCCACCTCCCTGTTTACCTGGCTTCTGGACATTTATTAATAAAGATTAAGCTGTTCTTGGCTGCATTTCCCATGTCACAAAGTTGGCATGTTGGCTTAAGAAGCACCATCTATCCAGAACCAGTCTCTGGGGTAGCTCTAAAGGGATTGGAAGAGAAGTGAAGGACAAGAACTCACTTGGGCATCATGCACTATAAAGGGGGAAATTGTGCATGTTCTGTATGCGTGAAATGGTATCTGTTTCAGTATGCATGTCTTTGATGGAAAGCTCAATTCTCCCAGGCAGTATAAAACCCCTGTGGAAGAAGAGCAGAAGTAGTCAACTCTTGCTGTGATGGCAGAAAAAACCACATACTATAGCTTGAGATCCAGGCAGCTTTATATTAAGGCAAGCCCAGATCCAGCAGCAATATTTTCTCCTGTGTTTGGACAGCAACAGCTCCAGACCATCATCCCAGCTCTGCCCTTGCCCCTTGACACTGGAGAGAAGTGTGAGGCAGCTAAAATTTCAGGAGTCACTGGTGAACAGTGACTTTGCACCATTGTTTCTGTGCTCAGAGCAAGCCTGAACAAGCTAGGAAGCTTGGGATCTGCTCCAGACAAAGGTCAGCACATTTCTTCTGACTTGGTGCCAGACTGGCTGTTCTGCCAGAGGTTTCCTCCCCTGTATCATCACCCTCCTCTCTCCTCTGGACTCTGCAGCAGTCTAGAAGTAAGCCAGAAGAAGAAAATACCACAATTGCTTTTGAAATGGATGAAAATGTTGATTCCCCAGTGCCCACTGTCCTAGGTGAGACACCAGTTTCAGCAATGAACAAAGTACTATGAAAAGTGACAGAGAACCTTACACCTCTAAACTGCCAGGATGGAATGAGGTCAAGTTTGGCACAGTGCATTACATCAGCTGGAGGAATCCTCCTTTACAAAAAAGCCCTTGCCAGCCATACCAGATACATGTTCTATCCTGCCTGTGCAAAACCACCACTGAAAGCCTCTCTGTCCACCAGGGCTGTGACACAGATGTTCAGGTATGTTTCTGCAAGAAGCAGTATAAATGCCTACTGTATTTTAATATATTTGTAATACAGCTCTGTGCACTCTCAGTCATCTACAGCATGCTGCTCCTGGAGCACACCAACGATCCTCTGCCATAAGGCAAACATCAGAACCTATCTTTTAAATAAAGAAATGCTTCTTCAAAAACATGGAAGTTCAGGCTTGCAAGAATTGTTGGGACTATGACACAGGTTTCTTGGTTGCTTTAGGGGTGTTCTAAGTCCGCCTGTGCTTAGACTGCATTGTTACTTAACAGGAATGGCAAACTTTAGAGACTGAATGTGTTTTCCTCATGTGGCAGACTGGAAATCTGTCTATGTGTCCATGACAGAGACAGAATCAACATTAGATTCTTATCAAGTACATTTGTTTGTCTTCAAATCCTTCCAAAACATGACAAAGTGCTAAAGACACTTTAATATTGGCATATGCAATTATTTCTTATTAAATAAAAAGTTTGCTTATGAAACCTTCCTGTCCCTGTATATCATTACAAGTTACCTAGGTAACCCCTACAAAGTAACCCCTGTAGGGTTAGTATAAACCTAACCCTGACCTTAAACTTAACCAAGTGCCTAAGCAAATGTTTCATTTGTACTTATGAACAGTCCTACTGAAGTCACAGGTCTGAAATTCTGCATGTGATTTTCCCAGCCATGTATTATTAGTTCATTACACAGAAAGCAAAAATCCAGTCTACACACACATATGATATGTGCATATTATATGTACAGACATGTACATACATATGTGTCTACCTGTACGAAAGATAATGATGTATATAGCAGCCTACTAACAATCAGATACATTTTTGAGCATTACACAGATGTTTTTGACTCCAGGCTCTCCTGACTTCCTTAGATGTGTATGCCAAAAGGTACGAATAGGTCATAGGAATGAAAAGGCAATTCACAGAAATCCATCATCCACACAATATGGCAATAAGGCAATAAGGCAAACCTGTGCTGAGTACATATAAATGCCTAATAAGGAGACAGCCATAATATGACTGTCTGTGTGACATCTGATTTTTTTTCTGGTGTTTAAAGGTAAGTGGGCTGTAATTGACAGACTGAATTGAATATACAACTGAATATTATATGCATGTAAAGAAACAACACAGTCTGTGCCTGATAATTCCCTGGTATCACGCATCCATGCATTTTTGATCTTGTAGAAGTTTTTTTTTGGTAGTTTTTTGTTTGTTTGTTTGTTTGTTTAAGGTGCCTAATGACAGTATGTGAAAGGACAGGAAGGCATATTGCTTTATAATTTATTCCTAGCTGCAGTAACACTATCCATATTAAACATCAATCTTCTACTGTTTTGAAATGTACTTGGAGAAATCAGCAGCAAATAATACCAGCTATTCCTTATACCTCTTTCATTCCCAGGGCATTAACTTGTTATGTTTCCACCTTGGAAGAGGCAAGGGAATTTAGAGTGATAGCTGCTCAGCAGTCAGTGCTACGCACAGAAATTCAATTTGAACATAAGCATATCTGCTGCTCCAAGCTCTCTCCTGGGGCTAAAAAGGCAGACAGATATTATATTTAGCTGTGGTAAGAAATTGTACCTGTAAGAATAAGAATAAAACCATTAAAACCTGAGGTAGATTCTGTTTCCTGAGCTCCTGGATGTGTTTGGGCTTAATGATATCTATGAAGCACTCATAAATGCCAATACATGGAAATTTTCTGACCTTGCAGCTTAAGATATTGTTCCAGGATGGTGAATAGTTTTCACCATCTATACTGTCTTGTCTTATCCCCGATGTGTTCAGCTCTGTTCAAGCAGGACAATGTCCTGCTCGCTGTTTGCTCCAGCACTCTCACTAATTCTGGTAGAGCTTGGCGTGGGTTCATCAGGAAAGGGAGGGACAGCACCGAGCTGCTCGGCGTGCTTGGAATGGGAGGGAAAGGAACCCGCAGCAACTGAAATGTACCACCAGAGAGAGCTTTTGTCTTGCTGACTTTTATCAGGGACGCTGTACTGCAGCTCTCAGCTCACAGTGGAAGGTTCTGTAAGTGTTGAATCATCAGGTGGAGAAGAAGAAACGAAATTCACACCACTGATACCATTTGAACTGCACATGTGATCCTTTGAAGTGATCAGGACAGCTGGTAGGGCTGATGTCAGCCAGGGGAAAGCTGCTACGAGATCAGTGTGTCCTATCTACAGGGCCCTGGTCTGACACTGGTTCCTCTGATTTTGGCTGGTACAATCTAGAGGGGGGCACTCTGGGAGTGATGGGGCTGCTCTTGGAATTGAGTGGGGATTTGTGCTGCACATATCTCCTTTGCCATGAAATAGATTCATAGCATTACAGAATCACACAGGTTGGAAAAGGCCTCCAGGAGCATCAAATCCAACATTTGACCAATCAAGCTCAGGCATTACCTTCCTCTAGGAATATCACTTTTGGTTTCCATGGCTGACACATTATGCAACTGCAAATGCTTGTGAAATGTATGCGATCACACGTTCATTGAGCTTTGAAATAATATTTCTGATTGCTCTAGATTTCTTAAGCAGAGAGATTTTTAAAGTGGAGAAAAACAGCTTCCATGAAATGGATATAACTTCACAGAAAGTTTTGTTTCACATTTGTCTGTGTTGTAGAGCTGGAATATATTTTTATCTGGTATTGTTTGTGGCAAAATACCAGCATTGGCTCAGGAACAGAGGCAGGTAGGTCAAAACTCTGAAGCTTTGTTTCTGGGAAGTGTCAGCAGATGTTTGCATGTTTCCTGGCTTCCTTCCTGGGTATTCAGTGTTGCAAAGATGATATCAGGCAAAATGGATGATAACTGGGATCCAGCATCTCCAGTAGCCTTGTGGTTTGAGAGGAAGCATCCCCCTCTCTGTCCTCCCCACCTCCAATATCCCTTCTCCACTTTTATTGCAGAAGTGTGTTTGCAGTTTTAAAGGTGAGCAATACCATCATCATGTGAGCCTCCTGATACCTGTGTGAAGTGGATGGAAACCTTCACTGAGGCAATGGAATCATCTTGGTTCTCACAGGAAGATGATTGTTATCATCCAGATCTTTCACTTAACTGGGCCACACTGCTCCTTCCCACGCTAAAACTTCAGGCACTGCTGGGAATAGGTGTGTTCAGGCCTGTAAAGAAGAATTTCTCACTGCAGGTAGAACAACTGCAGTTGGCTCTGTTCTCTCCCAGAAACTGTCTAATCCTAGGAATTTCTTAGTGTCTTACATACTCTTAATTTCAATATCTCAGTGTACTCTTTTTTTTTTTTTTGTGGCAAGAGATCAAACAGCATATTAAACAGCCACCAAAGCAACACATGTCCTCCACGTGGATTATTCTGGCATGTTATGTCAAGCCAGCTTAATTACAGATTGTCTTTAATGCCATGTTGCAGGCTTTAATTTTTTTTTTTGTGTGTGTGTGTGTGTGTGAGACTAAATAAATAACAACATTGACAAGAATAAAAATTTTGTGAAGTCCTAAAAAAGCTAAGCTATTCATGTTGTGGTTTGGGATTCATATAGATAGGGATTCAAACTTCAGTGGTTCCAGCTAGGAATGGGTGACTATGATCAAGTCTCCCGGTACAGAAGCAGGTTCTAGTTTATATGTGAGCTCAAAAAAACCATATTGTGGCAGTAGATGTATTCCAAAGTAGCTTTCAAAAATGTATTTTAACAAAAATGGACCTCTTAAATTTATTCCACCCTAATTTTTACCCCAGAGTGAGCTCTTTATTTGTGATTGTTGCACTAGCTGCTTGCTGAGAATCCTGTGGTATTCCCGGCCTTAGCATCAAAGAGGACAGACACATTGCTGGACTACTTGATTGACCAGGTATGCAGTCAGAGCTGATCACGTGCAGAATTCATCAGCTCCAAGTGAGGTTATAGAGCTGCTACATGTTTCTGGACAGATCTGGTCTTGTGTCTGAACATGACACAACAAGGAAATATCTTTAGTTTTTCCAGTTTTAGTTCAAAATCGTGAGAGGTGCCTTAAAACTAGCAATAAGGTGCAGTAGGAAATGCAGCATTTGGAGTTAAGTTTGCAAAATGAAGCGTTCTGGTTTGCCACACTGCAGTTAAAGTCAGCAGAGCAGTGTGGTGTGTCTCTTTGTGGTTAGTCACGATGAGACAGTCTTTGCTCAGACCATCACATATGGTTCTTCTCTACGCTTTCTTCCTCCTCCCCTTCATTCCCACAATAGATGGAACTCACTGAATGAGCAACCAGAGATACTCTTTTAACCTTGCTCAGTGTTTGAGCAGTCTATCTGCTGCTGCTCTGAGAAACAAAAGGGACATGCAGGGGCCCAACAAGCTATGCTCATCCTGAGCAACTTCCAACCTTGTTTTGGGGTGATTCCCATCTGTGCTTCCTCCTCAGCCTGACTCCAGAGCTCACCACTCTTGGCTGCTCAGGGGAAGGGTTTTGCCAGCACAAACCTCTCAGGTTTTGCCAGCACAAACCTCTCAGGGAAGCTAGATTCTTTGCCTGGGTGCTCAGGGAGCTGGTGCTGAGGGCTGGTGGCCTAAAAGTGCTTCAGGAGGAAGGACAATGACCTGACAGCAGAGAAGCTGTCAGAGCACCAAGAAGCAGCTTCTGGTCCCAGCCCATCTCCAGCACTGTCAGGACCTTGCAGTCTCCTCAGCTTTTCAGGGCAAGAGCTGGTCTCTGACTCACTTTCTTTCAACGTGAGCCAGGTAAGTTTTGACTTTATTCAAAACCATGAATCATAGTGGTGGTTGTCTCTGTTGTGGGACAGCTATGAAAGGAACAGACATTCCTCACCTGCCCCCTTGGTGGCCAAAAGGTGTCCTTGCCTCACCAGAAAAAGCAAGCAGACAGTGCCAAACTAGCAACTGAGGGATCATGTTGTGATCAGAGGAGTCTGAAATCTGCATTGCTGGGCAATGATATTTTCCCTGCTTATATCAGCTGTGTAAAATGTGTAAATTTTCCCCAAGAGATAACATGGAGCTACAAGCAAGTTTTCAGAAAAGATTAGTCTTGCCTCAATCACACCTTTAAAAAGGCCTACGATCAGCAAATGAAACTGAAATGTTAACAAAGCCCTATAGAAAATGGCACTGTGCTGAAGAATTGATGCATTGAAGTAGAAGGTTAATATAAATAATATAAATTATGACTAAGCTGTGTGTTTTCAGCAGGGTGAAAAGCTGCATTTCACAGCTACACAGTGTCTGGGGGAATAACCTCTGTGAGAATACGAGGAATATCAAAGCTAAATTGGCAAAGCCTTGAGCTGACCTTCACCATGAAGTAACTTCCTCACGAAGACTTCCTTTGGCAGGGCCTGCTCAGGTCTTGTTGAAGATGACAAACCATGGGGACAAACCTTTTAGCCATGCTTGTTGTGAAAGGACAAGGAATAAAATGAACCAGGCTCTAGTTAGATGAGACATCAGAATGAGATCTTTTACAACGAGGGTGATGAGGCCCTGGAATAGATTGCCCAGGAAAAGAGTAGGTGCACCATCCCTGGAAACATTCAGGACCAGGCTGGATAGGGCCCTGAGCAATGCAGTCAAGTCAAGGTGTTTCTCCATGGCAGGAGGCTGGAACAAGATGAATTTTAAAGTCCCTTCCAACCTAAACCATACTGTGATTCCATGACACTGAACCAGGTGTCCCACTGGTTTGTTTTTTTTTTTTTTTAAACAGATCCAGTGCAACTGTGTCCCACTAGATCTGTTTTAAAGCTCTTTGGCCAGACAGAACAATAAATGTACTTGTGACTGAGATTTGCAGATATACAGGTGTTGCATTTACAGATAAATGCTTACTGTGTGCAAGTTACCTGCTTTTAGAAGAATATTTTTCTCATCTGACTTTTTCTCTGTGGAAAACACCAGTTGCTAAACAACATACAGTACAAAACCAGAACTAGTAAAGAGATCACATTCACCGTGATGTGGCAACTGAACACCAAAATGCTGAATTTAAACATTAGGCATTTAATTTTGATCAATGCAGTTAATTAACAGATTTGTTGTGGTTGTAGAATAGGATGCCACAGAAATAAGGGGATGGATGAAAGCAGCTGGACACTAGTGTTATTTTTGTGGCACTGAAAGAGCATTACATTACTAGGAGTGCTTTTCCTGTTGGATCAATGTCTTTTTTTGACCCACACACCAAAACTGGAAGGCTTCTCTGAGTGCTGTGTTATTTTAACACATACAAAATCAAGCACAAGCCAATGACCTTGGCCATTTGCCACACTGAGGGAAAACAATGCCAATTGTTCATGAGCAACAGGCCTGGCTTGTCCCTGTGGCTGAGCCCAAGGCCTTCTGGAAGCTCTGCCGTGGGTCACTGTCACCCAGCAGAAAAAGATGCCCTTGGGACAGGCTGTTTCCACCCCCAGCCCCCTCCCTGCAAGCCCAAGGCCAGGTTGG
Organism: Sterrhoptilus dennistouni; assembly: GCA_013397095.1. Classification (NCBI taxonomy): domain Eukaryota; kingdom Metazoa; phylum Chordata; class Aves; order Passeriformes; family Zosteropidae; genus Sterrhoptilus; species Sterrhoptilus dennistouni. The sequence continues at coordinate 28,928 of VWZU01009771.1, read as the reverse complement.
TGGTAGGCAGTGGGAGACAGCACAAGGACAAGGACAAGGCCAGCTCAGCCCTGCTCCTCTGGGAGCAGAGATGGAGGGAAAGAATCCTGCACTTGCTGGCAGAAAACCAGCTCTTCGGGTCTGTGTTGGGCTCTCTGAAACCACAGAATTGCAGCTTCACTTGGGGAGGGCTGAAAAAGATGTGGTTTCCTCCTACTCATCCTTGTCCCCCACATCTCAGGGTGAAGTCTCAGCAGAGTCAGCCGCAGAAGAGGCTGATGCTGACAGAGACTCACTGAAAGCGCTGTGTGGATGCTGACTGCCTCCTCCAAGGGCAGGATCCTGCTAGTTACTGCTGTGAGAAATCTCATTATCTTTTTTTTTTAAAGCTAAAAAAAGGAAAAAAAAGGCCGTGCCTTTTCCTTCCTGTTCCACTGCCTCTCAGTATAAAGCACCAGCACCTTTCCTTCAAAAATTAACCTCCTTCCCTTCTCAAGAGCTGATTATGAAGAGAAAATACAATTTTTGAGAACTGGCCAGTTTGAATGAAACTGCTGTAAGGGAAACCTTTACAAGTACACACTGTGATAAAAAGATAAGTGCTCATTTGCTGCTGGGAAAAATATTTACAAGAGGATTTCAGGCTAATGAAGATGAGTTTGACCTGCCTGCTGGTTAATGGGGTAGGAGAGTGCAACTTTCCCATGACTGCATTACACATTTTTTAAAGGCCTTGCCTTGCCCTGCCCTTCAGGTACTGAAAGGCCACAATTTGGCCACCCCAAATCCTCCTCTGTTCCAGGCTGAACAACCCCAGTTCTCTCAGCCTTTCCTCACAGCAGAGCTGCTCCATCCCTCTGATCTCCTTAGTGCCTCCTCTGGCCTGGCTCCAACAGGTCCATGTCCTTCCATGATGATATTAGGGACAAAGGACAAGACAAATAAGGACAATTAAGACAAGAATGGAAAATTTCAGTCACTTAGTCCAACATGCTGCTCTCACAGATATTAATTAAACGATTAAACTTTAGAAAACTCCACATGAAAGCTGTCTAGATTTCTCACCACACTGCTTCAAGAACCTTATTTTTCCTGATTACTAGATCATTTTGTTCGGTTTCAAGAGGAACTGTGCCAGCTTATACACATTTGTTTCTATATCCCCACCCTCCTTCAGTGTTTGAACTTTTTCCATCCCATTCATTTCCAGAGTATACTAAAAAAGAACAATCCAGTCAGAACATTCCCAATTCTCTCAGCAGAGCTGCTCCATCCCTCTGATCCCCTTGGTGCCTCCTCTGGCCTGGCTCCAGCAGGTCCCTGTCCTTGCTGTGCTGGGAGCCCAGAGCTGGATGCAGCCCTGCAAGTGGGGTCTCAGCAGAGCGGGGCAGAGGGGCAGAATCCCCTCCCTGCCCTGCTGCCCACGGGCCTTTGGATGCAGTTTTGCAGGGTGCTGTTGCTTGCTAAACAACTCTTTTTACTGAGAGAGGAGAAATATTGCACCTTCCAAAGTTATTTGCAGGTTGGCACTGTATTATTCCTTCACCTGTCTCCACACTGAAGGACCAACTGTCCTTAAATACAGTCACCTGTACAAAGGCCTTGGTAATCTTTAACTACACAAAGAACTTAAGTAGTTGTAAGGGCATTTCAAACGAGCAATGGCACTTCAAACAAACCTCTAGTCAGAAAGGAGCACAAGTGATTTTCGAAAGTGCACGCTACATAAACATCTAGTCAGAATCTCCTTTTAAAGCCATCTGGGGAGAGAAGGCCATAATTATTTATTTCAATTCACAGCTCTAAACAGAATAATTTGCAGCCTATGATCTTTTCGCTTCGAAGGCTGGCTGCCTTGGATTTTGAATTCTAATTATTTTACCTGCTAGAAGCCAAAAACCTGCTACTTCTCCTGCCTCAATCCCATTAAACTGACTTCCTACAGGTTTGTTTTGGGTTTTTTTGTTTGAGTTTTTTTGGGTTTTTGGGGGTTTTTTTAGCAGATTAGCAAAAATCATTGAAAATGTGAAAATCCTGAAATTTTTTTGATAATTTCTTCTCGCTTTAGGTGGATTTAAAAATTCCTATCATTTAAAGCTGGTATTTGGCTTAGCAGAATATTTATTTTTTTCTGCTTTATCTGGAAGAAAAAATATTTTAAAGAGGAAATACTGGACATGTTCTGCTGAGGACCTTGGACCAAACTGGTGTTACTAAATAAGAAGTTAGGCTATCCTTGGCTAATAAACTCTGCCTCTAGCCATGTTTCTTCACTTATGTGATACAGCAATCCATGCTACCATGAGAGTAACATACACTCTTATATATATGCATATGTTATACACAGAGATATTTTTTATCCTTAATAGAAATCAACGAAGGCTGCTATGTACTTGAGTGACCACAGAACCAACACACTTGCTTGAAAGTGTTATAAATGCAATGGCAAAAAAATCTGATTAATAAAGAAACAATTTATTAGAAAAATGATCCCAATCACCGACAAAGAGAGAAACCACAAATAGGACGGGCAGCGCAGCGCTGGGTGGACAGGGATCCGCACCCTAAGGAACAGATTCTCCAAATCCACACGGAGCGGACTGCAGCTTGGGGTTTTATAGGGTTTTTTGTATCCTGAGGCAAAACAGGTGTGGGGCATAGTTCAACAAATAGTCCAAATACATCTTTGAATGGGTTTCCTGGATCCCTCAAACTTTGAAAATTGTATTCCAGGAAGGTTCTTTTCACATGTGGATTGGGCTCGCCAGTCCACGATTACATTGATGTGTATTCTCGGCGAGGAATTCCTCTTCGTTCCGGGAGGAATTTCTCCGTCTGGGTATGATGTCGATTCTTATCTCGGTTGGCCAGTTTCTTTGTCCATCCTGATGGCCCCTGTCCTGCTCTTTGTCTCAGGCTGAGAAGCGGTTGCTGTTTGGGCAGCCACCTGGCTTGGGAAGAATTTTTAAAACAGACTATACCTTTTCACATTTTTATATTAACACCAATCTAACATATATTTCTATATTTTTCATCACGAATTTTTACCCCAATATCACATTTATCACAAAAGTATCCAGAATACACAGAAAAGCTCAATAAATTTTCAAATAAGAGGCAGGAAAAATTCTTGCCCATGTTCTCATGATAGATAGATGTGAATGTATCTCATCCATTGTGAGTATGGCCACACAGACACCCCAGGTGACTTAGACTGCAAAGGCCACCTCTATCCCATAGCTCATTTCTGCTTCATCTCATCATTGCACACTTTTGAAATTAGGATGAAGATGAGGATGAAGATGCTAAAGTTGTTGCAATAGAGGTTCACTTGTAAGCTGCTCCAGGACCAGTCTCTGTAGGCCTTTTGTTACTGCAGAGGGTTTTGCTCAGAGGCATCTTCATGTGAAGTCAGTAGAGCACCTCAGTGAATAAGGTACTTGCATTCACTTCTTTGTTGTTATGAGTAAAACTAAATGCTACAATGAGGGGTTTTTTAATGCTAGCCTAATGCCAAGAGTACATTTTAACTGAAAAAGGAACTGCTTGATTCCTGAGTTACTGAGGTAGATGGAGAGGACAGGAGAGAACTGCACAAGCCTTCCCTTGTTGGTCATTAGATCATTATTAATAATTAGGCACATTTTTCATCAGTGCTAAGTCATATTTTCCTAAAAATAACATATTTTGAACATTTTCTTAGTATGCAGGTAAGGACTTTTTCAGCCAGCTCTGGGCTTGACATCCAATTTCTTCCTGATTTTCCACCTTTTCATGTCCATGCTTTACTCTTGAATCCTTGAGCTACCAATAAATTGCTCTGTCAACAACCCTACTCCAGCCTGCAATTTTGCCTCTCTTTGTCATGGTGCTGTCTCAGTGGCAGCACCTTTTCTGACACCTGAGCTGGGGTTAACATGAGGCTGGCACAGAGGAAGGTGAGGGGGTGAGTGAAGGAGGAACTGGGGAGTTACCAAGGTGTTGGAGGGGAAGAGAGAAAATTCTCAGGTGTTACCAGCAATTTTGCTGTTCATGCCAACAGAGGAATGTGGCATTTGTCAGGCTCTTCATAGTGACTCAGGACTGCAGAGGACAGCAAACAGAGAAAAAATACTCCTGGGGAAAAGGACTGGGAGGTGTCTGATGTGGCTGCCTTAGGAAAGGCCTTTGGAAAAGAATTAACTATGTAACTGCAACCAGCAAATTAATTTGTTCTCAGTAATTGAGAAAAACAGTCCTTTAAATAAACATTTAAGCAGATGGTAGACAAACATTCCAGCAGGTTTAAAGACTTCCTGGCAATGGGAACCCTATGAGATACAAATTAAATGGAGGTGAAAAACCTAGTGAAGTTCTGTCTTCCATTTCACCACAGGATCTGCCATTGACTTGTGATACTACTACATGAGCAAACAATAGTAATTTAGCAGCATCTTTGTTTTTTTTCCACTCTGCTGCAGAATTTAGTCTACTTTGGGAGCTATGGCCATTGGCATTCCTACTTCCCTTTATTCCAACACACTGTCTTAACATACCATCCTTATGAAATTTCTTTAGAACTTGAAGCCAAGCAATGCTAAGACATTTACTATTGCAAAACAAAAGTGAACAGAGGGCTGTTTCACACAACACAATAAAAAAAGACGTTTTAAAAAACAGCTTCCTTGCAGACTTTATGAATTTAAACTGGCTTTTCTTTAGCCAGAAGCATTATGATTTTGAGATGTTTTAGAACCACAGCTATTGTGTGGAAGTTTCCTCGACAAAAAGCCCAACCAACTTTGATAGCCTCAATGCTATTTCTACAGATACAGCTCCCCTAGTGTAGCTGCAGTTACACGTCATCAATTTTATATGCAGTAAAAATCAGAAATAACAGTTCAACAGTTAATTCTTTCTTAGAAGGAAAAATCCTGGCGGGGGGTAGAAATAAAATAAGCAATCTGCTAATCTGAAAAAAAAAAGAAAGTAGCAGATTGCTTTATTACTTTTCCCTCAAAATTAACTACAATATTTAAATATGTATATCTAGGTCTCATAGCTGCAAAACAAATGTAAATGCTCCTGCGATCCATTCCATGTCTGCCACGTGGAATCAGCATTTCCCATTTTGACAGAAACAGTTGCTTTTCCCTAGACTGTGTTATCACAGAATCCTAGACAGGTCTGTGTTGGAAGGGACCTCAAAGGTCATCTTGTTCCAACGCCCTGCCATGGGCAGGAGTAACTTCCACTACCCCAGGGTGCTCCAAGCCCTGTCCAGCCTGGCCTTGAACACTCTCAGGGATGGAGTAACCTTTGCCAGTGCCTCATCACACTAACAGTAAAGAATTTTTTCCTAATATCTAATCTAAACCTACTCTCTTATGTAGCAGAAATATAAAATCTCAACCAACCAAACAAAAAACATCAGTTTTGTTCTGAGGGTTTGATTAATTAAAAAGCAGCAATAAACCCCAAATTCCCTCCCCACACTTTCTGGACATGGCTTGCTAGCGTGGAAACCTGCACAGGCATTATCCATGTTGCTAGCAGAATGCACGTGCCCAAATGAGTTCCCAAACTGGGAAATAGGGACAACATTGTTCTAATGCAGTTACAAAGATGCTCCTAAAAACCAAGATTCTGCATGAAAATAATAGATTAAGATATTAAATGGGTCTATAACTGTGGCGTGCTCTCTATCACACAGATCTCATCTGGATCAAGATGCCTCGTTGTGAATTTAATTATTACCTAACCCAGATGCAGCTGGGGTCTCCAGGCATTGCAATACAAATAAAGTCACAAAAGATTTCAAAATTCCATTTCAGTGAATGCTTTATTTGTAATATATTCATGTGTTAAAAGAATTAAGTTTCTACCCTTTATCAATAGCAATTGCAAAGAAACCCACAACAGACGACCCCCAAACTGTAACAATTCTACCTGTTTTCAGAGAGTATTAATTAATACCCTTCTGTTAAGTGACAGTTTCTGGTCAGTTCTTGTTACCATTTTAAGAAGCAATAGCTTCTAATGCAAATGAAAACTAGTAAACTTTAACTATTAGACCCTCAGACTGGATTTTATTTGAACACTAGAATCAAAGTCACATAATGGCCTCGGTTGGAAGGGATCTTAGAGATCATCTTTTTCCAAACCCCTGCCATGGGCAAGGACAACTTCCACTGGATGACGCTGCTCAGAGCTCCATCCAGCCTGGCCTTGAACACTTCCAGGGATGGGGCAGCCACACCTTCTCTGGGCAATCTGTGCCAGGGCCTCACCACTTTAACAAGGAAGATTTTCTTCCTAATATTTGATCTAAACCTACTCTCTGTCAGTTTGAATCCACTCCCTCCCCCTTGTCCTGTCACTCCAGACTCTTGTAAACAGCATCTCTCCATCTTTTCTGTGGGTTCTCTTCAGGTACTGTAAGGCCACAATTAGGTCACCCCACAGCCTGCTCTTTTCCAGGCTGAACAATCCCAATTCTTCAGCCTTTCCTCATAGGAGAGGTGCACCATCCCTCTGATTATCCTGTTCTCTCTCCAACAAGTTGATTGATAGGTGTTCATACCCTCAAACACCACTTTTGCAAATCCAAGCCTTCTCCTCTTGGACTTTTTAAAGACTGCTCACTCTTTACTCTCAAAATACATCCATCTCTGAACTGGATTCCCTAAGATTCAATGTTTCATATACAGAAGCAACTCAAATTTAATGCAAGATCGAGACAAACAGCTCACATTTAACTCAATATTTACACCACACAGATTTTCCAGCGGAAAAGAAATCCTCCACATATGCGATGGTTTGCACATTTTCTTATAGCCATGTGTGTCCTCTTGAACTCCTCTAAACTACAGATGTGCTGCAGCAAATGCAGTTCAGAGCTGACAGACATTGGGGTACGTGTTAACCCCCTGTGAAACTTGGGCCTGAGAAAAAAGCTACATAATTTTAAAACATATTTTTAATTTTAATAATCTATTTTAATTTTTCAGTATGTGTGCCAGGTGTACGCTTTCCTTTCCCCCAAAGTCACAGTCTGAGGCAAAGCACGAAAGAAATTGCTTCTCCATGGTTTACGTGTCCCTAAAGGCAGCATTCCTAATTATAATTCCTCTTAAACAAACAAACAAACAAAAATATCCCCCTCAACCTTGCCTGGATCAATGACCTACCTAACGTAACAAAAATAAAATGCTTCGAATCATAGGAGGGACTTCAGAGTGTAGATGTTCTGCATTTAATTCCCACAAAAGCTACCAGAATTGTAAAGTAGAACTTAATTCTCCTCAGTCTGCTCAGACACCTGGGGAATGCTATAATTCAGCCTCCCTCAGACTGCATGATGGCCACTTGAACAGGTTGGAGTGACAGAACCCCAGAATGGGTCGGGTTGAAAGGGACCACAGTAGGTCATCTGGTCCAACTTCCCTGCCCAACCAGGGTCATCCCAGAGCACATGGCACAGGATTGCATCCAGGTGGTTCTGGGCTCTCTCCAGTGAGGCAAACTCCACACCCTCTCTGGGTGATCTGTTCCAGTGTTTGGTCACTGCACAGTGACAAAGTTCTTCCTCATGTTCAGGTGGAACTTCCTGTGCATCAGTTCCTGCCCCTTGTCTCTTGTCCCATTGCTGGGCACCACTGAGCAGAGCCTGGTCCATGCTCTGAGCCCTCCCTGCAGGCACTGACAGACACTGATGGGGTCCCCTCTCAGCCATCTCTTCTCCAGGCTGAACAGCCCCAGCTCCCTCAGCCTTTCCCCATAAGAGAGATGCTCCATCCCTTCATCATCTCTGTAACCTCCCCTGAGCTGCTCCAGGATCTTCATGGACTGAGGAGCCCAGGACTGGACACAGCACTCCAGATGTGCCTCACCAGGACTGAGCAGAGGGACAAGGATTCCTGACCTGCTGGCAATGCTCTTCCTAATGCATCTCTGGATCCCATTGGCCTCCTTGGCCACGAGGGCACTGCTGGCTCAGGGATAGTCTGCTCTCCACCAGGATCCTCAGGTCCTTCTCTGAGATACTTCTCTCACCTGACCCTTACCTTGGTACTGAATCAACAAGGTCTCTACCAACAGACTTGCACATGGAGATTAATCCATCTTCTGACAACTCGAATCAGCGATTTTCTAGGGCCCACTTGCATACACAAGCAATGATGCTTTGTTTTTTTCCCCTCCTGAACCACAAAATACTCAGATAAGCTCAAGCCCCTGCTCATGCATTTGTGGAAGGGCTTTGGAACAGCTAGAGGATATGGAAAGAATCAATAAACAGTAATAAAAACACAAAACCAACCTGTCCTATGACACCCAGTTATCACTACACATAGGCCAATCACTAAACCTACTCTGAACTTTGGCTTATGTCTCAGCTTGAGTTTAAAATCAAACCTAAACCTTTTTTCATACTATTCATGCCTTTGGCTCAGCTACAGAAGTTACTCCATTTTCACTTAAAGAACCAAAAGCACAAAATTTGACTTTTAACTTTTTTTTTGTGTGTGTGTCTGTATCTTCCACTCATTCTCCCCCACATTTTTTCAGTGCAACTCAGCACCTTTCAGCTATGTAAATGCAGCCCTGCAGTATTTTTGGGAGAGACTAAGATTTATTGCCATGGTAGTCTGATAAAAGTTTTGAAAACGCAAAGGCTGTTCTGATTTATAATGTACCATTACTACTTGCATTTCAGAACTTTATCAGTCTGATCCAACTTTATAAAGAAATCATAACGAGGCAGTGTAGTATTACAAATTTATTGAGTTTCATCAAAGTAATTTTTCAGCATTGAAAATTTCACACATATAAAACAACTTCAACTTCTATGCATTAAAATCAAAGTATGGATTATTATTTTTTTAATTTAAAGCAAGCGCTGTGCTTTTTTTAAACATCTCATGAACCAAATTCTTGTTATAAAGCTGATAAAAATAAGTGGTACACCACTAGAGTTTTTTCTCCAACATGTGAAATTCATCTCTTTGGGAAATAATGCTTTTTAAAATTGTATCATGAAAGATACAGACCTGAAAAAGGATAAACAATCATACACAAGGCATAAATGTTACACAGAGTAATTCAGACATTTTACAAAGAGATCTGGAAAAGTACCTAAAATAGTGATATTTATTTAGTATAAAATTTCAATAATAAAATATTGCTCATAATAAATAAGAAAACATGAGTTTCATTAATACTGTTCTCCCCTTAAAGCTCTCTTGGATGTAACACGATCAGACCTGATCAAAAGTCAAATTTTTATTTTGTCCTCTGTATGAAGGAGGCAGCTTTACAGGCTTCAGGTCATTCTTTGCTAGAAAGAATTTTACCATCAACAAAACACAGAATTCATTTCAAGGTCATGTGTAGTTATGGGAAAGAAATAATAATCCCCAAATGTGAATAAACCATATTTCAGTAGATTTTAATAGCCAAAATATTTGCCCTTTTTGTTAAGCCCCAAGTGGAATAAGACTTCCCATGGATTACGAATACAAAGAGAAAGCTGCCCAAGTTTTCTCCAAAGCTTCTAAATATGGGTGCAGCTGTACTGAATAGGGACAGTTTGCTCTAGGGGGGCTGGAAGGTACCTCCCTTCATATGGGTACATTGGATTTCATCCCTGCTCTTCCCATCTGCAGGCAGGGCAGTTTGGAGCAGTTCTTCAGCAGCTGCTCGATGGCGATGTGGCGCACGTTGAGCTCAGAGGCCAGCGAGTCCTTCTCCTGCACCTGCTGTGTCAGCTCCTCAAACACATCTGCAACAACAGCACTGGGTCAATGCACTTGGTCCCTGTACTGACACAGGCTTAGGGAAACACTGACAAACAACGCTGGGGAAGAGGCACGGACATTTAAGTGGGATCACGCACAGGAACTCTGCTTTTCCTGGCTCCAGCACAGCTTTGTATGTATTGCAAACTGAACAGCATCACTTTGTTTCTAGTTATAGACACCCTGAGCCAAGGGGGACCAGTTTAGAACTCCAAACAAAGCTGACTCTGGCCTGGATCAGCAGGACCAGGGAAGAGATCATCCCCCTGTGCTGGGCACTGCTGAGGCCACACCTCAAATCCTGTGCTCAGTTTTGGAACCCTCACAGCAAGGACATGGAGGTGCTGGAGCACGTCCAGAGAAGGGAACAGAGCTGGGGAATGGTCTGGAGCACAAGGCTGATAAGGAGCAGCTGAGGGGACTCAGCCTGAAGAAAAGGAGGCTCAGGGGAAACCTTATCATTCTCTACAATTGACTGACAAGAGGGTGGAGCCAGGTGGGATCAGACTCTTCTCTCAGGTAACAAGTGACAGGATGAGAAGAAGTGGCCTTAGTTTGCACCAGGCAAAGTTAGATTGAAAACATTTCTTCATGGAAAGGATTGTCATGCACTGAAACAGGCTGCCCAGGCAAGTGGTGGAATCACCACCCCTGGAGGGATTTAACGGACATGGAGATGTGGAGATTTAGGAACCACTTGGTTTAGTGAGGGACTCAGCAGTGCTGGGTTAATGGTTGCACTTGATGATATTAAGGGTCATTTTCAACCTTAGCAATTCCATGGTTCTAGTCAAATTCTTAAAGAGAATACTGTGCAAATTTGCAGCACCAAAGCAGATTAAAGCTGAAAGCACCTAGAAATCTCTCTATATCACACACTTCCATGCAACACAGGAGATTTCAGTTAAAAACTTAAATGACAGAAAGGAATCAAAATTCCTTTTTTAATATCAGAGCATTTTTAATGACAAAGCACCACAAGCTCAAAACAAAGACTATTGAAAAATTCTCACCCTGGATTTGCTTGAGCAGTTTTTCATTAAGTTGCTTTAACTCTCCTAGAGTCATTGTAGTCACTGCAACAATAAAATCTGTTATTACTACTACCGAAGTCACATAAGCATCCCTAAGCAGACTCCTATTTTCTCGAGATTTCTCCTATTTGCATCCTAATAATCAACAGATGCATGGCAGTAAGTCAGAGATAACAGAGATATCACTCATTTGAGGAAAGTCTGAAAATTCTCTTTTTAATGTTGATACAGACAAGGATTTACTCAATTAGGAAACCCTCTCTTCAATGTCAAAAAGGTTAAAAACCAAGCCCTGAAAACAGCAGCATTCAGAATCAGAACTGCTTGGCACATTTAAGTACTCCACCCTCCTCTGACTGCAAAACATGATTTCCCCAGTGCAACCCCTCCAGGCAGATCTGTTTAATTGTGGGCAAGGGGACAATTCTGAGCTATGTCCTGCTACAACTCGCAGCCTGCAAGAAGCAGCTTCCTGACAGAATTTTCAGCCTGTGGCTCCCTGTTTTGGTTACCAAAGTCTGTGCTTTACGCATACAGGAATAACATACACAGTTTCCAGTGAGTATCTTAGTGACAAATGAAGGACAATCCTGGCTTGATATGAAGACCAGCATATAAAAATAGGTTTCCTTCTGTGCTCCTGGTGATAACTACAAGATCCTTTGTATCATTCAAAAGCCCTTCTGTATCATCCTCACAGAAAATATACCTTAAGCCTCAGAGGAGGGAACTGTGAAAGTATTCTTCACTGACCTTGATCAACAGCAGGGAAGCAGTGTCCTGCTTCCTAGGATTCCCTCAACCCTGCAGTGGGCACACATGGTGCCATGCCTACTGCTGAGGTGCCCCTGTCACCACGGTGAAAAGTCACAATCTGAACACCGCAGGTGGCACGAGCTTTAAGACCTTGCAATTCTAAACCACTGTTCTTAAACTTCAGCAAGCTGTTTCTGCTACAGCTTAGCAAAGCTCTCATTGCCTACTTGAGAGAAAAAAAGGATGCTGCAGCTTTTTTTTCCAGAGATTTCTCTGTGCAGAAGGTTTCTACATGGCAAATTTAAAGTCCAGAGTTCTGAAAAAGATGGGGTTTAGCTACCCACTTGATTATTTGATTATCCTAAGCCTTGCCTTTCAAACTTTCTCACAGCTGGCAGCTCTGGGATGTTAAACTGCTGACAGTACTGCCAAACTAAAGAAGCTGGCAATAGCTAAGACTTGGTACTTGAGACATAATCCCAGCGAAGACTAAAATAGATTCACCTTTCTCCTCCATCAGCCAGGTAAAATGGTGCTCCTTCCTATCTTCAGCTATCAACAAACCTGAAAAGTCCCTTCTCATACCTTACCTTACCACCCTTTAAGAACTGAAAACCCTGAACCAAATTTAATACAGTAATCAACAGCTAAAAATGTCAAGATTTCCCCCCGCCTTTTATACCAGTGGTAGGATGTTACTTCCTCATTCTTCAGTATTTTCATTAACATTTTGTCATTTGGCAGACAGGCTGGTTCACATGTTTCACTTGAGTGTTTTGGGACGGGAGTGTTTCATGGCACATTATTCTGATACAGAAGGGAAAGGGAAAAAGAATGGAGCACTGAATTCAAATGGTAAAACATTATTCTATCCACAGCCGAGGTAAATTCTGAAGAAATACTGGCCAAGCTATTTACAGTTCCATTAATACTTTTTTTTATTTCAGTAGACAGCTATATTGTTAAGAGTGAAAGCACTGCAGTACCTAATTCTGTACCTAATTCTGGCAGTCTAAGTTTTTGTCTAACATAGAAACTTTATATAATCATAGAGCCTCCAAAATAAATGGCTTTTAAAGGTAAACACTGCAAAATACAAGCAAAAATGCCACAAAGGTGCATTATGTAGTCATAACAGAAGAAAAAACCTGTTATTGTACTCAATGCAGATTTATGTTCCCATCCCATAAAGACATTATGTTCCCATCCCATAAAGTTAGACAACCCCATAAACCAGGTCAAGCTTCCCTAATTCCTGTTATATGCTGTCCTGATTCATGTAATCCCAATTCATGACTCCAGCAGACAGGTGGTCAAAAAGCCCAGTGTGTCTGTTTTGATTTATGGCTTTAAGGCTATTAATTCACTACAAATGCAATGTGACACATCATGCAGCAGTTAAGTAAAATCCCTTCATAAAGAATGAGGAATGACTCAGCTTTGCAAGGACAGAGTTGTCAGTTTGTTTAAAAAAATGGGAGGCTAAAGAAGCCAATTCCAACTTTTTACAGTATCTCTTTCTCTGACTCTTCTGACATTCTGATTCCACTATTACCTTGTTGTTCACCACCTGTTTTTCCTTGGAATATTTTATCAGTGCTTTTATTTGCTTTCTCAGGTCTTTTGAGGTTCAGAAACCCTTTCCAACTACTTTCCTCATCTACAGAAGTAAGAGTGGACATACACCAGCTCAGGACGAAGTATTGCCCAAAAAGCAGGATGATAACAGCACAAACCTCCAGGAATCCATTCCTAATACATTTCATGCAGCCTGATTCCAGAGACACTAGAATATCCTAGATTTTTCTCAAGATTTCTTCTAGTGATCTTCAACAACAGGGAAACTAATTTCCTCTTATTTTCATTATCACCACAGTCATCAAAAGATAGCTCAGGTCTTCTGCTACAGCTTAAAAGAAGACATGGTGGCAGAAGGGCCTTCCCATCTTCTTATGCTCAACAAACACAAGGGAAAAACAAGTCCAGTAAAATGCACAACAAAGTATCTTACTATTAAGATTATTTCACAAGTTTGTTCTGCTACGTGACCTCTAATTTCCCCAGTTGCTTAGGGCAGGTCTCTGTGAAATGTAACTCAGGGCACTGTGCAAGTTCAATAAGAGATATTTGCAGGAGTCGAGTAACCTCCACCTCCACAGACAGAGTAATAACGTATTGAAATGACTTTTTTTTCATAAATTAGATATGTCCTGTATCATCCTGATATGATATGTCCTGGGCTACAGCTAAGAGTAAAATAAAATAAAAAAAACCCAAACAAACCCACAAACATAAATCAGCCAAACCACCCCGTTTGCTCAGGCAGGTAGCTCTTTTTTCCCCCCACTGATTTTACATGCTGGACTCCAGGATGAGAACTAATGCCCTGTGGGAGACATGAAGGGGTCAACAGGTATTTGAAAGAACTCCCTTGCTTGCTAGGCTGTGTGTAAATGGATGCATACTCACGTTCCTCCCTGCTGTGCTGAGGATGTCTCCTATGAACACTGGCAAGTGAATCACCTTCAGCTTTTTCACCCTTCTGCACTTGGCTGCAGTTGGGCCACAGAACGCTGCTGCAGCAGAAGGCAGCACCAAGTCTGAAATCTGTGGGTTCTCTTGGTTCCAGCAGAGTCTGTGAGCAGCTTGAGATGCCTCCAGATTTCCCATCTATCCATTTTGCAGAGTATCTAGGGACTGGGGAGTCAAACTGTGGCAGTAATTTTCTGTCAGTCTTATGTCTGAAGCTAAAAAGCTGGTGTTGGGAAGGTTTTGAGCTTTCAGAATCAGAGTCCAAATCCTTGTTTTGTGCGTATTGTATGATCCGGTTAATTTTTTTGCTCAAGATATTTTTTACTTCTGCATAAGGACTTTTAGAGAGCTTTGATCGTGGACAGTCCTGATTTGCTATTAAGTGGAACTTTTCAAAGCAGTCTCTGTGCCCCCTTAAAGATCTTGTATGTAGAAGGTCTGACTTTGGTACTCCTGTGAAGACATAAGAGAAAGAAGTTCATTTACTGCTAATTTTTTAAAATCTTTACTCACAAGCAACCGAGAAAACAAACTTTAGTGATGCTTTCCTACCAACAGCCTTATCGCTGAAGCAAACAAGGGTACCTCACAGTCCAAAATTTGTGAGGTTTCCCTCAGGCTTGAGTCTTTGTCATGCAAAGTGTTTTGCAGACCATAATCTCTAGAGCAGGACTCCAGTGTGTGACTCTTGCACGGTGACAGACATGAGGCAAACTGACAACTCCACACATGCTGCATCACACAAGTGTATAAGCTGAATGAGTAAAATAAATCCAACTGTGTATCAGCAAGCTCTATAGAACGATCCTGAAGAGCATTTTGACAGCACTCATACAAGCACTCATCTTTTATGCATAATGTTATGAGCCATCTGCTCAAATACTGCCGAGCGCAGGCTTGTCTCATTCAAGTGGTCAAACGTAACTCAGATTTCAGTCATAGTTTATTATTTTGGTGTAATATACCAGTGCAAAGGTACACAAAGGTACCACTGCACTGGTACAAACCTGCAGCCTAGCCAGAGAAGGAAGCTCTAATACTGGCAATGCTTGCCAACATTAAACTGTCCTGAAATTCATTTGAGGGATGCTGGTTTTGGCTGGGACAGAGTTAATCTTGATCCCAGTGTAATATGGGGCTGTGTTTTGGATTTGTGCTGCAGTGTTTTCATTATCACTGAGCAGGGCTTACACACAGTCAAGGCCCTTTCTGCCTCTCTCACTACCCTGACAGTGAGCGGGCTGGGGGCATGCAAGGAGCTGGGAAAGGACACAGCTGGAACAGCTGATCCCAGCTGAGCCAAGGGATATTCCACACCATATGGCATCAGGCTCAGTGTATAAAGCTGGGGGAAGAAGGTGGAAGGAAGGAATGTTTGGAGTGATGGTGTTTGTCATCCCAAGTCACCGTTATGCACGACAGAGCCCTGCTCTCCTGGGGATGGCTGAACACCTGCCCAACCACAGGGAGCAGTGAACCAATTTCTTATTTTGCTTTGCTTGCATGGGCAGCTTTTGCTCTCCCTTTGAAACTGTCTTTGTCTCAACCCACAAGCCGAAACTCTCTCCCCATCCCACTTTGGTTAAACCATGACACCACACAAGATGGATGTTTATTCTCCTCTTTGCTCATCCTCCCTCAAAGGCTGTACAAATAGCTACAGCAGGTAACTTAAATCTCTAAGTAACTGCTAGTGATTGACAGGTTAAAAAGGAACACAATCTGTGAAGTTCAGCAGTTGATGAGTGAACACAGATGGTATGAGAAATGACTATTCCAGAAAGTTAATAGTGCCCCGGTACAAAATTACTTTCTGCAGCTTCAGTGGGTATTTATTTTTCTTCAGATTCACCTACACAGCAGATTCAGAATCCAAGTCCAGAGTAATGAACAGTTTGTAATTTATCTCAGTACCCCATATACTACTTGGGAGGTTCCCAATACAATGAAAACTAATTCTGTCTAACAAATTTGTCACTTCAAATTGCAGTAATATACACGCAAACCAGAGGCTGAGAGTGCTTCATGCCGAAGTATTTAAACCAACAATGTAACTGGACCTCTGAACTTAGGCAACATGAACCGACCTGCAGCCATCCTACCTTTTAGCCATTAAAAGCAACTAAAATAAAAGAAAAACCTGGAAATACAACACATAACAAAATCTGGTAAACAAAGACAGACTTTTAGAAGAAAGCTACATGTTACAGCAAGTCTCAGTTCTATCGGATTTACCCTCTTAAATTCTTGTGGTAAAGTGTAATCTCACCACCCCAAACAATTAACAAATGATACAATGTTTGTTTTAAAGTCACTGAATGACATGAAATCCCATAGTACTCTCAAAACTAACCCGAAAAGGTAAATTTTTTAACACGAAACTGTGAAAACAAATCCAAGCACTTCATTTTGATTATCTCACTTGCTGGTAACTGCTGTTTGAAGTTGGCGAGCTCAAAGATCAAGAGCAGCCATTATAAATTGTTGATCTTCCACTCTTAGGGCAGCACTGAAACTTAAGTGCATTATTTTCAGGCTGAGTTTCTGAGAGTGCACACAATTTATGGCGCAAAATGTCTAAAAAACTGGAAAATAAAAGAAAACAGCATCGGAATTTATTTTTTTCTTAGCAGCAGGGAAAAAATAGTAAAGTCATGAAAACAGATGTTCCTTCTGTTCATGAGGTAACTATTAGAAGATACAAAACTCACATACTACCCAGAGGCACCTTTTAAGAAAGAAGTTCTGGAGTAAACTTCCTTTCAGTGGGCAGTCAAGATTCTCACTCCAAAACTCAAAAAACTTTTCAGCCTCTTTCAGCAAACAGATATTCACCAACTTTTCTTAGGCTCTGCATAATCTGCTGCCTACTTGCTATGCTATTTTACCTATCCTTACAGAGACTTAAAAAACCCCAACAAACATTTCTACTGAAAACAAGAAAGACAAGCCATTTGCTTTCACGACTTATCAGCACCATTTAAATAGAGCAAGCCTGCTTAACTCAAATAGCATGATGGAAACCTTAAATCTTTAAGCCATCAAGGGAAAGCAAACACTGTCAAGTCAAATTATAAGGCAAATACATTCACAACACTACAAAGCCTAGAAAACCAAAGTGATTTGTTCAGTGCTTTTTACCCAATGGATTCTTCAACATTCTACTTTGCTGCTGTTCATAGTGCTTTCTTTTACTTACGGAAAATAAACAATGGGCTGAAAACCAGGTTTTGCACAGTTTTCCATACAGTAGTGCTCAAGGAACCCACCTAACAAGCACATTCACACAACAAATGACAGAATAGTGATAGTATCGCTTAAAAAAATAAATTCCTTTGAGACTGCTTCATTATTTCAATGAGAATAAATGCTACTCATGCAGTAGGAGAGTAGAGTGAGACCACACAAAATAGCCAACACACAAACTGTTACACAAAAAAAGAGCAAGCACGACTTCATGAAGCCCCAACTGAATTATGCCCAAGTCTTAAGGTTATTCAAATCTTTCCTTCTGATGAATTTATCTTTTAAGAGTTCTAAACATTGCTAACTTCCCCATTCTAGAGTCATGCTGCTCAAAGAGATCTCTTTTTTTGAACTCAGTAATAAGAGTGCATGAAATGAGCAATTACTACAGAAGGAAAAAAACATGCAACTCCAAGAGTTCAAGCTTTGCTATTTATATGCCAAATACTGGCCACAGTGTCCCTATTTCTGTGCACAGGGCAGGTTATTGTGAAACATTTCCAGTACACAAGATCAGAATTTACATCCTACCCCTTCTCTTACTCCACTGCAAAAACGCCCAAAGGTGCCTTATTTAAGCAATCTTGAATAAAGTAAGGAACTGAAAATGTGCAAAACCAAACCACTCTTGTAGAGAACTGCTAACAGACCTGCTTCAGGTTTCACATAACTGGCTTGGAATTTTACTGTAATAACCGCACAGAAAACTAAAACAACCATCAATCTCTCTTTTGTCCTAAGGAGACAATTAGCTCTTTCCTATGCAGAGAACATCAGCCATAACATTCTGGAAGAGTTGAGCAGGGACAGCAGCTGCTGTGCCAGCACAAACTAGCAATCACATACCAGAATTACAGCAAGTAGGGGTACAGTTCTTAGGAACAAATCCTTCTGTTGTGGGCAATACCATCAGCTTTATGAGGCAGAAAAGATATCCACTTCTTTTTGGGAAGACTTCATACTCCACTCAGATTACTTCATGTTTTTCCCTTCATCACAACTGCAGAAAAAGCTACAATCTGGCGAGCTGGCATGGCGCAAGTGATATATAAAGATGATGTGGTTTTATTGCTTTATTCAACACTCTACATCAGGAGACGAATAAAGCGTGGCAAGATTTCTGTACAAAACAAGAAGCAATACTGTAATTTTTGATAAACAGCTATTGTGAGTTTCAGGGACTTTCACAGGGTTTCAGTTTCATCTCTACATTTCTGTTTGCCAATACCAACCTGAATCTTTCCTACTTTTTGTCTGGTTCTTCAAGTCTGCAATCATAAACCCATCAACTTTTTCCCCCTCACATTTGCAGGTGTGTGTACATTTGCCCCTTGCCTTACTCTCCAAGAACAGGATTGCAGACTATGTCCAAGTATGTCCTACACTTCAGATTTATTCTTTCACAGAAGGAAAAAAAACAAACCTCAAAAAGCAACAAAAACCCCACAATCACACAGAGTAGAAAAGTTTTATCTTCAGGGAAAAATGAAAAAATATCCCACAAAATTCACTAATTTCTAGAGGGCCATATCTGATAAACTTAAGACAGCAAAGATGCTATTAGGAAACAAGCTCATGCCAGAGATCATTCCTCAAGTGCACATGGCCCTCAAACCCCCAGACAAATCATAAAACAATGTAAGCACTTATAATCCATTAATTGTTTCTGATTCTAGGAACTCATGTGTCCTAGACGAAATATGAACAGATCACTTCACTCAACAGTATCTCTGTATATTGACTTGAAGAACAGGACCTCCTACATAAGTGCCTAATGTTTAGGCAAAAAAAGTCAATCCAAACCCTATTTCAATTTGTAAGCTATGCAAGGTAGGCAGTCCAAATGACTCCTAATCCACTCCTACAAAGTAATTTTGTAAATGTATGACTAGCAATCAGGCAGTTTAATACACATTTTTGTAACTTCCATTTATTCATAACTATAAAGTAGCTGAAAGCAGGGAGAATATTTACCAGATAACCAGGTAAGCAATCATATCTTAACAAATTCTACTCCATTTTATGGCATTTGTACTTGAAAGTAAATGAGTTTCTACCAGAATTAAGTTTCTTTGCTTTCTGGGTTTTTTCAGGGTAAGAAACCTACAAAGACTTCTTTCTGCCTTTGCAACTGATTCACTGAGAACTATGTATAACTCTTCTTCATTATAAAGACACAGAACTGAATTGAAATGTTTGCGCATGTTTATATAAAGCTGGCTAGAATAGTTGTCTTATTTGGAGATTATAATAGTAACCAACAAGTCCAATTCAAAAGAAAAGTTCTTGAATACCAAGATTATTCCACATCCCTCCACAAATGTTTCCACAGAAGAAAATAAAGCAGTGATCATTAGCCTGCTTGTTTATCTTCAACAGTGGGGTTTTTTTTCATTTGTTTGCTATTCTCTTAAAAAAAAAACCAAACAACCAAACGTCTCATTTGGTCCTTCAGATTCTTCAGTTGGAAATAACATTAAAGAAAGCCTGCATTCCCTTCTTAGCAATTTCAAGTGTAATGCTGTAAACGAATTGTTTTTTGCAATGGTGAATAGCAGCTGAAGTGGAAAACTCCCCTTGAATCTAAGATGAACTAAAATTAACATGAATACTTGTAGACTCATGAATAGTCAATGATAAGTTTGTACCATGCAATTGGTTACTTGAAGCCCCTTTAAAGAATTCACAAGTACTTATGGGTAAGGTCTATATCTGACCCTAGTTTGAGTTAGCTGTGGAGACCTGCCTTCACAGCCAGTGAAGAAATGCTTCTGAGGCACAATTCATCTCATCTGAAACAGTGAGCTCCAGAGGGATTTGAGACAGACACCTCTGCTCTTCTCCTTTAATCTTAGGGAAGGCAAGAGCCCTTGCCTGTGGCTGCCCACTTTCAGAGCCCAGGTCATCGCTGTGTGTTCTGAGATGCTCCAGTACTCCCCTCAGGAGCACTGTGCCCACAGGGATGCTCAGCCAACTCATGGAACAGCTCCTGCACATCTGCGAGTGTCCACAGGAGCACAAGGACCACACTGAGCTCCAGTGTGGTTTTACCTCGTGTGCAGAGACCTGCAGCAGACAGAGAGGCCTCACAAAACATGAAATGTTCATGTCTATCTATTTTAAGCCACTGCTGCATAAGCTGTTTACCAGGAGCGCTGAAAGAGGGGGGTTCCCAGAAAAGCAGATCCCAAGACCTGTTCAAAATGCATGAAACACAAGCAGCTCATGATAAACTAAGACAACAAGTTATCCATGCAACTAAATGACAAGGATGGGGAAAACTGATATTCTCCAGCTGTACAATTCTGCCAACACTGAAAAGCAGGATCGTTAGAGATTTGTATATCTGTACATCTGCTTGACAAGTATAAAGCCAACTGCTATTTTTAAGGGTTTACATGCAATCTCGTTTGAGAGTTAAATCTTATGATTTATTAGACTGGCTAGAGGGAAAATGCCAGTACCATTCATTAACTTCTAAAACCAGACACTTTGTAAAGACTAGATATTATCTTATTCATAAGTTAAAGTTCTGTCTTTGCTATCATATAATGCCAGTACTTTCCATACATCAAGTGTGCACACAAATCACCTCCCACTTAATTTCTTTCAGCTCATTTGTATTTTAGCACAGAGCAAAGATAACAGAACAGAGATCCAGCTGGCCCCTTAAATATATTTTCAAGAATCATGTTCCTTATATACTACTTTACTAAGAAGAGTTTGCTACTGTATTAAACAAAGCAATGCATTCTGATGAAAACTTCACTACAGAAAATATTATGTTACATACTTTAAGAAAAAAAAATCAGTTAAATAGACCCAGAAGAGAGTGGAAGTCATAAGCCAGTATTTCTGGTGGCTGAACAATGCCAGGTAACACAAATAATCAATTATCTTGTTTGCATGGACAAACCTCCCCAACGTACACATTAAGAATGCAAAAGTGTACTTATTGAACCAGCTCCACAGCCTGACATTACTCAGTGGTACTCGTACAGCATTCAGAGTAAGAACAGCATCTCCAATCATGTTCAGACTTGAATTTGTAGTTAAGAGCTTTCTTTAGTGGAAACTGCAGCTAATTTCACATGTCCATTCAAATTTGCACAAATGAGTCATATCCCTGGTTTGCAAATGCTACCTTGAAACAAGTTCTTATCTGTCTACTCTAAAGGGCAAGGATAGAAATTTTTAGCTTTTATTGCCAGAATTTTACTGTTTATAATTTCATTAACACTGAAAAACTAAGGATGTGTAATATTCTGGAACAGAATTAAATCAAGCAGTGATTTCCACTTCTTTCAACTATACCTTACAACACATTTTATTTCAGTGAGATATTCTTCTGTAGGGTGTAAAAATAAAAAAAAAAAAAGAAAGAAAGAAAGAAAGAAATCTGAGTGCTTACCCCCTCTTTTTTTTTTTTTTTAATGAACACAGAATGAAGATATTATACAAGATTTTATAGACCTGAACAGGAAAAAAGCTTTGTGGTGAGACAGACTTATAACATCCTTGTCTCAGTCTGGAGACTGAGATGCACTAACCTGATGCTGAAAGTGCCGCAAAAGCTGAGTCTATCAGTACTTTAAAGGACGATGGAAACCCAACTACTTCAACATAAATCAGGGGAATGGATGCCCAGCACTTACACTGTCTCTTATATTACAGGATCTGGGACAGGAACTGTCATTTGCTATTCAGCTGTTCAGCTCTAAACAGAAATGGAAGTGAGCCAGTTTGCTTGTCATCCAGCATTCTCCAAGATGTTATTGTAGTTAGCAGCACTGGACAAGCAAAAGAGTAAAAAATCATCTCAAACAATCACATTTTCCACTTCTATAACCATTTGTCTCCATTACAACCCTTGAGTGTGAGAAAACGCAGGTTTTTAAATAATTCTGTATTAAGAAATACCAGCATAAACCCAGTTAAAGACAGATACACTATGTGAAATAATGCAAAGGTAAGCCATAATTATTACAGAATTCCAAGTTTGATGTTTAAACAAAAACATTCAATTATTAAGATCCTGAAGCTGGGATTTCCACAGGTGTCCAGAGAATCCCAGAATGCTGGGAAAGATGAGACAAGAAAATGCCATGGGCAGGGGCACCTTCCACCAGACCAGGTTGCTCAGAGCTCCACCTCACCTGTCCTTAAAACACTTCCAGGGCTGGAGCATCCACAGCTTGGAAATGCTACAACTGGAGTTTCACACCACCATATGCAGGCAGAGGATTTTGGTTTTGTTGATGTATACATTTACAGACAGTTTTTACACATACACAAGCACATATTTTTGAGTTTTCATGCATTTCTCCTCAACTTTGAAGTACCACTGCAGATTTGTTGTTAGTACTCTCTGCTAGCAGAGTTCAGGTCATAATTTTCTCATATTCTAATGTAATTAAAAAGAAGAACTTTGTTTCTACTAACACACAGCACGTGATTTCCTGGCTTATGCAAACCAGTCACGTATGAATTTAAAACATTTCCTGTTTCAATCCACTGATTACTACTGTGACACCTACTCAGAAAAGCAAACAATGCACGATCCCTGATGTTCACTTCATCTGCACAAGGCAAGAAAAAGCCAACATCAAACTCCAGCAGATCCTCCCCACCAGGATATTCTAAACCCCATGTAGAACTTTAAAAAGACCGTCCACAATCTGCTTCATTTTTAAAAACGTTTAGTATTTCACATGTAAATACTTTGCATATTTTAAACTTGAAGAAGCACATTAATGTTCTATTGTGTTATATCATCTGACTACAAACCTTCAGATACAAAAGCTAGTTTGGCAACAGAAGTCTTTAAGTGTAGCTTAGTCTACTCAGCTACCCTGAGTGTGAATCCTCAAACTAAGCAAGCCAGATGAGCCAGGGCAACAGGAAAAAAATACTGCCCTTTCCAGAGACAACACTGCTCCCACCCCTTTTAGACTGAAGACCAGAACCACTAAACTCTCCTGAGCACGTTGCTCTTTCCTTGTTCAAGAAAGATTGATGACATTTAACAGGGTTAAGTTTAAGCCTGCATATTGGCCTTAATGATTCCAATGCCCAAGTTCTCTTTTCTTCTGCCCTTGCTACCAGTCTTCCCGTCAGCTTCAGAGAAACAGATCCTATAATCCACATGCATCACTCCTGAATAAATTCTGGGACAGACACCACAGCTGATCTCTCAGTTACACTCAGACCAGCAGTTTCTGTGAATTAACTGAACTTAGCAAGAATCATAATCACAGTTTAGGCTAAGATATCGTTTTATTGCACTAAAATACTAAAAATCTACTATTAGAAAAATCATGATGGAGACCTGATAGCTGATAAAAACCAAAGTATGACACAGTAACTGACTTCCTTATTTAGAAATTCAGCAGTTATTTAATCAAGACAGACAACAGATTAAGCCTTCTGTATAGCAGCATTCTCTATAAAGGACTATAGGAGAAACTCAATTCCCCCCCCCAGTTATGGAACATTACCAAGATACTGTCCAAACATAATAAAGGTTACAAATAAACATTCCAATGCCAGGAAAGGAACGGCTGAGGCATGTCACAACACTAATCCAGAAAGGAGTAATTTTCAGACATGGGGATGGTCTCCAAGTCCCCCATTTCTAACTCCTCCTCTTACTGACTCAAGCCAATCAACATCACCACCACTCAGACACAGGTAAGCCTGTGTCAGCTGCTGAACTCACAGATGCCAGGAGATGCAAAGATACTGATCACACCATACTGACACCATCACTAGATTACACCATAATTAAGTGCAGCTCAGTAAATTAGACTTCTGCAGTATTTTGTTCATAGACACTTGAGAAAGTCTGTTTCAGCTGCATCAGCTCCCAGCATACCTAGACTCACAGATCAGAAGTATTTAGGTCAGAAAAAACCTTTAAGATCATTGAGTCCGACTGCAAATCTGATTGCCAAGCCCACTGTTTGCCCTTGCACATCCATCTGTAATGCTCCTTCCTATCCTGACCCAGCTCCTGCTGCAGACTGCACGGTCTTTCACCCAGAAGGTGCCATACATTCCAATTAATTCAGACAGCACTTAACACATGGGAGTTAACAGGGTGCTGCAAACAGTGGGAGTACTCAAGCATCCTGCAGGATGCTGAGCTGTGACTAATAGCCTGCCTGCTCTCCACCAGCATCTATTTCCTGCCTCTCCGAGGGAGCAGCTCCACAGGCACATCAACATCAAAAATGAGCAAGCCTGTCTTAGCTGTTCTGTTGCATGAGTATCTTTTTAGAACTGCCTAGCTCACTTCCTGAAATACTTCATATATGTATGGGTTTTAATTGCTGACAGTTTTAAATATGATGCTCAATAAAAAGACTCTCTCTACCAGCAAGATCTACTTACACTCATTTGTAAGTGTGGGATAACACATCTACAAGAGTTGATACGACTTGCTGATTCTATTCAACAAGTTTTAATGCATGTGAACTCCACTAAAACACAATCAGGAGGGTCAGTATGAAAACACCCAGTGCAACCTTGTGCGTTAGCGAATTACCCAGCTCGTGCTGTACCCAGGGCTGCCAAAGGACTTATTTTAGATGCCTAAAAATCAATCTTTGTCACAAAAAAATACAGGAGTGTAGAGATATGTCAAAAGTAGGGAAAGTGTGACCACAGGCATGGTAAAGAGCTGAGTCATGCAGTCGTTCAGCTAAAAAGACTTAGAATGACTATATAAAAAGCCACTGACACAGCCTCTGCCACCTTTAAGCCTTCCCTCCCTGGGAGCAGTAACAGGACATCTTTTCAAAGTGGCACACAAAAGACAGACTATCACAAACTGAGGCACTTTGGTGCCAACATGATCAAAGATATGGATACTTTTATTATGCAAAATAGAAGAATATGCAATGGCCCGTGAATGTAACTTCAGGGGACGTTTTATCACTACTTTATTCCAAGCAGCCTCCTTTTAAAATTAACTGGAAATTTAGAAGATTATGCAAAGCTTTGCACAGATTAAGTCTTTCCTACTCTCAAGGCTATTTAGAGCAAAAAATCCCAAACCCATTCCACTTAAAACACACAATCACTTTGTAAAGTCACAGCCATAACAAGCAGCTCTGACAAATCCACAGTTTATCTCAAACCAGAGCACAGGAACCATCCAGTAATTTTTTTAATGTGTTGTATCACTTTCAACACTTTCAAAACAGGACTAGATCAGTAATGTAATGGAAGTATTTAATCCACATTGTGTTGCTATGTTTCTAAAGCCAAGAGAGAGAAACACCCTCTCTCCATGTTGAGAAGTCTAAACCTAGCATTCTAAAACAACAAGAAAACACAGACAGACTGACAGGTTGTGTTAGGTTAGACTGCTGCCTTTGAGTTTTAACAAAAAGTGCAAGTACACAGGCATGTTGTCTCTTCTAAACAAAAGCAAAAAACATGGCAATTACTTCTGAAGTATCAAAGTATTGTTCAGATTAACATACACTGCCTTTACTAGCAACAAAATTCTCCAACTGTTATCAAGAAATTATAACATAAATGATGGGAACTAGTCACATTGTTGAGATTTTCATATTCAATTGCCTCACAGCAACATAAATTACTCTGGGTAGTCATATCTACATATAATTGGTGGAGATGACTCCATGTAAGTGGAAGAAGTTACTTTGTTGCTCCAAAGCCAAGCAGTTTGACTTAAAAAAGAGACAAAGATAATCTACTGCTCATTCATGCATGAAGAAAAGCAACAAGATGGGGAAATTCTTTACCAAAACAGGTTTAAATTTTTAAAAATACTGTTCTGGAGGCCAAAATGAGTTTACAAGACTAGGCTTTTAAAAGATGGTCAGAATTTCTACTTCTTAATTTACAGACTTTAGGAAGCTTTGATAATGAATCCTGCTTTATCCTATAACACATACCAACATTTTATAAAAACAAAAAGAAATAATCCCCTGAACGGATCTAGTGAAAGCAAAGTGATCTGTTCCCAAAAACACCAATATTATGCTATAAAATTTGCAATTTAAGCTTGTTCGATACACAGACCCCCTCTAATTACTGAGCAAACCAGCTGAATAAAGGCAGGTGATTCAGATCCCGAGTTCCATATCTGAGGTCTAACACCAGAAGGTGGAATAAACACCAGGGCATTCCAGAGGCTCTGGAAAGAGGGGTGCTCGCCTTCACGCCTGGAGGAGCAGTGCCCACCCTTACAGGAAAGGAGCTAGAAAACAAACGGGTTTAAAACTTTCTACAGACAGACGGTTTCCAAACCCACTGGAAACTCGACGGGAGCTCCGGGAAGAGCCGGCTGTGCCCTCAGCCCCGGCCGGGCCCCTCTCCCAGCCTCACTCACCTTCGATGTTCAGCTCGAAACAGACGTGGCAGAAGGAGAGCGTTTCCTTCTCGGTGCCCAGCTTGCAGACGCTGCAGACGTTGTCATCGTCCAAGTCGATGCTCACGAACTGCTCCTCGTTCATAGTGCCCTGGGGAGGCGGACGGCGCCAAGGGGCGGGAGGGTTATTGTTGCTCCGCGCCCGCACAG
>VWZU01009768.1:0-13376 GCA_013397095.1 Sterrhoptilus dennistouni | reverse complement strand
GTAGAGAAGATGGAAGGAAGCCACAAAAATGATGTTAATGGTCCCCAGAATGTATCCTGGTTACAGCTTCCAAAGAGAGCAGCAGCTGCAGCCTGAGCCTCCCCCAAGAGGAGACACCCTTCTGTTATTTTCCTTTAGGAAATGTTACTTGCCAAAAAAGTAAAAATTTGTAGGCTTTAAGGAACATTGTAATGACAAGTTGACATCTTGTATTTATCCACAGTTCCTTTCTCGGGAATGCACTCAACTGGAATTCAATTAGGGAACTGCATCTGATGGTGTGGACAACCTGAAAAGGCCATGCAAGTCTGGAGAAATTGATTCCTGGGGTTCTCAGAGGTTCTAGAAGTTAAACCTCTGGATACTTTTGTGTTAAAGAGACTGTGTTTATATACAAAAATATTTTGTAAAGTTTAGCAGAGACAGCAGAAGGCAGTGTGGTTAAAAGTGAAGGTTTCAAAGGGGCTGACAACATTAATTGGGAAGGTGTTTTTAACAACAGGTTTTAGTCAGTATTCTTTTTTTCCGCACAAATTTTCCAAAATATTAAACATCTCCTAATGGTTTTTAGGTGTTTCCCTGGTATACAGCCATTTCTTATGTAACTTACCTGTTTTCCTGGGGATGTGTACTATGGACCCAAAAGGTACTTTTGGAAAAACCTTTGCCTTGGTCAGATTCCATGGTGACCCCACTGGAAAACAAAACTTTACCCATAAAGCTCCCCAGGACCTTCAGGGTCAGAGTGGTTTCTAGCTGGTCAGTTTCCCCTGGATTAGGTTTAACATATTAATGTGAGTAAATGGCAAACTGCCCTCCAAGGTGTGCGTCTGGAACTGGGATTCAATTCAATCAATTGTGCATTGGATTGAATGATTTACCTGGAGATTTTTGTTGCTTTTTGGCACAGGAGCTCCCTGTGAAACTCAGGGACACTTTGCAGGTTAGCAGTGAGCAGTCCAAACCCAAATCCCCCTATTTTAGTGTGCATTGAGCAGGGGAGTCCTGCAGATTCTGGGGTGCAGAGGGGAGCTAGCATGTCTGACTGAATTAACAAAAGGGTGAGAGTTTGTGTTTCCATTGGAGGCAAAATCTGAAGGGAATTCTCTGTGCTTTTAGAACCAAGATCATTGGAGATGTTGTACTTCCTAAGGGGAGCAGTTTACAAGTAGGTAATTTAAAATGTGAACTCATTTACAGGGAAGTGACACCTCTGTCCAAATAAATACTCACTTTTCAAAGCTGTCCAAGGAAATGTAATGAGATGAAATACAATGCAATGAAAATACAGCTGTGGCTTTCAGAGAATGCAGTGTTATTGAACAGCTGAAAATTAAAATGGGAAGCCAGCTATTCCTTAAGTACCTGTAATAACTCCACATAGAGTCTGTGATTCAAAGTCCTGGGGGCTGACAGGTTTGTCTGCCAAAACAGCCTGCAGTGGAGGTTTCTCTCCTAATAAATGGTCTGCTATAGACACTCGTTTCACAACTGTGAGCCATTTTCCCCCCTTTAAATATAGAATTTCTGCACCCTCAACAGGAGATGTAGACATTAAAAAAAAAAAATTAAAAATTAATTCAGTTGGTAAACTGATTAACTGTGCTGCACTGATCCTGATATGTTTAGCTGAAGGGTTTTCCTTAGCATGTAATTCCCTGATTTCAGGCTGGCTCATAAAAGGGAAAGGCAGGAGGGAGGGAGTGGAGAGCAGGGAAGCTGATGACGTGAGGTGACTTGTTAACATTCACATCATGCCGGGCTCCGGCAAACCCCTCTCCCTCTTCCTTTGCTTCCCATTAGCTCACCACCCGTGTTGGAGCAATGTGTCACAGCCAGGGAGCCTCCTCTCTTTGCAGGACATCATATTTATCTATCAGACCTCAGAACGTGCTGGAAGCACAGCTGAATATCGTGATCCACTGCCAAAGCAGCAGCCCTGTGGGTGCTGAGCTGGGTGATGCTTGGCTTCCCTGATCCCCCTTCCTGACCCCGCAGTCCCATAATCCAGGAACACAATTCCGCGAGATGCAATTTGAAACCGGAGTAGATAACCGAGGTCATCCCTTATTTAGAAAAATGTAGGCTTTATAGCATCTTTTCAGCTCTCTCCGGAGACAAATAGGTTTGGGAGAGATCCGAGCGGAATTGGAGTTCAATTTCCAAGCTGTTCTAAAGTAAAGGTTTCACCGTTTTCCTTCTGCTCTCACCAATTGTACAGCTGAAACAAACAATTCGCTGTCGTGGCTCCCCCTTGGATTCCTGTGCTCCGCTGGCACCACATTTCCAGTTGTCTCTAGGAAGTCACTGAATCAGAACTGGCTGCAATTCCTCCCCGATTTCCCCCACAAGTTTTGGACTTTAATGCTTCTTTGCAATGAATCTTGTGAACCACTCTTGAGTGCTGTAAACTGTTTGCTTTCAAAGGGTCAGCAGAGCCCACCTCAGAGTTGACAGCTTCGCAATGTAAGTGCCAAAGGTCAGATTTCAAGGAACAGGTTCCCAATATTGAGCACAGTTAAGTGTTGGAATGAGCTGTCCAGGCAGGTTGGGCCATTCCCTTTGTAGGAGATTTTGAACACAACTGAGAAGAGCTCCAGTATCCCTCTGGAAGCATTTCTGTGCCCAGTCTATCCCCAGTAGAGTGATCTAATGTCTTCTCAAGGCTTCTGCCAACTCAGACAAAACCTTGGGATGGTTTCTTGCATGGGAATCGCTCTCATCTTTGAAATGTGAAAAGTCCCAAAGAGATTATAGCTCTGGCTTCCTCCTGGATATTTCACAGTTTATATTTCCCAGAATAACCATGGGAGATGATGTCCAATATCTAAAGCTTGGGAGTCTTCCTGCTGTGTTTCAGGAGGGGAGCAGCAGAGCTGGTGATCAGCAGAGCTGCAGCCCCAGGAGGAAACCCAGACCTGCTCTACTTCCACCAACATTCCCAAAAGGCCCATTCCTGCCTGCCCCAGAGGGTAAGGTAGCAAACAGAGCTCAGAAGGCTGGCAGGATTACTGGGAGCCAGTGCCCCCAGGGCTTTGACTGTTACCACCTTTAATTCAGTTTGTGCCCCACTGGCAGCCTGAGGGACAACAAAAAACACTTTGCTGAGCCCATGGCTCCAGTCTGTGTCCTCCCAGTAACTGCAGCCATGGTTGGGGTCACTGCCAGCTGGCCCACAGCAAAATTTAGTACAAAGACCTCCCTAAATCAATTCTATCTCTAATTCTCTATGGAAATTATTTTGGCTGAGGTATTTCTGCATCCCTCTCACTATTACCTCATCTTCACTAACTCCACTTTTCAGACCAATTAGAAACTGGTCTATATATCTTCTTCTATAGCATTATCTCCATAAAAGATTTCAGCAACATTTAGCAATTTAATGGTCTGTATTTATTATCAGATTATTTAGGACTGTATTCTGAAATTTCTCTATCTATAAAGCACTCAGACCTTTTTAAGAAATGTAATTCTGCTCCCAGAGAAAAGTCTGAGCTCAAAGAAAGTCTCTCAAGTCACATTTATCAAGCATAACTAATCTTTCAGGTCATTATGTAAAGAAATTTGCTTTATTGTCTTGCAGCTTTATATCAGCAGTCAGACAATGTGTCACGCTTTGCTGTGCCTTGTAACCTTTACCATGTGTTAAAATTATGCAAAATCCCCAACTTCCTCCCAGTCCTGACCATCCCAGGGAGAGCAGAGTGGCCATGCAAATTCAGAAGAGTTCAACCTTCTCCATTATTTCACAGTGCTTCATCTTATGAAGCAAAATTCAGGATAAATTGGCTCCTGTGGATGACACATTAAATGAGATGCTGTATGTCAGGAAACTGCAAAGACACTGGATCCTGCTCAGCAATAAAATGCTTTCATGGTTTCTTCCCAGACTTTCTTGCACCACTCATTCCAGTTTCTAAATTTTTCCTTCCTTTGGCAGGATTGGCATCAGCCATAACCCTGAGAACTCTGTGTAATGGTGTTACCAGTTTGTAAAATGTGGATTTCCCATGAAAACAGCAGAACATCTCAGTGCTACAGGATTCCTGGCTGCCTAGGTTGGAAGGCAGTTAGAGAAACATTGCATTGTGCAGAAAAATACATTATGGGTATCGTTTCAGTGCATGGAAAACACTGCCTAGATGAGGGAGTGCCAGGCAAAGCTCTGTTCCAGATCCTGTCTCAGAACTCATGGGAAGGCAGCTTCATGTTTGGGTAAAGAAATATTCCTGCCTGAGAAATCTCCTTTCCTCTCATTCTGATGGGTTCAATGTTTTGAATTTCTTTTTGCAATGAAAGGAAAAAGAACCTAAAGCAAAAAGTAAATTGCAATTTGTCCTCTTGCAAAGTTGTTTTAGCACCTACAAAGCTTTCAAAGCTAAAAAAGGCAGAGCTTAATCTTTTAATGCCATTCTTTCAGAACTGCTGTCCTGCCATGCTGACAGAAATGGAGGTTGTGGCTCTGCTGCTGAAATTAGTGACACTCTTGATATTAAATGAAGCATTTTACTGAATAAACCACTGTAGTATCAAGTATTGCTGAGCAATAATCTGCATTCATCCTCTCCACCCAGAGTGATTTTGTAGATTTTGACTGTGATTTTGATCTTCTAAATACTGCTTTTCATTACTAATTTAAATTGCTACTTTTGCAATTTAGGTTTTTTAGTAAACATGACATTCTCTTCCCTGATGCCATTGCAGTGAGGGCAGGAGCTGGAAAGGAAAGGTTCAGGAGTTACTCTTAAGGGATTCAGAGAGAGGAAAAATTATGAGGCTATATTTGTGAAGGGCTCTAGTGATGAATCAAAATGAAATTATTTCTGATTAACTAACACTCAAATAGCTCCTAAAACATATCCTTGCTGACCCTCTGCAGAGATGTGCTCAGGAGGATTCAAGGCCAATGCAATGTTTGGGATTTCCTACTCAAATTCTCCACCAACTGTTTTCCAGCAGAGATGAAATATAAAAAGACTGTGGAGCATTTTTAGTTCAAACGTAGGTGGCATGTTTGAAATAAAAACGTAGCAGCCAGTAATTTTACANATGTTTAATGTAGCAGCCAGTAATTTTACAAAATATATTCAGCTTTATTCCCTACAAACATGTCCATCTTTTTCATTCTAAGCATCAAAAAAAAAACCCTAGAAAAACTGTAGGGATTGCAGGTGTTCTTAAAGCAGAAAATGTGTTTTGTATAAGTGTGCTGAAACTACTACAGCTCTAGAAAGTATTCCTTTGGCACATCTGCTTCTTTTACATGGAAAACTCTCTCTGGGTGCAGGCAGACAGGGGTGTCAGCCTGACAGCTCAGACATGCCAATGATCGCCTGAATGAAAGCATTTTTTACTTCTCTCTCCCCACCAGCTTCCCCCATTCCCTTTTTTCCTCTCTCCTGCTTATTCACATTTCTCTCCAGCAGCACTTTTCTTGCCTTTGTTATAATTAGATGGACGATAAGCATTAGATTGTGGAAGAATTTGTTCATTTAACATCAAAAAATCTAGCTTTGAGTGTCTTAAAAAGGATTTCAGTGATTTGGAAGTGAAGTACATCCAAAATCCCAGGGGAGGTGAAAATCACCAGCCTCAAGAGGCCAAGCACAGCTCCTGGGAGCTTTAAAGGGCACCTGGAAGAAGGCAAATGTTGCTGTTTCATTGATTCTCCATGAAAATCTCCTGTGGATATCCTGGATATTCCTCAGTTCTCTTTCAGGCTATGAAATGCTGCTTCCCTGGGAGACATGGATGAGGGAAGTTCAACAAATGGTATCTAGTAATGAAATCCTCTCCAGTGAATGGGGATGCACAGTTTGCCCAGAGAAGTTATGGGTGAACCATCCCTGAAGTGCCCAAGGCCAGGCTGGACAGGTGTTGGAGCAGCCTGGGACAGTGGAAGGTGTCCCTGCCCGTGGTAGGGGTGGGACTGGATGGGCTTTAAGGTCCCTTCCAACACAAACCAGACTGGAATTCCATGATCTTACACTACACAGGGATGTGCTGCAGTGGGCACATTCCTAAATCCAGGAGAGTCCTCTGCAGGCATCTGTTACTGATCACTCAGCTCCAACCATGAGCTCGTCATGAAAACGCCCTCAGTTACAGAACACTAAGGAGAGATTTTAATTGCCCATTGTCAAGAGATTTCAACTGTTCTCTTCCAAGCCACACTAAGAAATTCCCTTAGTTATACCAAAAACAACATTGTAGTGTACAGAGGGGAAAAAACCCTCTCAAAGCAGAGAAAAAAAACCTTGAAATTTGCATTTTTATCATGTCATTGGAGGGAACAGGTAGAGTAACGTAAGAGAAGCTCAGAGCTAACAGAGTTTAGAATATTCACTACTTGAATGTCACATAAAAAGAAATGGATCCACTTTATACAGCAGCTCACCAATGCTGTTCTTGCAGAAATAAATTCTGGAGAACTAAATTAGTGAATAATCCATCAAAAAATGTAACAAATAATTACCCGAGTAATAAAGAAGTTAAATCAGGATAATAGAAAGAAAGTTTCCACCTAGGATAGACAAAAAAAGGATAAACTTAACAGATAAGTAAAAAAAAAAATTTTTTTTCAGGAAAATGGAGGAAAACCCTTCTCAAGTCTTTGATAAGTGGACTTAAAACCATTAAGGAATTTGCTAAAGAAGCCATCACCTGCTGAAGGATACTGTGGGACATCATATTAACTGTTTCTTGTTTATCTGAAAATTCTCTGGCCAAGTTATCAATGCTTTTTGTGGCAGCAGCAGCAATCATTATTTGCATATCAGCAATGAGGCAATGCTTTAACTAGAAACCAAATTGCTCAAATGATCCTTCAATGAAAGTGTTTTAATTCAATCATTCCAAAAGCCATCAATATCACTCAGCATGTGGAAGGGAGTTTTCTATTCCTCACTTACTGTGGATGGCTCTTTGTGTGTCCCCCAGCACATTTTATTTATCTGAAGGTAGTTCTGTAGTTTCTTCATTAAGAAGGTCTCCCCTGATATCAAGTCATCAGAGTTTCTTCTTAAAGCCTTTTTTATATTTCCATTTTCCTTTAGGATCAACTTTTCCAATTAAAGGATGTTGGTGGATGATGAATCCTGGCTTTTGGAATGAGTTAATTCTACATAATCTTTGACATTTTATCAAAGGGGTTTAAATATCCCGTTATGAGTTTGGCAGTTCTCTGCCTTCTGTGTCAGGACATCCAGGCAGGAATTCTGAGTGAACCAAAGCTGTCCAGTTCTTCTGTGCAATGTCAGCCTGCCAGGACTCACCCCAGTGCTCTTTGCTTTCCTTTCACCCTCCAATGTCATACTTGATTTGAATTGCTGAAATTCTCATCAAATTATTCTTTCAAATCTCGTTAATATCCCATCTTTCTAGGGGAAAATGATAGACAATATTTCCATTTTTTTTGCCTGCAAACTGGCAGGCTGTCACATAAAAGGACTAAATTAAACCTTACAGCACAATGTTAAAGCCATCCCAGAACAGCCCCTGTTTGTCCTCATCATGAAATAACCAACAGTGGTGGAAGAGCAGAAAAATATAAATTGCACCTACGGTTAACCCTAGTAGGCATCCATGCCTGATAATGTAATTATTATCAGTTTGGAGCTGTTCAAAATATCTCAGAATAATTTATATTTGATTATCAGACCATCACTCATTCTTCTGGAGCCACTGTCTTTCTCTACTCCACGGTTACCATCCCCAAAACATGGTAATGAAGCCCCATGACTAAGCATTCCCAAAATGATAACAGAATTTGCATAATTGAAATTTGGTGCAGAGAAAACCCACAAATTTCTCAGAAGAAACAAAAGAATAAAAGTACTATGTGGTGGATATGTTAAAATATTGGCCAAGTTTGAAACAGGAAGTGTGATTATTTGGAGAGTTAAACTTAATCAGGTTTTCTAAAAAACATCCAAGAAGAACAGAGGAGTTTGAAAGTAATATTATTTCATACTATATTGATCTGAAGGGCATTTTATCACTTCCTGTAGTCAGGGGTTTTTGGCAAATAATCTTGATTTGTGTATTTGGATGATCAGTTATGCTCTGAGATAAATTCATGTGATGCCTCCAAAGTACTGGAAATTGTGCATTTGGAAAACACTACGTAGTCTTCCTGAATCTCCTGTAATAATCTAAGGAATGGGACACTAACTGAGATTTTTCCTGAAGAACTAGGAATTCCATAATATTTACAGACAGGATGCGCTGTGGTCTGTGTTGTTTTCAAACCCAATGACTGTCAATACCCCTTGCCTCATAAAACACAACAAGAAGAGCATTTTTTGGTTTAAAATTTTCTGCAATGTATGTCCTAAAGCTGGCTGAGACTGAGCTCATTTTAGTGAACCTCACACACAGGTAAACCTGGCCCAAAAGTCAGTCTGGTGAGAGAGAGAGGGAGAGAGACAGCTCTGAAAATAAATCCACTCTTGCAGAGCAGGATCCTTGATACAGAAGTGTCAGTACCTCCTGCAGGCTGGCTGCACTGATTAAGGTAATAAAACTGATCAAGCAGTTTAATTAGGAAATATTCTTGAGGGACAGTTTAGATCACAGTGTAGCCATGCACTGGTATACTCTCTTTTTTATTATTTTAAAATTTGTGGGGATCTACCAAAGGTTGTTGATAGAACCAATTTTAACTAGCAAAGAAACAGAGTTTGTTAAAGCAGAGTTTGTTAAAGCAGATTAGTGAAGCAGGGTTTGTTAAAGCCAGCTTCATTTCCAGCCTCCATTATCTTCCATTTTCCCTCTTTGCAATTCCTGTTTCCAACTCCTGTGTTTTCACTTGTTGGTTTGGCTCTGAAAATCAATAAATGCATATAGACGAGGAGGATACCAACAGGAGTTGAAAGAAAACCTCCCTAGAAATCCTAGAAATTGAAAAAAAGACATGGTAGTCTGGGACTGCTATGGACAAATGTTGCAATGACTTCTGATAAAAGACAAAGAGGCAAATATGCAACTGAAATATTATTTAATTAAACAGGGGCATTTAATGCTAGGACAGGGGGAATGGCTTTAGGCTGAAGGAAGGGAAATTTAGATGGGATATTGGGAAGGAATTCCTGGCTGTGAAGGTGGGCAGGCCCTGGCACAGGGTGCCCAGAGAAGCTGTGACTGCCCCTGGATCCCTGGAAGTGTCCGAGGCCAGGTTGGACACTGGGGCTTGGAGCAACCTGGGATGGTGGAAGGTGTCCCTGCCCATGGTAGGGATGGAATGGGATGAGCTTTAAGGTCTCTTCCAACCCAAATAATTTTGGGATTCTGTGATTCTATGAAAGTGAAAAGCAATGTTTATGTACAGATATGCTGACAGTGGTTTACGAAACATGGAATTGGAAATGGATACACTGATGTAAAGGTAAATATGGGATTTACAATTCAGAAATTGATAATTTTTCTAAATATCTATTAAACCAAGCCATCATGGTGGTATTTCCATTTTTATCCTGATCAAAGTGGATGGTATTGTGATACATTCCAACAGACTGGGCTGATGGAAAGCAGTCAAAATGCTTTGAAAAACAATGTTAAAATCTGTGGCCTCCTCCCCTCCTGCAGACCCTGGCAGGAGGACTGCACTGCCTGTTCTCACTGCATGGAGCAGTTCACTCCTGTTTTAATGGACAATCACATTCCAGTCTGTGCTGCATTTCAGGAAGGGATGACATTGTCTGTGTGCAGTTTTTGCAAGGGAGTTCAGAGCTGCTGAGTAAAGGCGGGATCATTATCAGCCTCCTGCTGCTGGGAGGTTCTGCTCCTTATCAGATCAAGTAACCTGGCACAAAGCAATATTTACTGTCAAAGAGTAATGACAACCTCATCTACATTGTGCACTATTAACTCTTTTCTGGCTCTGGAATATAGCAAACCTGCAGTGTTTCATTGTTCAGGGCATTCTTGGATTGCTGAAGGGGCAGAAAGAATTCTCTGGTGCTGAAGTGTAAACCAAGTGTGATGCAAACAAAGGTTCTGAGTTTTACAGGTGTTTCACAAGTATTTTAACAGTAACAATTCTTAATAATGACAGGAAGAAGAAGCGAAATGCAGAGAAGTGGCAATTTAGTACCTTTAG
This sequence comes from Sterrhoptilus dennistouni, assembly GCA_013397095.1. Lineage (NCBI taxonomy): Eukaryota > Metazoa > Chordata > Aves > Passeriformes > Zosteropidae > Sterrhoptilus > Sterrhoptilus dennistouni. The sequence goes on along the minus strand of VWZU01009768.1, from coordinate 3,277 downwards.
CATCTGTAGCACAGAAAAGTTTCATTATGGGTGCTTGCATTTTAGAATTCCATTCGTTCCACAGTGCAGGGAAAGTGCTCCAGGAAAGATCTGGCTAGCAATGGCTTCACCAGGGAAATCACATCTTCCAAACAGAAGTGTTTTTGTGCACACACAGAGCCCATTAATCAAGGGGAAAAATTAAAGCGTGTTATTCATCATATTTGCTGTGTTTGGATTTGAAGTGATGAGAATGATAATAATGATCTTGAGAATTATTATTAAGTAATATGAAGTGGTTTGTTTGAAGGAATAAATATGATTTGGCCTGTGAAGGTTCAGACATCTGGTACAAGCATATGGGTTGGAAATCATTAGATAATTGTTACAAAAATACAAGGAAAAAGTCTTTTTAATGACAGAATTGAGGCCTTCAGGATTCCATGGACTTCTCTCTGGAGTGGAACCTTCATGTCCCTGTTATACCTCAGAGCTTTCTAGAACTGTGCAATGCCTGTCAGGATACTGAGTTTACTTCTTTGGGACATGCTCAAAGTAGCAAACAGCTTTAAAAACTCATTTTCACTAAATGTTTTAGCAGCACTGATTTTTGAGCTGTAAATTCTCTTCTCTTCTAAACATGTGTGTGCTGTGGGTTCACATTGCACTGCAGTGCCAAGACTTGGTATGGATTTACTCAGTAGAAAATTCTGATCAGAGAATCCTGGGACGGTTTTGGTTGGAAGGGGCCCTAAAACTCATCCAGTGCCAGCCCTGCCAAGGGCAAGGACACATCCCACTATCCCAGGCTGCTCCAAGCCCCATCCACCCTGCTGTTGAACAAGGAATGGAGAGTCAACAACTTCTCTGGATAACCTGTGCCAGGGCCTCACCATCTCTACAGTCAAAGATTTCTCCCTGATTTCTCCTCTAACCTGGAGTAAGGCTTGGTGCAAGTGCTCAGGAGGTATGAGGGGGGAGTGACACGGTGGCAGCCAGGAAGGGCCAGCAGGAATCTCTGTCCTGGGGAGAACCAGACCCGGTGATAATTGTGGCTTGGTCCAGGAACTTCTCAAATAACCTGAGAGGGTCACTCCTGTGGGTGCCCTGTCCTCTGCCAGGGGCTCAGGGAGAGCCTATTTGGCTGCAGACACTTCATCACCTGCAGCAAGGGCAGGGTGTGTCCTGATCCAGTCAAAGGCATCCCTGAGAATTCTCCACCCAGCCTGTGCTGAGCCATCCCCAGGCCATGGAGAACATTCCTGTCACTCCCACAAATCCCTCTGCTGGGTCATCACTAATTCATAGCCAGGCACTAACCAGGAATCATTTACACATCTCATCACCATAAACCAAGCACTTGGTGAACCAAAGCCTCTGGGAAAATACAATATTAATTCTCTCTTCCTTGCTTTGTGTATTTTGATTTCCTCTCTGATTCTGTTAAGCTGAAACATCTCCACAATTTATTCAACAAATATGACTTTGCTGAAATCTTCTTTATTCTAAGAATTTAAGGAAAAAGGCCTTGGGCTGCACAGCATTATTAACGTTGAGAGCACCTGCTGTTTCCCAGGTAGCTGTCAGCTCAGCATAAGGAAAAAAGCTAATTATTTTAAGCAGGTCAGTCAGGAAGAAAACTGAAATTCTATGTGGCAGTTAGAAATCTGTGCCCATTGACTTTAGCTGAAATTCACTGCTGCAGAAATATGTGGCTGATGAAGAATTTGCTAGTAAAAATACACAGTGCTAATATTTAACAGTGTCATCTTACCGGGCTTGAAATTAAATTATTGCATGCAAATTACGTCCTTGATTTGCATTTATTATGCTGAGAAGGATAGTGAGGAAAACAAGAAGATGCAAATAAAATAAAATAAAACTGTGGAGGTAGATATCATCTTTCTTGATATAACAACTTTTTTCTGTGATAAAAGTGGATAATAATTATAGAAAACTTCTCAGAGAGTGGATAAGTCATCCTAAGTAATTAAACTGTGATATATTCTGTATTTTTATAAAATATTTATAAATTTTAAAAGGCTGAAATTACACTTGGGAATGTCAAATCCCTTGGAATTCAAATGCATTTAAATACTTCAGTGTATTTACTTATGTTGACGAAACACTGGTAGATTTAAAACCCAATAAATTCAACAAAAACATTAAATTCCTGTATCATGTGGTACCAAAAAGTTTTAATAGAGTGAAACATTTTACTACCCAGACTACTTTTTTCAGCGTTGTGTGCTCAGCTTTGGTATCTCATTTATTATGAGGGATGCAACAAGTTAGACATTTTTCTGTTCCAAGAGTTACAATGGAATTTTTTGGGAGATGTCCCAAAAAGTGATCCCTGGAAGTGTCCAAGGCCACTTCGGATGGGCTTGGAGGAACCTGGGACAGTGGAAGATGTGCCTGCCCATGGAAGGGGGTGGGATTGGTGGGTTTTAAGGTCCCTCTCAATCCAAAATGTTCTGTGATTCTGGATTTATTTAGGGAAAATAATGATGGACAGGGATACAATCCCACAAAGTGCTTATAAAACCAAACTGATTCAAAAACAAAAGCAAATGTCTCATAAAATGCCAAGAAAAATCCACGTTTATTTTCTATTATCAGATAGTTCAAACCACTTTGTCCACCCCTGGCTGACATCAACAGCCCCCACACTGAATGGGCCACTCATATCCCTGGGACCACTCCCAGAATATGGGATTATTCCATGTATTTTTGTGTCCATGACCAAACTAACTCCAAAACCCAACAGTGTTTGGTGGAACTGAAGAGCCCAATGGCAAAGGCACTTTTTGGTCTTTTTGAACAAGAGTTAAAGTCAAGTTTGTGAGCTTGCTGAGCCAAACCCTGCCCTGGCTCTGTGAACCCAAAGAGCTCTTGCAGTGATCATTTGTCTGTTCCTGTGAACCTCCGGACACCTGTGGGCTCAACTTGGCTCTAATCCCAAAACTGACTGGGGCAGAAATTCCCAGACTCCAGCAAGGTTCCTTTAATAGGGCTTTCAGGGTTTTAGTATTTTTTTTAAATGGCGTTAATTCACGTTTTCACTCCTTCAAGAGCTAAACTTGTATCTTAAACTATGCATTAGACATAAATTTTTGTTTTTTAAATATACTTCACCTGTGTGTTCCTCTTAGAAAGAGCAAACTTGGTTTTTCTTTTCAAATGCATGACTGGAGTTTTCTAAATTACCTCCATTCTAGATATCTTAGGGGTTCAAGCCTCAAAAGAGATGCAGATACAAAAAATAAATTTAGTGGGAAAAGGAAAAAAAAAAAAA
>VWZU01009762.1:0-11783 GCA_013397095.1 Sterrhoptilus dennistouni | reverse complement strand
GGAGGGGACAGAGCTCCTGACCCGCCTCTGGGAAATCTCGGCGCACTCACCGGCAGCTCGGCCAGAGGGGCTACCCACCTCTCTCCCCACCTTTCTCCATCCCTTTGCTTTCAGCAGCTCCCACCCTCCTCCAGTCCAGCTGCTCCAGGACATTCTGTCCTTCGCCAAAATCTCCCTGGCACCTCTCTGTTGCCCCGTTCTCCCCATCTCCCTCCTCCCTGAGGTGCAGATGACAGTCCCGGGCAGCCACCCCGACACGATATGCCCCCCGTTCTCCTGGGGTAAAAGTAGAGCTGGCTTCTTCCTTGAGCTACTCTGTGCCTATTCTTTGCTTCTGGCTTTTCCCCCAAAGAACAAGATGGAGAAGTCGGTCGTATTTCTGTGCCATCTTATCCATTTTCTTCTAATAATCGTGGGGGGAAAAAAGTGAATCAATGGCAGTTCAAAGATATGCATTATTGCAAACTTTTAAAGTAATCTGGAAAAACCTGCTACAGGCTTATCTTTAGAGTGGCTTATAGGGCAAATATAACAAGAGGATGTTTCTGATGCTTAAAAGAAAAATGATCCTTCTAAAACCAGTGCCCATTTGGAGTGCCATTTTAGCAAAAGCAATAGCCAGGCAATGGATAGCATTAATTTCCTTACAGCTCCCTAACAGAGTTAAGCACAGTGTTTTGGATCACCTTGTCTATTTATGTTATGGTAAGCACTGCAAGTTTTGAGGTATCTGTTTGGGATAAATCACAGAGAAAAGGCTATTGCTGTCTCTTAAAAGCAGAGAGAGCAAAGCTGCCATAGCTCAGCTTCTGTGTGTAGAACTATACCAAGCTCAGGAGCACAGAGGAAAAATATCTGATGGGGAATACTTTCAGCAGAAATTAATGTTGAGGGAGAGGATTTTGTCAGAGCAGCCCTTCAGCAGCTATTAGAGATACTGGGTATGAGTCCATGTATGCTGAAGCAGCTGCAGTCATCCTTACAGAACTACAAAACTGCTTTCTCTCTACACGCATAGCAAGGTGTTTTCAGAGAAGGAAAAAATGTAATTAATATCCCAATACAGAGCTGAAGTGGAGGTAGTCACATTATCTCCTCAGTTTCACATCTCTCTTCAGTATCAAGTTAGAAGATTATGGCTGGTTTTGTCAGAACTTGAAAGAAAAGATTTTTAATATTTTTTTAATCTTATGAGTAATATTGAAAAGCTTTGAGAAAATTTCCAGTTGAAACCTTATATTTCTCTTCTCTATTGAATGTTGGTGTGTGCCAGTCCTAAGCTGGGAAGCAACATAGAATTAAGAGTGAAAAACATGATGGTGCTGAAACAAATACAGCATCTATAAATGGTGTTTCAAGATGCTTCCTTTAGAGTGGTTTTTGTGGTAACTTTTTGCAGCAGTTGTGATGGCAGTGCAGGAGCACTGGTTTGGGTATGTAAGTGCTGTGCTTGTGTGCCCATAGCACCCACCCAGCCATGCCCTGCAAGCATCCGTGCCCCCACAGCCTGACTGTGCACACTGGGAGCTGCGTAAGGAACACATGGCTGGGCTTATTTACCCTCTGCTCATTTGCCAGCCAAACCGTAGCAGTAATCAGAAGTTTGGTAATTCTATGGAAGCAAGATGGATTCATCCTTTCTCTCCTTTCAGAACTAATCTATGTAAGAAACAGCAAATTTTCTCCAGTTTTGGTTCCACTGCTATGGATTTTTAAAGACTTTTATGGGACACTTGCATTTAAATGGTTACATTGAAGCTGAAGTGTGGCACAATGACAGTATTTGTGAGGCAACACATACAGAATGGCTTAATCTCTTAATGATTTTTGAATTATTTAAAATACTAGATTTTATATTATTAACTGTAGTGGTTTGAAAGCAAAACGAGTGAGAGGCTCCAAGTCAGAAATACAATTTAATAAGAAGAAAGGTAAAAAGGTAAAATAAAATAAAATAAATGCAATAATACAAAAGACCACTGACAGAGTCAGAATACAACCTGAGCAGGGTGGTGGAAGCAGTCCAGATGAGGTGGTCTTTCTGAAGCAGTGATCCCATAGAAAGGTCTGGTAGCTCTTGTCCTCTGGGAATCCAGTGGGTAAGGGCTGCTTGTACTGTCCCAGATCCCAGATTATATCCAGGTGAGAATGCTTGGCTCCTCCCCCATGGGCGGAGCATCTCACAATGGGATGATGAGTCGTGAAGTGGGTCCTTGATGGCCCATTAAACAGAGATAACTCCTGGAGGGAGTTACCTATGAGTCATGTGGCAAGGCATTGATGGGCCATTAGCAGAAGATAGCCTAGAGGGAGGGGGCTTGGGAAGAACACTGCCCCACCTGGTTTCAACAGTTCATGAAGATGGTGATAGAATAAATACTTTGTGCATATCCTACACTACAACCCAGGACATTAACTTATTTGACAGATTTAGGAGAATAACCCCAAATGCAACCTGCAGCGAACAGTCACATACCTTTATCTTCAGCCTGTAAAAAATGGCTTGAAAGACTAAGAATCATTGATAAAATATCCAGCCTGAATCTTTGGGTTCTCTAGAAGTTATTGAATATTTTTTTTGTTTGAAATTAGCAACTATCTAGCTATTTATTCCAGCTAAGGACTAACCAGTTGTCAGGCTCCTTGCTCTTAGGAGCAGTGATGTCCCAGTGGTGCAGTCAGACCTGTGCTCTGGAACATGAGCAGAAGGTTTGTGGGCGGAGAGCTTTCCTTCTAGAGACAGCAGGTCAGTCAGAAAGGATGGTGGGTTTTTTTTATAAATCTCTCTTGCCTTTCATGTAGGGCAGGGAGGTTGGACTAGATGACCTCTAGTGGTCTTTTCCAACCTTACCCTTCTGTGATTTTGTGCTCTCCTTCTGTTGGGCTTTTAAGCCCCAAGTTTAGCCCTTGTCTGTGATTTCGAGCTCATCTGGTTGCTGTGGGTGGAATGATTCAGCCCCATGCCCATGGCAGCTGTGCCAGCTCAGAGCATGGAGAGGGAGCCCTCCTGCCAGCAGCACAGCTCCTGGGTTGGGCTGGAGCGGGTGTGGAGGAGCAGTGGGGAGCTGCAGTGCTTTTCCCTGTGGAGAGCTGTCCATGTGGAAGAAGGGAGATCATTTGTAGCAGTGTGTGTGGGTTGGTATGGCTGCATCAGTGTAGCTGTTGGGGTGAATGGATCTCTTTATCTGCTGGGCATAAATACACGGACCCTACAGAAGGGCCTGTGGGCACCTGGGGCATACATCTTTGAGACAAAAAGCTGCCCAGCAGGGCCTGGTGTGCTCCTCTTTCTGGAGAATTTGGACAAGGAGGTTATGCTTGGCTTGACCAAGTGTCGTGGTTTGAAAGCAAAACGAGTGAGAGGCTCCAAGTCAGAAATGCAATTTAATAAGAAGAAAGGTAAAAAGGTAAAATAAAATAAAATAAATGCAATAATACAAAAGACCACTGACAGAGTCAGAATACAACCTGAGCAGGGTGGTGGAAGCAGTCCAGATGAGGTGGTCTTCCTGAAGCAGTGATCCCGTAGAAAGGTCTAGTAGCTCTGGTCCTCTGGGAATCCAGTAGGTAAAGGCTGCTCGTACTGTCCCAAATCCCAGATTATATCCAGGTGAGAATGCTTGGCTCCTCCCCCATGGGCGGAGCATCTCACAATGAGATGATGAGTCATGAAGTGGGTCCTTGATGGCCCATTAAACAGAGATAGCTCCTGGAGGGAGTTACCTATGAATCACGCAGCAAGGCATTAATGGGCCATTAGCAGAAGATAGCCCAAAGGAAGGGGGCCTGGGAAGAACACTGCCCCACCTGGTTTCAACAGTTCAGGAAGATGGTGATAAATACTTTGTGTACATCCTACACTACAACCCAGGACACCAAGTCTTCTGTCAGGGTCTTTCTGCAGGTGTTTTATCTTGCTGTGCACAGGCTGCCAGGGAGCCCCTAAACAAGTGGGGATTCCCAAGGTGGTTTGCTTTAGGGAATACACTCAGCAACAGTGGAAGCTGCTCCTTGCCCTTGGGACACATTCCTGCCCTTCTCTGAAACACCCAGAGAAGTGCTGGGAGCCTCTGAGGTGGTAATACCTTTACCTGCTCCCAGGGCCTGTTGGAGAGACCCAGGCTGTGGGAATGGGATTCAGGGTGGCCCCAGCAGCCCACAGGGAGTGAGGCAGGGGCTCCTACAGTCCATTATCCTACCAGCCATTCTTGCATGTGCTGGCTTGTATCTACATAATATATGAAATATGATCAAAAGGATTGTTCCACAAAGTGACACAAAGATGGCAAAGCACATGCAGACCAAACGCCCCTAAAGATGTTGCTGAACATAGTGTCGCAGACAGCTTTCCTCTTGGCTCGTGGAATCACTCTTTTATGTTTATGCTCGTTTGGGAGATCTATAAATATAGAAAAGGGAAAAAAAACCCATCATCATCCAGCAGCTGTAGATGAGNATAGAAAAAAACCCCACCAAAACCCTCATCATCAGGCAGCTGTAGATGAATTTTACTAATCCACAAATTCATTACTCAAGCATCTAAAAATACCTGGTCCTTGCTGAAAGTGGAGAAGAAGTGTCTGTTACTGGTGATGTCTCATTTGCATGGAAAACTGTGGATGCCTTATGATGACAGTCAAATTTCCCCTCTCAAAACAAGCAGCATGCAGTGGGGTTATTTAGCTTGTTGTAAGTAGACAGTTCAGAAAGTATATAAATGTCTAATGTGAACGTTTCTCATTAGCTCAATTGCCCTGGGCCAGAGGAGCTGGGAGACTCCAATGTACCTAAATGAGCTTTGCAGAGTTGCAGTTCCTAAGGCTCTCTTCATCTACATCAGAGCAATGTTAATGAAGGTGAAAAGTGACAGCCAAACCCAAAAATATTCTCGAGTCAGAAAAAGGGAAATTCACGGTGGTGTGGTTGGCAGTGGGAGGAGAAATTTATGGTGCTGTGACTCTCCCCAGATGGAATCAGCAAATTCTGTTGTGTGTGTGTGTGTGTTTTTAGGGTCGTTCAATAGAAGAAAAAGAAATTCCCTCTACGTAACTGTGACTCTCCTCATTGTGTCAATATTAATTCTAACGGTGGGCCTAGCTGCTACAACAAGAACCCAAAATGTGACTGTTGGAGGTTATTACCCAGGGGTTATTGTAAGTATAGAACTCCTAGGTAGGTCTAGAAAACTTATTGCCTACAAAGTCCCTTGTAATGCTGAAAATGTTATAAAGGGTGAACTTGTCCTCAATATTTTGCTCAGCTACTTCATTGCCATTTGATTTGTTTTATTATTATTTTGCACCTGCTGCACATTCCCATGCAAAAATCCCATCCAAGTGGCAGCCTCCTCTGAGCTTAGGTAACAACCTGCTTTTGAGCTAGTGGTGAGACAGATAAATAGATTTTTTTATGTCAGTCAAAGCAACTTTAGAACTTTTTTGTTTATGTAGCTCACACTAAGCCCAGGCAGAAGTAAGGCAAAGAAGGACCTTACCGCCAAAAGCAGTTGAGAGACCAGGTCTTGAAATACTGGTAACATGAACTTGTGGTTATAAAGTTTACTTGTAGAAGTGTTTAACAAATTGGAGTCCCTGGATGAGGAGCTGTGGCAGCTTGCCAGGGGAGCATGTACATCAAAGCCACGAGCACATCCATTTCTTCTTTTTTGTTATCAGCAGCTGAAAATGGGAAAGAACAATCTTGTAGCTTCAAATGGCTTAATTTAGAGAAGACCACTGGTGTCCAGCCTTCCTGCCATTAGATGTATACTCTCTTACAGAAGCATGAAGGGCAGGTATGTCACGACCCTCCCGGCATGAGCAGAGGTCTAACACGAGCTGGAAAGCAAGTCCTGCTCTGTTCCTGTGCATGTCTAAGACATGCTGAAAAAGAAGCACTGAACTGCAATCAAATTAGGTGTCTCAGTAGATTAAATGCAGCCAGTAGCCCCAGCTAGAGGCTCCTGGTGTAACAGCTGTAGGATGCTGCACCTTTGATTTGGAGCCTTGAATTTGGAGGCTTTAAACCATGCCAGATAACCAGGTGGAGACTTGTTCTTGTCTTATTGCTGTTTGATTTATTTGCCATGCATTGCTAATCTCAGGGAGCTTTATACTTTTCTGTGCCCAAGTTCTTCTATGACTGAAGAAAGCCCCTTTACAGCCATGACAGTGTGGAACATTGTTACAGATTATGTTGGGCCTCTTTGGTTTAGGTTTTCTGGCTTGTCCCAGTATCTCCTGCATTTAGGCCTGATCTTTTTTAAAGAAAAGTATAGAAGGAAGAGAAGGAAGGTGTCGAGAAAGGTGACAGACTGGGTCCAGACTCTCCACACTTCCTCTGCACTGTGCTGGCCTGAGTTGAACCTCGTGCTTCAGAGCAGGTCCTGCAGACTGATGCAAATGGGCAGAGTATGCTGTTCACGTCCCCTTGACCTCTCCTGAGCTATTTATGGTCTGGGAACGTCAGCATCACTTACGCCTTTTTAAGGCTTAGTCTACTCAAGGAATTAATTAATTCCTGGACTTGGGAAGGGCATTGAGTTACTTTATTCAGAGGCACCCTGGCAATTTGTTTTTGTCACCAAATTCCCCATCTAGTTTCATTAATCTGGTTTGTGAAAATGTGTGATGACCTCACCTGTCTCGCTGCACAGGAAAACATTTCAGTGTGCTGCTGGATGTTTCAGAAGGTGCTTAAAATAGCTAATGTTTCATAACAAGATGGGATTTCTCCCTTTACTGGGGAAAATGGGCTGGCTACAGTGAATGAGTATTCGGTGAGTTGTCCTCAAGCAGATAGAACCAGAAGTCTCTTTGTATGCTGGGTGACTTCTCTGTGTGTGGACCAGTTCCACGGCCGGAATCATCTTATGGAACATAGAATCATAAAGTCATAGGCTATTCTGAGTTGGAAGACACCCATCAGAATTGTCAAGTCCAACTCCAGGACAACCCCAGGAATCACACCATGTGCTTGAGGGCATTGTCCAAATTCTTCTTGAACTCAGACATCAGATGTCTCATTGCTGCCATGCCTAAACCACCCTTCTTTCCTCGTTCAACTTGTGTTTCTTGGGCAAGCACCTCTTGTGCAAGGAGGAAGCATGCAAAGATGTTTGCTTCAATGCAGGGGATTATCTTCCCAGGCCTCTGCTTCCAAGGAAGGACAGAACTGGGCACTGGCAACTTTCCACGCATCAGTAGGATTTTGTTTGGTTGGATTTTTTGAAGGTTTGAAGTTGTTTTGTTTTTTTTCCCTACCAGCTTAGTTCCTCATTGATACAACTGGAGAAGCTGAAGCAGAGGCTTCAGTGACATCCTGTAGCCAGGGTGCCTTCACCCTCCTCCATGACCACCCACACCTTCACAGCTACATCAGTGAATACCTTAGCTGTGTCTCTGTGGGAAATGTCTTCACGTGTGGCTGGATGACAGACCTGGGACAGGGAAGCCCAGAGTACAACAGTGATGTTCAGCACACAAGAGTAATGTTCAGGTGCAGAAGTCAAGGAGCCCTATGGAAGTGAGACTGTGAGATACGTGTGTTGTCTCCAAGTTATAACAGCTGCCACAATCTGTGTAAATGACTGACCTTTCTTAGGCTTTCACTGGCAAACCTCTTCTGTAATGGTTCCTTGCCAAGGATGTTGGCTTGGGGCTTTACTCTGGAAAAGCACATTCACTTTGTGTCCTGTCCTCTTTTCAGACAGGCATCCCAGGGCATCACATCCACCAGCAAATAAATGATGTAACTGGGGAACATTACTAAGATCTCTTTGTCCCATCCATAGAAGAATGAGTAGTTTTTCCATTAGTGCAATGAGAATTCCTGTTAATGAGAATCCACCAATTTATTTGGTCTTCACGTGCTGGATGTACAGACTTGGTCTAATTTCTTCTTTTTGAATTATCTTAAATTATCAAAAGCATTTCACCTTTTGGTTTGAGGCTGCTCTGAAACACCATGTGGATATTTCTCTTAAAGCTTTTTAAAGGATGCAAAACATTTTTCTTGAGCATTTGCCTTAGCTTTGTGTTGGCACACTAGTTCCTTCTGCTAAATATCAGCAGACTGAAAAATACACCTGGATCCACATCACTGTTAATGCCTGGATTTCCCAATTTATTTTTTTTTTGCTTGGACTTGAACTATAATATCTCCTGTTACTTTAGGAAGGTGGGGGTGTTGTTTGCCTAAGCTAAATAATAAGCCCAGAAGCATTGGCAGGTCAGTGTGGGGCAGTTCAGCAGTGCCCTAGGTCTCTGCCCTGCTGGTTTGTCATCCCAGTGGTAAGCAGATCCTGGCTTCATTGCTGTGCTTCCCACCATGGCAGTTTGTGCCTGATGTGGGGACAGTGGTCTGCACGAGGTCGGAGTGCAAGCCAGGCAGTGGGGAAGCAGCAGCCTGAACAGCTGCTCTACTTTAATCCCTGCTGTTTGAGCCACCTGCCCTCCCTGCCTGCAGCACTGCACCAAAGCAGGGCAAGGGAAGATTGAAGCCCAAGTTTACATCACATTTGTGTCTGCTAATCTCTGCACATGCCTCTGCCTGTTAGTATTGAATTCATTAAACCTTTGTTTTCTATTCCTGGATCTCAAAGTATCGATTCCAGGTTAGTTGACTCATTTTTGAATCACTACAGCTTGTCTCATGCCTTGTTTTTCCTTCCTGGGGAGTTGGCCAATTATTGGGCATTCTCACATGGATCTTCACTGGCCCCTGGTCTGTTGTCTGGATTTGCACCTCCTTAATATGACAGATCCAGCTGTAGGACTTATCCAGCGTTTTTCATTTTGCCAACCCATGGAAGTGGAGTTGGATATGCTCTACACCAACCAAATGACCTTTCTCAGTGTGACACAATACTATTTTTGCATCTCTCCTCTTAGTCCATGGTTCCTGCTTGAAGTCCCTGTTTCTGTCATGGCTGAGGTGTGCTCTGTCCTAGAAACTTCTTAGTGTAGCTTAAGGATATGGAGAAAGGAGGTGGGAAATTGGTCTCCTGGCTGACTTTACTGAACTGAATTAAGTGTTGTCAGTTACAGCAGGAAGAAAAGATGCTTTTGCTGCAGTAGCTTATTCTGTTGGGCTGGTGTGAGCTCTTCTGGTAGAACACCCTGATTGATGCATCCTCACCCCTGGAAATGAGGGAGGAGTAAGAGAAGACAGAAAACTGCTAAATCTTCCAAAGTGTAAATCTCCCGTATTTCAGGCTTCACATTGAGGAACTCTGAGCTGAAAACTGAGGTGGTTGCTCACATGCTCAGTGAGGTCACAGAAACCTGGTCCTGGAGGTTTTAGTGCATTGGTCCTGCTAGGTTTGCATCTGGAGGCTCCTGAGTGTTTGTAGGGTTGTTCCAAGACAGCAATGCATATCCTCATCCACCAGCCATTTCTCAGCATCACTGAGGGGGATGGAATTCAGAATTCATCCTTTTGGTTTCTACACACACTTTTAGTGTCATATGTGGGATACACCTGATAGCTCCTGCTAGCGAGAGACTCCACTGATTTCTTGCTGAAGAAAGAGTGCTCACACATCAGCAGAATGTTCTTTCGCTGCTTCTGGATTTAATTGTGTTCTATCTGTTTGTAAAATATGTTTGGTATCATCCTGATATAAATGCTAACAATGCATTGTTTTTCAGCTTGGTTTTGGGTCGTTCCTTGGAATAATTGGATCAAACTTGATAGAAAACAAAAGACAAATGGTAAGCTCTTTATAAAAACTTCTCTTAAAAAATGGCAGTAACTCAAATATTGTGTGTAAAGAGTAGTATTTTAGGCTTTCCTAACTCTTCCAGGATAGTGTTGCATACCTCTGGAGAACTGGAGATGGTTTCTGGCAGCCTAGGAGCAGCACCCTGTGGGCACTCTGCCTCCTGCCTCCTCTTGTCTCACTCAGGAGAGCAGCTGCAATCCCCCCTCCCTGGTGGTTGTCCCAAGCTCTGGCAGTGAGATCTCTCCAGCCTTGCTCGTGTGAGGCTGCAGAGAGCTGAGGGAGGTCATGCTGTCCCTGCAGCCTGTCCTGCTGGGCTGCTGCCTGCCTTGGCAGGGATGGAGGGGGTCTCAGGGATCAGATTAACAGTGTGTGCTGCTGACCAAAGCTAAGGCAGGTTCTGCAAAGGCAGATGGGAGAAATTCCTGCCTGTCCAGATCCAGAGTCTGCCTTTGTGCTGCCTTTCCTTTGCAAATAGCATGCTCCCTGCAGAACAGGAGGAGAGGGTGAGGCAGACTCTGCAGGAGATGACATTTGCCTTTCCCACAGTCAGACAGGGTGCAGGGGAGGTGTTTCCCAGTGGATATTTTTTGTTGTTTTCACCCTGGCTCTGCAAGAGCAACATATCCCTGTTCTTTCTGTCCTAGCAGGGTTTCAGCCTCTTGCTCATCATGTATTAGCAGCATATTAGTGTTTGGTTGAGCAATGACCATATTGTGCCAGTCCTGGACTCTTCACAGGAGTGCCCACAAGTGACAGTGTGGCTCTGACTTGTTTGATTATTTTGAAGAGCCCTGGGTACCCTGTGCTTATTCTTTTCATCTCTCTATCATTTTGTGTCCTAAAAAAACATTCATGACCCAGCTTTGCAGGGATTGCATCACTGCTGCCTGGGCTGGCAGTGAGCGTGTCTCCACTCTGATCGCAGAGGACACGCAGTAGCTGTCACTTATTGTCCTTGTGCTTTAGTCACATGTCCTCCTTACCCAGGAGCACTTTACAGCCTCAGCTTTGTCCACTGCATGTTTCCATGATACCACTGTCCATGGAGGATTTTTTTTTTTAACTTCTCTGAACTTCCCCTGTGTCCTAGTTTGCTAAAAGGCAGCCTTGGTCTGGCTTGTTGTGCAGCTGGAGGCAGAAAAAGCCAAAAGCAACCTGTGCAGCTGTGTTCTTGTGCATGTTTCTGTCCGTGACTGGCGAGTGTGAGGAGTGGAGCGAGCCAGTGTGGCTCATGAGGAGAGCTAACCTGAAGGAGCACTTCTCACTTCCCCCAGACTGCTGACAGGAACAGACCTCTCTGGTTTTTCCCACCCAAATGTATTGACTTCCGTGCCGTGCCTCTAGAAGGGAAGGGAGAGCTTTTGTGCCCACAGGGAGGGCCAGCTGCCCAGCAATGCTGCCCACACTGCAGGCAGCTCTGGCACATACCCCACTGCCCACTCAGCAGCTTCCAAGTGAGGAGTCAGCAGTTTACATGCCTTTATGACAGTCATCTGTGCCATGGAAAAGTAAGAACCAGCACCTTCACAGCCCATGTGGTGCTGTACCATCACCTAAAGGGAACCTCAGCCCAGGACACTCCTGCACTATCCGAACCCAATTTATCTTTGTTGTCTGAATGCTACTTGGTGTGGCTGACTTCATCTGGAGTTACATGAGTGAAGATCAATCAATAATATCACACAGCTCTAGAGAGGGACTTCTGCTTGCTGCAGTAACGGTATTATCAACCCCAAATCAAAAATCTTATTGGCAAGTTGAAAAGTGGGATTTTTAAAATTAATTTTGTCAAGAAAATTAATCCACAAACACTAGAGGTTTATGTCTAAAAAGGAGACAGAGGAGTCCTTCGAATAAAGGGAGAGGCCATGGGGCATTTCCCCTGGAGTGTCTCAAAATTTTTAGGGGACGCAGCCTCTTTTTTATCCTAATTTCCTGGCCACATTTCTCTCTCTCTTTCCCCATTGGCTGAGGTACTTGAGAGGTATGGACTCCCCGAAACACTGAATACCTAAGCTCCCCTTCTAATGTATACCCCCTGTTTTTCTTTTTCCTTGTG
>VWZU01009760.1:0-14203 GCA_013397095.1 Sterrhoptilus dennistouni | reverse complement strand
CTAAGGAGATTTTTTTTCCTGGATCATTTTGGGGGAAAGGGCTGCTTGGGTTTGCTCTCCAGAGGGACCCATTCAGAGGTTTCCTCCTGAATTTGCCCTAAACTAGTAAGGAACCCTCTTCCTCAACTGGAGAGGGCTCAAACCCATCCTGGGGCGTGAAAACGAGGTGACACCTCGCTCACCTTGATGCACCAGGTGACACCACTGAAATGGGGCAGAAAAGAACTCTATAACTAATAATAACTGTTAGAGTAGTATTTTAATTGAGGTCGAGATGCATGGGGAATAACTTTACTAAAGACACCCATGAACGTTAGAGAGCTTGCCTCTCTTGTTATTTCTTGAGGTCTTATGTGTGCGTGGTATTGCGCGATCTGCGTCGTATTTATTCTTATTTATTCTCTGGCTCCACCTGTCTTTGCCTCATTTCGTAATTAACTCATATGGTAATTACTCATATGGTAATTAACTCCACGCCCTTCTGGGCAGGCTCAATTCATCATGGTGGTTTCTGAGGGTTTCTAGGAGATGAAGGAAATGGAATCTTCTTCAGAGAACTCATCACCTTCATCTCTCTTGTGTGTGCTTTGGTCCTTTTGGCACTTTTTAAAGGCAAGAAATCAGTTTCTGCTGGGTAAGAGTCCGTGTTCTCCTTTCTACCTGCATTTTTAGCCTTGTTATCCTGTGTTTATACAAGATAACGCCCTTATCTTATAAACTAACACCTAAGGCACAGTTAGAAATAGCTATTAAGGTGTTCGGGAAAACTATTGGGGTTTGAAGGTCACTGAGTGAAGTCGTTAATAAGGGCAAGTTAAGTCACCTTAACTGTAAGTTAAATAATGTATGTTTGCACTCTTTCCCTCCCTGTGTGCCAATAACCGAGCTATCCGAAGTATCAACTACATAGAAATGCATAAAAAACACCGTTTTGATGGAAATAAAGGAGTTGGGCCGTTTTAATCACGCCGATCGGACTTGTGCTGTCTCAGTCCAGTTCCCCCTTATTTTATCTCAAAATCCTGGTCGCGACAGGGCGTCCTCACTCACCTTTTGGCCAGCAAAGGCCACCTGCACGTAGGGGTCCACCAGGTCTTTGTTTTCTCCGATGAGAGCCTTCTTGACGTTGGCCATGATGCTGGTGTTCATCCGCGGCAGCCCCTCGGCGCGGTAGATCTTGATGTAGAACCTGGCCCACTGACGCTCCGGGGGGACCCCGTCCGGGAGCAGGAGGTTCCTGGTGTGGAAAAAAAAAAAAATGGATGTTTGGTCTCTTAGGAAAAGTTTAGAAGTTTAATAAAAAAATAGAAATAGAGATTTTAGGGGTTAAAAATATAGCAGAAGTTTTTTGGAGGAGGGTGGTTGGTATAAAGGCAGCCAGTGGCGCACTCGTTCCTTCAAGATATTTGGTTTTAAGGATTAATCTTTTTTCAAACATTCCTTTGAGTCCAGATGTTCCCTTGGGGTTTTTTTGGCCCCTCTTCCCTCAAAACTTGCCCCATTTTACCAGATGAACATTTTATTAGATAAAGTTCTTATTGGCGTCAGGTGGTCTTCCTGATACCAGGAGATCAATAAATTCCTTCTTGTAGCTTTTGTTTCACCGCTGTCTCCATCTTATCAATTCAGGAATGTGGAAGATTTTCTCTCTCTCTCTGTATCTTCTGGTTTGGTCAGTTTAGATATTACAAAAAGAAAAAAAAAAAAAAACTAGTCTTTTTGCTGTTAACACTTTGTTACAATCGGAAAATACATTCATCGCCTTTCTAAACTCTATTAATAAAACATAATACCGTACCTATAATATTAATTTTAATATTTTCGAAAAGCCAACTTTTATAATATGAGTTTATTACACTGGGATGGAGTTGGGAGTGGTTGCTGGGACAGGGTGGTCAGGGAGGGCTGGAGGGATTGGGATGATCCTCACAGCATTTTAAGCAAGATACTTTAAGAAAAACATCATAAAATGTGATTTATCGCCTCGATCTCAAGGAGTGGGAACGTCTTCACCGTTGACACCAGGAGTTTGTGGCCAGTGGTCATCAGTGGTCACAACACCACGCGTTACAAGGGGTTTTAAAGGTTAATTAGCCAATAATTTACTGCCACACCTATTGTTTTGATTTTCACACCAAGGGCTAATTAAACTGTCTCACGCGTCCTGCCACAACAGGGTTTTTTTTTTTAATCCTATAATATGGTGGCACAAAAACTGCCTCCTAGGCCTTAAACTTAAAAGCTTAAAAACTAAAGAATTTAAGAACTTAAAAGCTTAAAAATTTAAGAATTAAGAACTTAAAAACTTAAAAGCTTAAAAGCTTAAGAACCTAAAAATTTAAAAACTTAAAAGCTTAAAAACTTAGACGATTAAAAACTTAAGAACTTAAAAACTTAAAAGCTTAAAAACTCAAAAACTTAAAAACTTAAGAACTTAAGAAGTTAAGAACTTAAGAACTTAAGAGCTTAAAACTCAAAAACTTAAAAACTTAAGAACTTAAGAGCTTAAAAACTTAAAAACTTAAAAACCTAAAACCTTAAGAACTTAAGAATTTAAATGCTTAAAAACTCAAAAACTTAAAAGCTTAAAAGCTTAAAAACCCAAAAACTTAAAAACTTAGAAGCTTAAGAACTTAAAAGCTTAAAAACTTAAAAGCTTAAAAACTTAAAACCTCAAAATCTTAAAAACTTAAGAACTTAAGAGCTTAAAAACTTAAAAACCTAAAACCTTAAGAACTTAAGAACTTAAAAACTTAAAATATTAAAAACTTAAAACCTCAAAATTTAAAAACTCAAAAACTCAAAAACTTAAACCCTCAAAAACTTAAGAACTTAAAAACTTAAGAATTTAAGAAATTAACTTAAAAGCTTAAAAGCTTAAGAACTTAAGAACTTAAATGCTTAAAAACACAAAAACTTAAAAGTTTAAAAGCTTAAAAACTTTAAATTTTAAGAACTTAAAATTTTAAAAACTTAAAAAATGTAAAAACCTAAACCCCTAAAACCTTAAAATTTCTTATTACCTTTATATATCTTAACTTTTAAACCATAAAACTCTCCACCACCTCGCTTAATATGTCTTTGCTTAAACCCCAAATCCACTTTTCTTGCTTATGGTCTCTAAATTTGGAAGCCTTTTCCAAGGCCTCGGATTGAACACTGTGTTCTCTTCCATATTTGGGTCTGCAGGCACAAGATTTGGAGGATTTTCTGTGCCTCGGTTTCCCACAAAAGGTCTTTCCTGACCATAAATTCCATAATTTATTCCATAAAAGGCCGAAGAGAAGCTGCTCCATTTTCCGAGCACTGACGCCCTCCACTTCCTCTCCATTCCAAAGAAAAGGAATTAACGGCATTTTGCAAAAGTTGTTTTTTCCCTTATCGCAGGGAGCTCGGAGGATTATTTTGGGGACGAAATAAACTCCATCCATTGTTGGTTTTTTTGGTTTTTTTTGGATATGTGGCTGCCCTCCTCTGCAGGAACAAATGAGCCCATGGGAACGGTGTGGACAAAAATATTTCTAGGGGAATTCTAGGAACTGCTGGAGTTGTCCATGCCTGGTCAAAGGTGTCCCTGCCCATGGCAGGAGGGTTGGAATGAGGTGATCTTGAAGATCCCGTCCAAAACTGATCATTCCAAGATTTTAGGAATAACTAGGAAAACATTATCGCTACAGCATGGAGTGAAACCCGAAGTTCTGGAGGTGGTTCCTCAAACCCCAGCAAGTCAGGAGAGCTCCTGACTGTTTATGACTGGACTCAATCCCAGAGGTCTTTTCCAACCTAAACCGTTCCATGGTTCCATGTGGGGAGAGCCTGAGAGGCAGGTTTGAAATATATTATAAAATATTTGAAATATATATAAAAAACGGAGGTATTTATTTAGCTAGAAAAGTTCTGGGACTGGAATTGAAGCCTTAAAGCTCCTGATTTTTGTTCCATGACTTTTGAGATGTTCTGGGCAGTCCAAGAGCTCTGTCCAGCCAAACAGAGGCTGGGAAACCTCATCCAGGCTTTCCTGATCTGCCTTGGGTTATGAGATCCCATCCTATCCCATCCAATCTTCCCAGCCAGGGCCCATCAGGAGCCTCAGATAAAAGCTGGGGACATCAGGCTGGGTGACACCAGGCTGGTGTCGCTGTAGGGTTCACCCACCAGCAGACAGGCTGACCCCACAGGAACGACACCTCCGTGCTGGAGATCGCCTGGAATTGCACCAGGACCACGCAATTCCCTCTCGGAAAAGCACCGGGTTGTTCCCTCTGCTTTCGTGCCTCGGCCACCAGCCCCAGGTCTGGATCCTGCTGTCCCATCCTGTTGGAGTCCAGGGCATCCCTCTGGGCACCCTGGAAAGTCACAGACCTCGGTAGAGAGGCCTGGGACCCCAAAAAGAGGGTCTGGGGTCTGTGCAGGGGGGTTTGCCTGGCACAGAGCCCAGGAGGACACAGGCTTTGATTTTGTGAAAAACATCCAACAAAGAGAAGAATTGCAAGTCACAAAGGTGTTACTGAGAGTGGTGTAGTTATCGCTGTGTAGAAGATTTTGTAGTTTTGGGTTTTTAGAACGGGAGAAAAGGGACAAAATGGAGATTTTAGGGCGGTGCCCTGGGTTGTTCTCCTTCTCCCTTGGCATCCATCTCCTGCAGTGACGTGGGCACAAAGGAGTTTCAGTGGATTGGATCAAAGTAGACATGACCCTGTTAGTACAGGTGATAGACATTGGCATAGAATTGTAAACAATGGGTACGTAGTTATCTGTATAAGAGGTAGCGACCTCCCATCACAGAGGGGAGTCGCCTCGTGTCCGAGCTGCTGTGAACACCTTGGCCGGACACAGGAGGGGAGTCACCTCGTGTCCAGGCTGCTGTGAACACCTTGGTCAGACACAGGGGAAGGAGAGTCATCTTGTGTCCAGGCTGCTGTGAACACCTTGGCCGGACACAGGAGGGGAGTCACCTCGTGTCCGAGCTGCTGTGAACACCTTGGCCGGACACAGGGGAAGGGGAGTCACCTCGTGTCCGAGCTGCTGTGAACACCTTGGCTGGGCACACAGAGAATTGTAAGATAAGAACTAAAAAACAACGTAAGAAACCAAGAAAACCAAGACCTCGGGACTCCCCTTCATTCTCACACAGAACACACAGAGTCAGACAGCAGACCCTAAATCCTTCAGAGGTCAAGAGGGAAAAAACACTCCCTCGGAACCCACACGAACCACCAGCCTTGGAATCTCAGGCGAGAACAAAAACAGAATAAACCCGACACCGTCCCCAAGCAAAGAGAGGTGGGAAGCAATTCCCAAAGGGAGCCCAGGAGGAAGGAGGTCCCTACCCTTCGATGTCGTCCTCGTCCGTCTCGTTGGCCTTGTGCGGGGTCTTGATGTTGTCCCCTTTGCCCACCACGGCGATGTCACACTTGAGGTAGCCCTTGAGGCTGGCCGTGAGGTCCTCGGGGTCGGACAGGATGGCCCATTTGTGGTAGAACTGGTGCTCTGAAAACCAGGAGGGACAGGAGGGACATTTGTCACAGCCAGAGCCACCAGGACATTGTCATCCTTGGAGAGGGACCTGCCGTGTGTGTGAGGAATCCCAAAAAAAAAAACCCCTGGAAAATTCGTTGGGAAGGGGTGGCTGGTGTTGAAGAAACAATTGGATAATCTGGAGGGAGGTGGAGTCTCAAGTTCCTATTCCTTTTTAAAGGAATTTAAAGGGATTTAAAGAGATTTAAAATTATTTAAAGGGACTTAAAGGACTTTAAAGCCGTGTGGATTTGGCACTTGGGGACATGGGACCTTGGTGGCGGCCTTGGCAGTGCTGGGGATGGTTGGACTTGAGGATCAGCAGCTCTAATCAACCTCTCCCTTTTCCAGGAACATTTCCTGCGTTGGGTGAAATGTCCCAGGGGGGACAAGAGGGACCTTTGTCACAGCCAGACACGACCAACACCACCAGGACACGGCCTCCCGTGGAGAGGGACCTGCCCTGTGTGTGAGGAATCCCAAAAAAAACCCCTGGAAAATTCGTTGGGAAGGGGTGGCTGGTGTTGAAGATGGAGAAACAATTGGATAATCTGGAGGGAGGTGGAGTCTCAAGTTCCCATCTCTTTTTAAAAGGAATTTAAAGGGATTTAAAAGGATTTAAAGGATTTAAAGGGACTTAAAGGTATTTAAAGCCCTGTGGATGTGGCACTTGAGGACATGGGACCTTGGTGGCGGCCTTGACAGTGCTGGGGATGGTTGGACTTGAGGATCAGCAGCTCTAATCAACCTCTCCCTTTTCCAGGAACATTTCCTGCGTTGGGTGAAATGTCCCAGGGGGGACAAGAGGGACCTTTGTCACAGCCAGACACGACCAACACCACCAGGACACGGCCTCCCGTGGAGAGGGACCTGCCCTGTGTGTGAGGAATCCCAAAAAAAACCCCTGGAAAATTCGTTGGGAAGGGGTGGCTGGTGTTGAAGATGGAGAAACAATTGGATAATCTGGAGGGAGGTGGAGTCTTAAGTTCCCATCCCTTTTTAAAGGGATTTAAAGGGATTTAAAGCCGTGTGGATTTGGCAGTTGGGGACATGGGACCGTGGTGGTGGTCTTGGCAGGGCTGGGGATGGTTGGACTTGAGGACCAGCAGCTCTAATCAACCTCTCCCTTTTCCAGGAACATTTCCTGCGTTGGGTGAAATGTCCCAGGGGGGACAAGAGGGACCTTTGTCACAGCCAGACACGACCAACACCACCAGGACACGGCCTCCCGTGGAGAGGGACCTGCCCTGTGTGTGAGGAATCCCAAAAAAAACCCCTGGAAAATTCGTTGGGAAGGGGTGGCTGGTGTTGAAGATGGAGAAACAATTGGATAATCTGGAGGGAGGTGGAGTCTTAAGTTCCCATCCCTTTTTAAAGGGATTTAAAGGGATTTAAAGCCGTGTGGATTTGGCAGTTGGGGACATGGGACCGTGGTGGTGGTCTTGGCAGGGCTGGGGATGGTTGGACTTGAGGACCAGCAGCTCTAATCAACCTCTCCCTTTTCCAGGCGCCTCCCTGGCTCGGATGAAATGCAGGGCAGGATCCAGTCCTGGATTTTCCTGTCTGGAATGCTGATGTCCTGCCTGGGAATGTCACCCAACCTGAGAATGTTCTCCCTTGGCAGGGCAGGGAGGGACACCAGCACAGCCAGGAGGGATCTCGGTGACACCTGGGAGAGCTGGAGAAGAGCTGGATCCAGGGAGATCCCAGAGCTCCTTCCTGAGCCTAAAGGGGCTCCAGGAGAGCTGGAGAGGGACTTGGGACAAGGCATGGAGGGACAGGACACAGAGAAGGGAATTCCCAGTGGGAAAGGTGAGCTTGGGGTGGGATCTTGGGAAGGGATTCCTGGCTGAGCTGGAATTCCCAGAGAATCCCTGGGAGTGTCCAAGGCCAGGTTGGACAAGGTTTGGAGCAGCCTGGAATAGTGGGAGGTGTCCCTGCCCATGGAAGGGGACAAAGATAATTAAATTATCTTTAAAGCCCCATCACATCCAAACCCTCCCGTGATTCCATGGCTCCAGGAGGGGATATAAACCCTTCTCCAGAGGTGCCAAGTTCTCCTCCCTGACTTAGAGAAAGTCCAGGTGAGTTGTTTACACCTTGGATATTTACACTTGAATTGGGAGAGCATTTTCCAGCCCCTGCCTGACTCCTTTGGGAGGAATTTTACCCCACGGAGCAGGTGCAGGATCCCAGGAATTGTTACAGACAGCATTTGTGGGGAAAGATGGGACAGGAAAGGACTTGTGGATATGATTGCCTGGTAAGAAATACTGGAGATGCAAAACCTGTGAGTGAAATAGAAATGAAATTCAGCTTTGAGATGTGATCATGGCAGGCAGGAAGACGGGGATTAACTGGAGTCAGGTTGAAGGACAGAAAACAAAATCACTCAGGAATGCAGCCCCTTTCCACAACACCAAGGCATCAGGGAGAAAACAGATAGGAAAAGTAATCTTTAGAATATAGGATGGCATGGTGATATGGCAGTTCTCACAGGCTGCATGCAAAGTTTGTAGGTTTTGCATCTCGCGCCGGTTGGTCACTGTAAATTAGAATATTCAACAAAAAAAGAGATAGAATGGATTGTAACAAGGTCCTTGCTCTTTTTCCACTCTATTTTCCCTGCTCTCTTACTTGCTCTCTCACCTCTCTTCTACCCCTCTTACCCCCATTAGCTTTTTTACCTCCTTTTTACCTCGCACCTCCTCTCTCTCACTTTTTCTCTTTTGGGGCTTCACTTCAACCTGGCTGAAGGCAAAACCCTTTTTACCCACGACCCTTGCAATAAACCCACATATTTCTAAAACATCTCAGCTCTGCAGAATTCCCTCTCCCTGCCCTCCACGGATGATCCTACAGGAATTCACGCACCAGGTTGGGTATAAACGGTCCCAACATCCATCTTGAAGGATCCCACCAATGTCCCGCTCCGCAGGAGGTTCTTGGAGTGGATCACCTGGAAATCAAGAGGGGGAAAAACCGCTCAGGAATTTTTTTGGGGGGAGCCACAAAGCCATTCCAGAGGTCTTTAGTGCTGGGTGGGAGAGGAGATGAGTTTTCCTTGGTCTGGGGAGGGTCCAAAGGACATTAAGGGGCCCCATGGGCAGCTCCTGAATATTGGGATTGCCAGGAGGTTTATCTTTGGAATGAACAAAAAAATGCAAAAAAAATAATGTTTGGAGCAAAATCTCTTCTCCAGCCACTACAGCAGCCAAAACTGGGATGTTTAACTGAGGGGAGAACCGTTAGGATGCTCAGAATTTGAGGAAATTTGGGAGAAATTGTGCAGCCAGTCTGTGCACTGGGATGGATGTGGATGATCCTAATTAACGCGCCCTAATTAGTCAGGGAATCTGGAAATCTTGTCCATCCCCTTCCTGGTTTTGCATGGATTAAAATCTCGACTTTGCTCACAGCCATTCCCAGTCCTGGATTTCCACAACAGCTCTGACGCCTCAGGAATTTCCCCTGGCAGGATCAGGAAGGTCTTGATTCCTCCACAAAAATAAATAAATTCTTCATTGCCGGGTGGGAAAGGAGCTGAGGAGTTTTCCTTGGTGCGAGGAGGATCCTAAAAACACTAACGGGCTCCATGGAATTGGCAGCTCCTGATTATTGGGATTGCCAGGAGGTTTATCTTTGGAATGAACAAAAAAAATTGCAAAGAAATTAATGTTTGGAGCAAGACCCCTTTTCCAGCCACTACAGCAGCCAGAACTGGGATGTTTAACTGAGAGGAGAGCCTCAGAATTTCAGGAAATTTGGGAGAAATTGTGCAGCCAGTTTGTGCACCGGGATAGATGTGGATGATCCTAATTAATGAGCCCTAATTGGTCAGGGAATCTGGAAATCTTGTCCATCCCCTTCCTGGTTTTGCATGGACTGAAATTTTGACTTTTCTCTCAGCCATTCCCAGTCCTGCATTTCCACAAGAGTTCTGACGCCTCAGGGATTTCCCCTGGCAGGATCAGGAAGGTCTTGATGTCTCCACAAAAATAAATAAATTCTTCAGTGCCGGGTGGGAAAGGAGCTGAGGAGTTTTCCTTGGTCTGGGGAGGGTCCAAAGGACATTAAGGGGCCTCATGGGCAGCTCCTGATTATTGGGATTGCCAGGAGGTTTATCTTTGGAATGAACAAAAAAATGCAAAAAAATTAATGTTGGGAGCAAAATCTCTTTTCCAGCCACTACAGCAGCCAACACTGGGATGTTTAACTGAGGGGAGAGCCTTTAGGATGCTCAGAATTTGAGGAAATTTGAGAGAAATTCTGCAGTCAGCCTGTGCACTGGGATGGATGTGGATGATCCTAATTAACGCATCCTAATTGGTCAGGGAATCTCAAAGTCTTGTCCATTCCTTTCCTGGTTTTGCATGGATTAAAATCTCAACTTTTCTCTCAGCCATTCCCAGTCCTGGATTTCCACAAGAGCTCTGACGCCTCAGGAATTTCCCCTGGCAGGATCAGGAAGGACTTTCTATTCCCCTGGCAGGATCGGGAAGGTCTTGATTCCTCCACAAAAATAAATAAATCCCAAGATTTGATTCTGGAATACCTGGCTCTGGAATACCAGAGATCACCCACGAAGCGAAAACAGGGATTGCAAGAGCTGCTTGGGGCCAGGAATGAAAGTTGGAACAGAAAAACAGACCGAGGGTCTGTAGAAGATAATTCCTTTTGGGAATCTCACATCCAAAGACCTTAAATACATTAAAAAAAAGAGGTTTATTTCCATCCAAAGCCCCCCAAAAAAGGGACAAGGACGAGGTCACTTACGGAGAGCTTGATGATCTTGTCGAACATGACGTCGGGGGGGACGTGGAAATCGAAGACGAAATACTGGAAGGGAAAAACAGGGACGGTGAAAAGGGTGGGATTTAAATTGGGATTTAGACCCTCCAGAGAATCTGTGGCTGCTCAGGGGAATCCCTGCAGCCCATGGCCTGGCAGGGATCCATCCGATCCCAAAACTCAGCATTGGACCACGGGGATATTGAGACATAGACTTAAAAAAAATTAAGAGATTTAGAGACGTTAAGATTTTCGTTAGATAGAGATAAGCTTTGTGAGAATGAATTAAAGTTTGTTAAAAAATTAAAAGTTTGTGGTTAGTTAAGGGAAAACCATATTTGAGTTAACTTTCCCAGGCCTCAATAATTGATTGCGTGTCGACTTTATGTTTTGTTTAGCTGGGTTTGTAATGAAAAATAAAGAATCTGGTAAATGATTTTAGGAACACAAGACAATTACAGAAACTCCTCTATTCCAAAACCCATTGAAAGTCACAACCTGGGGAAATGAGAGTCCTGCCAGAGCTCATTTGTCACATTTCTATCAAAAAAGTAGAAAATTCAGAGCAATAAAGAGGAATTTTACTTCCTCATTTGAAGCCCTCTCCCATTGAAAAGGACCACCAACCAATTTCAAAGGGCGAACTACGCATTCTTAATTGGGTTTTTTTGCTAATTAAGATATTAAGTGGAGAATGGAATGTGCCAGGGCTATGAATATGCGTTTGTGTTTTGGGTATTGCTGCAATAAACATACACTTTCTAACTTTAAACTGTTAGAAAATAATTAATAATATATTGTGAATATATTATTAATAGCAAGAATTAATTTTTTAAATAGTTAATATTGGATAGTATTATTATTGCTTATTATTGTATTGTTCATTATTAATAATGTATTATATTAATGTAGACATAATGTATTATTAAAATATATAATATATAATATTATAAATGTAAAATATAGATAATATAGTATAGTATTAATATTATTTATTAAGGTATTATTAATAAATATTATATTAATGTATACACAATGTATTATTAAAATATATAGTATATATTATATTTATAATATATTAAAATTATACATAATATAAATATAATACATATTTAATATTGTATAGTATTAATATTACTTATTAATACATTAATACTTATTAATAATATATTATATTAATGTATACACGATGTATTATTAAAATTTATTTATTACATATATTAAATATATATTGTATAGATCTATATCTATTGCATATCTTTATATTATATATAATATAAATATATTTAACATATATTTATATATTTTTAACATATATTTATATATTTTATATGTGTGTATATATATAAATATTTTAAAATATGCTAAAGATATATTAAAATATATATTTAGAGAGTTTTTATCTGTCTCAGTTAGATATCAGTATTAGATTAATATTCATATATTTTTTTAATAAATCTATATCACCAATCCCCCCACCGAATGTGGGGAGCCAAGGGAAGCCCAGATTTCCTGGAAAACCTGAGAATCACTGATCTCAAAATCCCAGAGGGCAAAGCCTTCGTTTCCCTTGTGTGATTTGAGATTTCACCTTATCCCAACGGGAATTTAATCCCAAAAAAAACACAGATAAGAAAGAAATCACAGGATTGGGCTTTCTTGGAAAACCTGAGAATTATTGATCTCAAAATTCCAGAGGGCAAAGCCTTCATTTCCCTTGTGTGGTTTAAAACTTCACCTTATCCCAACGAGAATTTAACCCAAAAAAATATGGATAAGAAAGAAATCACGGGATTGGGCTTTCTTGGAAAACCTGAGAATCATTGATCTCAAAATTCCAGAGGGCAAAGCCTTCGTTTCCCTTGTGTGATTTGAGACTTCACCCTATCCCAACAAGAATTTAATCCTAAAAAAAAATACGGATAAGAAAGAAATCACCGGATTTGGGGTGGGAGGGGTTTCTTGGAAAACCTGAGAATCACTGATCTCAAAATCCCAGAGGGCAAAGCCTTCGTTTCCCTTGTGTGATTTGAGACTTCACCCTATCCCAACAAGAATTTAATCCTAAAAAAAAATACGGATAAGAAAGAAATCACCGGATTCGGGGTGGGAGGGGTTGGAGCAGCATCAGGACCACGGGACCCACCTCGTTGTAGTAAGGACAGTTGGTGGATTCCTTCATGGACGTGTATTTCTTCTCCTCCCCGACCTCCACGCACACCACGGGGTCCATGTTGAGCCCCACCAGCTGCCGGGCCTCGATGATGGTGACGCTGACCTGGGGAGGAGAGGGATTCCCAAAATTCCAAAATTCCTCATCCTGGGAGCGACTCCAGGCTGCCTTTGTCCATTTCCCCCTCCCCGAACCTCTGAGCTGTTGTGTTTTATCTTCTTTTTGGCAGGGTCGGGATTAAATGCTTGAGACGGTATTTCTTGTTATTAATTCTTATTTATATTACAGTTTCATAAACTGTGGTTTCTACAGAATTTCAAGCCAACAAACTAAAAATGGAGCTGTGTCCATTTCTCTACAAGGTCTTTTAAGAATAAAATTAAGAAATTGTCCAATTTCAATTAAGAAATCGTCCAATTGTCCAATTAAGAAATGACACCTCAATTATTTTTACTTTTAACTCAATAACCAACCACCCATGGCCCGCAATGCGTATTTTTCTACCTAAATACAAAATCCCACCCAAACCATGAAGAAGAAGGTGAAAAAAGAAGGACTCAGCCTCCATCCCAAATCCTCCATCTTTCTTTATATATACTACTGTATTCTAAAGGCTTAAACTCTAATTTTTGCCCCCTGTGATATCACACACTTCCATTCAAACTCCACACCCACAATCCCAGTTCTATCATTCAATTTTGGAAGCATTCCCAATATCTCATTTGGCCTCAGGTGAAATGCAGTGTTTTCTTGGGGGGTCAGTTCCTGCCAGCACAGAAAGCCTGGAATTCTCAGTGCCCAAGGTTCCAACAGAGGGGAATTCCTGGTGGGAATTGCAGTGGGGTCAGCTGGCCCTGCTGGGACACAGGTGAGGAGGGTCTGGCAGGGTGTGGGATCCAGGAGATCCCAGGAATCCTGGTTATTCCAGCCCCAGGCTGTGGGTACTTCACACAACACAGAAAATCCAACGGATTTAACCGAGTTGTGGGATCAGGGAGACAGATCCACTTCTGCTGGAAGACACAACGGGATCGTGGAGTGATTGGGGTTGGGAGGGACCTTAAAGCTCATTCCATTCCACATTCCACGTGCCCGGGGACACATTCTGCCACCCCAGGTCGCTCCAAGGAGAAATTCCATGGAGGCAGCCTCAAAGAGAGCCTAATTCAGGCTTAATTCCAGCTCTCTGGGTTTCATTCTGGGATAACAAACCCACTCCATCACCCAATGCTGAGTTTATTTCACTCCAGCAGTGAAATTTCCAGGTCTTGGGATGTCCCGGTTCCAAGCCCGGCTGAGCTGAGACCCACCAGGAATTGAGTGCCCAAAAATGATGTCCCCAAGGCCAGGCTTGGGGACAGGTTGGTGTCACCCACCTGGTAATCCATGGGTCTCCCGGCGCTGGGCTCCATCCTGATGTCGGGCTTGGACCTGGGGAGAGGCAGAAAAAACCTTTGGTCAAGGCCAAGGATGGAAATCATGGGAATCATGGAATGGTTTGGGTAGGAAGGTGCCTTAAAGATCATCCAGAGCCCGACACCCGTCACCATCCCCAGGGTGATCCAAGCCCAACCCAGCCTGGGACACTTCCAGACATGGATCAGCCACAGCTTCTCTGGGAATTCCATCCCATTCCTGTCCAAAATCCCATCCCATCCCTGTCCTCTGGCAGTGGGAAGCCATTCCTTTGGTCCTGTCTCTCCAGGTCCTGGTCTCAAGTCC
>VWZU01009747.1:499234-526544 GCA_013397095.1 Sterrhoptilus dennistouni | reverse complement strand
CCCCCCCCCCCCCTTCTGATGAGTTCCACCCCCCCCAATGCCTGCCAGGGAACTTTAAATGAAATAAAATTAAAGTATTCCCCACATGCAAAGCACAGGAGGGAAAAAAAAAAGCTGGTGGCTGAATTAGGAGGGGATGGATGGGCAGGAGGCTGAGGAGGAATCCCTGATCCTGTTCAGCCCCAAAAAAGCTTCAGGACACAGGCAGATGTCACAGCCCTGGGTGCTGGGAGCTTGGCCACTGTAAATTGAGCAGCACCAGGGATTTTGGGTGTTCTAACACGCTTCATTAACGGGTAGGTGCATGCATATTAATGTCTATACTCATTAGCTGCTGGAGCAAAGCATCTGCAACAAAATGCTGCATTCTGAGAAAAAATATGAGAAAAAAAAAACCAAACAAAAAAAAAAAAAAAAAAAAAAGAAAAAAAAGAAAAAAAATTCATTTCTGCACAATCCGTCTGATAATGAATTTTATTTTTCTCGTTTGAAACCAGTGAGGAATTTTTGTCTAATTTGCTGCCAAAGCAGCATTTGAAAGAACAGCCACAGCATTTTGTTCCTGCTAATGCCAGCATTAAACTGTGAGTGCTTTGCAGCTCTTGTGTTGGGTTTTTTTTTTCTCTCTTTAGTGCCGTAAGAGTATTTGTCTATGAATGGCTATCTATATATAAGGCAGGTTAGTGAGCTAGATCCTCAACAGTATTTCATTTTCTTGCTTACAGGGCTAACTAAAAAGCAAGTTTTTTCAATGCTGCAGTGACTGAAGAAGCAGTTCACTCCCATGTAACCATGAAAAGAGGGCCACAGAGCATTTTGCACCATGCATTGATTTTTCTTTTTGTTGTTTTTTTTTTTTATTATTTTCCAAATTAGCACCATATCTCACTAAGGAACCTTGAACCACACAACCGAGATCTTCCTTTGCATGCAATTGTAGATGCATTTCATGAATAGTTTGAAACCCTTGTCAATGCATATATATCTTATTTTCTTTTATTTTTCTTTTTGGAAAGAAAAAAGAAAAAAAAAAACAACAACAACAACAACTCTTTGTGTATGTGATCTGAAGCATGTAACCCTAAGATGTTGCATTCTAAAAATGACAAATAAAGGCCTTTCCCAAATATTTTGGTGTTCTGCAGCCTGTTTAATATGTTCTTGCCAAGACATCATTCGGACCAAAAAAAAAAAAAAAAAAAATTAAGCTAATTTTAATGCTAATAATTGTGGGATATGTGAACATTTCGCTCCCATAGGAAGCACCCAGGTCAAGGCAGAGTGTTGCAGATTTTTGCACGCATAGCACTGAACCGAGCTTATTTTAACCTTGCAGGCAATAAAAGCGAAAATGGAGGAACTTAGGCCTTTGATACCAGTGTTGGAAGAGTACAAAGCCGATGCCAAATTGGTATTGCAGTTTAAAGAGGAGGTCCAGAATCTGACGTCAGTTCTAAACGAACTCCAGGAGGAGATTGGCGCCTATGACTACGAAGAGCTTCAGAACAGAGTGTCAAATCTTGAAGAAAGGCTTCGTGCATGCATGCAAAAATTAGGTAGGCTCAGAACCCGCCATGGTGGGCCTGGCCCCGGCGCCGCCGGTCACTCCTCCCGGCCGGAGGCAGAGATGCCCCGCTGGACATCTGGTGCCGTGCTCCATCCACACAGCCAGGGGCGATCCTGCCAAGGGTTCTGTCCCCGGGAGCGCTCCTCCTGGCAGTAGTCCTGCCCAGGATTGCTGACAGGAGCGACGCTGCCGGTGGTGGGAGCGCTTCAGGATCCCTCCCCACCTCTGCAGGGCGGAGCGGGCGTGTGGCCGGCGCTTGCATAAGTGGGCAGCTCACGCTTATGCAAAGCCAACACTTTTGCACCCCCCCTTTTTTTGCTTCTGCATCCCTGGACCTGGCCCGTCAGCCAAAGGGCTCTGCTCGTGGTGGGGGGTGTGGGGCTGTGCCTCGGTTTCCCTCGGTTTCTTTTTTTTTTAATTTATTTTGTTGTTGTTGCATCTTGCCGATCCCCCCGGAGCAGAGCATGACGGGGCGCGGTGTGGTCCTGCCCCTGTGCAGGGTGTCAATCCTCCCTGCCCCATCCCCTGAGGGAGCAGGGGAGCCATTTCCATCAGGCTGCTGCTAAAACCACCAGGGATTCATCTCTGACCTCATCCAGAGGGTCAGAATTGACTGGAACTCGTGGGGCTGATGTGGGGAGGCTCAGCTGTCGCCAAACCCAACGTGCGACCCCAAAGCCAGGGGGAAGGAGGAGGGCACTGCCTTCCACAGCTCCAAGGAGACTCTGCACCATTTGTTGGGCCAGCTCTGGCTTGATTTAATTTCTCCTTCCATTATTGACTTTCTTGCCACGCCATTTAGATAATCCAAACACATTAACTGCTCTGCAGTCTATTTTGGTAGCACATACGAAATTACACTCTCAGGTAACTTCATGGAAGATCTGATCTCTTCTGAGCACTTTATATCCTTGGCAAGGTAACACTTTGTTTCTCTCTTGGCCCTGCTGCTGGGGTTGCTTTTGCTTGTTTCTAGATGCCTCCACCCTGTGAGCAGCCACCTCCCCTCCATTCCCTCTGCATTTCCATCCTCTGGTCCCTTGGACATCCTTTGTAGGCTCCATCTCACTCAGAGAGCAAAATTCCCATTTAAATGTGGATGCTCAGAGTATTTGAACAAGTTGGGCACCAAGGTGCCCTTGGGACAGGTAAAACCCCCCTGGCCAGGAGAGATCAGAGTTTGACTTCTCATGAATTAATGAGTGCTGGTGGCCCAGGTTTGTTTGAGAGCAGGACAGGCTGGGGCTCTCTGCCCCTTTCTGTTGTCCCTCCCTTCCCTCACCCCGTGATGGTCACAGGGAGGGCAGCAGGGTTGGCATGGAAGGAAATTGTGGAGGCAAATTCATGGAGGGGAATTCTGACCTTGCCCTCACCCTCTTGAACTTCCCCCTGGAAGCCCAATGGGGACAGGAATGAGCAGGGCTGGGATCACTTGGTCCCTGATTCCTGGAGCTTTAGCAGGTGCAAGGGGAAGATAAGGAAGGATGAACAGATAAGAAAGGAAGATAAGAAAGGTGAACAGGCCCAGGAGGGTGGGGCAGACCAAGGGCACACAGAGACCTCCTGGCAGCCCCACTACCCCAGCAAGGGCAGCTCTGCCCTGGGAATGGAGCCTCTCATCCCTCCCCTGCTGAAGGCAGAGGAGAAGGTGCCCAAGGAGGGGTCCCCTTGCTGCACCCAGAGCCTTCAGCCCATCCCTTGAGGACGAGGATGAGCTGTGGGTCACAGGGAGAGGGGGCAGCAGCAGGAGCAGGGATTTCAGACTTTAAACTCAGGGACAATTCTTTAAACAAAGCCATCCTGTCCCCCACAGCCTCTCTCCAGCCATGGAAGCTGGGACACTCCTCCCACTGACCCTGGGCAGGCTTTACAGAGTAGCTCCCAAACCATTCAGGGCTCAAAAAAAAAAAATAGAATTTGCTCTTGGACCATTAACCCTTTCTGCCCATTCCATCCCCTGGTGCTCAGGTCCAGCTGGGAGCAGTAGCCCAGGTAAGAATGAGGCAGGTAGGGATGCTGAGCTCTTGCAGGTAACCTCATCTAGAAATTTCTGGGTGTTTTTTTTTTAATCTTTTTGAGTTTTTAGCTGGGCTTTTTGGCTTCTTCCTACCCTTGCTCTCTCTTTCTGGGGTCAAGGCAGCTCTTTTGCAGCAGCCCTGGATGCTCACAGAGGATGGATTCTGTCCCTCCCAAAGGTTCATCCCAGAGGATTTGCTGCTCGCTCAGGAGGGTGATTTATTTGGTCACTTAAAAGCAACAGCACGGATTGAATTTCCAATGCTGTTTATCTCTCCGGCGTGTAAACCACTGGAAATGGTTGTTAATTGAGTTAAATTCAGATAACAGCCTTACAAATGCTTTGCTGCCACACAATGGGGCCCTGATTGCTGCGGATTTCACTTTTCTGCTCAGTTGGGCTCGCTGATGTCTCAAGGAGAAGGTTTTAGCTGGGATTTGCTGCTCCCTTGGAGTGTGAGTGCCCCGAACAGGGTCAGGGAGCTGCTGCAACCAGCACAGGCCAAGGGGAAGGGAGGGATGTGCCACATTCCCACCCAATTCACCTCTCCAGGAAGCTCTGAGCCCTGACAGCCTTTCCCTGAGCCAAGGTCCTGTTTTGCATTTCGGGTTTCCTAAGCATTATTGATGGATCAATAGTGAAAACACTTCCTGACCCCGGCATGTGTGTGGAGGGGGAAAAAAAGAAATCAATGATGGCAGCTTCAATCTGTGTTTCTGTTTACACTCCCAAAGATCCCTATTTATACAGGGATTTCAGCCTTTCCCATTAATTTTCCTAAAAGGAAGTGCAGGTGCTGTCACTCCTTGGATCAGGGGGGAATTTAAATCAGGCAGGACAAGATTTCCTTGGGGAAAAATCCTGAAAATGAGGATGGAGCCCCATCCCTGATGGTTTTGGGATGTTCCCAGCCAGGCAAGAGAGGGAAGATCCATCCAGGCCCAGCTCAGCTGCCACAGCCCCATCCCTGCTGTGGAGGGCTGGGATTGGCATGGGGGGATCAATCCTTGGCTTCTGGGAAGCAGGAGCAGGGAAAGATCCCGGCTGTAGCAGCAGAGCCCAGAAGGAGCTGGTGGCTGTGCGTTGGTGGAGGAGCTGCTGGGAGCTGCCAAGCAAGACTTGGTGGGCAGGATCCGAGATCTGGAGCGGAGGTGTTGGATCCTGGGAGGAGGGGAGCACCAGGCCCTGCTGCAAAATTCCTGCTGCAGCTGAAGGAAGGGGCTGTGTGGGGATGCATTTCATGGCAGGGGGAAGGTGGATGGAGAGACCCTTGGAAGAGGCTGATTTGTGTCCAGGGAAAAGCACCTGAACAGCGCTGGGCAAAGAGGAGTGACAGCAGTCCTAAAATCTGCTCCTCACAGGTTCCCCCTGTCCTGGCCTCCTGGCTGAGCTTTTCTGGGCACACTTGTGATTGTCACACATTTCCCCTGTCCTGGCCTCCTGAGTGAGCACCAGGATGTGTTTTTCTGTGGCACAATTGTCCCTGAGTGACCTGGAATGGCCAGAGCATCCCACACTCCTGCCATCCCAACAGGAATGGGGGTTTGCAAAAGGCTCAGCTGCTGATGTGCCGAGTGTGCTGTGGATCCTCAGGTGGGTGAGGATCCCAGGGGCTGCAGTTGTCCGTGCCTGGGTGGCAAAGACAGCTCAGGATCCTAAAGAATCCGTGTTAAATTCCCCCCTGCAGCTGAGCCTGGGCTGGGTTTACACCAGGAGAGAGAACACGCTGCCCTGTGTGAGAACAACCCTCTTGCATTGCTGAGTGTGCCTCTAGCTAAACGTGTAGGAGATGTTGCAAACAACACTGGTTTACCCTTATCAGCTGCTGCTGCCTGGTTTTTTTAGCTGTTTTTCTTCAATCAATGAGCTTTTATATCACTCTCCTCTCCAGGGAAAAGGGAGGAAGAGCTAAAGTGACAGCAATGTGGGGTTGTGATAATGGAAGGCAGAGCTGAGCAGATCTGGGATTAGGGGAAGGCTGGACCCCTGCAAGACATTAAAATTTGTTATTTTAACCCATTGCATCTCTTTTCCAGCACTTTGCTGTCCCCCTGAGCTGAGAGGTTTGGAGTGCAGCAGGCAGGAGGGTGAATTCCTGTGTCTCAGGAAAGCTCTGCTTTTTGGTGGCATCTCTCTTTATCTGCCTGGTCTGGAGGCTGTGGGAGCACTGATGGTGCCCTTGGTCAGGTCCTGCACGTCAGGAAAATCTCATTCTCTTTTCTGCCCTGGGCCAAGGGGATCCCTTTGGCCACAGCTCAGAGCTGAGGAGGTGGATGTGTCTGACCAGGAATTAAAATGCAGGTGAGAACAGGCCAAGGAGAGAGGCAGCTGAGAGGGATTGCAGAGTTCTGGAAATGCTTGTGGTGTCAAATCCATGATTCTATGAAGGTCAGGTTGGACAGAGCTCTGAGCAACCTGATCTGGCTGGAGACATCCCTGCTCATTGCAGGGGGGCTGGACTGAACGACCTCTGATGGTCCCTAATAACAAACCATCCTATGATTTTCCGTGGTGATTTGGAGCAGGGTGACCTTGTCCTGAGCTGCCAGAGCTCTGCCTGAGCTCCAGCAGCACCTGCAGGGGCTCCCACCTGCAGCCCAGCCCTGGGCACTGCTGAGCAGGCACTGCTGCAGTGCAGCACCCAGAGCAGCTCCTGCACCCCACGCCCCCCTTCCCCAGCCTGCCAGAGCCCCCCACATCAAAAAGGAGAACTCAGGAAACACCTCCGGAGCTCCAGGTGGTGGCTGTCCCCCGTTGGCTCTGCCCTGGATGTGTCTGGGTTTTAAATGAGCTCTCCCTGCCTGACAGGACATCCCCCACCAGCCCCAAATCCCTCCCGAGGCACCTTCACCTCCTCACCTGTCACTCCTCACTGCACACACGCTAAAGTGTTGGTGAGGCAGGGAACCAGAGCAGCAGCTTGGCTGAAACTTGGGGATATTGTTGGGAAAAGGAACTTGGATGTGGCTGCGCCTTCCGTGCTGAGGCTGCAGCATCCCATGTCCATGGAGGGGCTGAGGATGGAGCCAGGGGTGGGAAATGAGCTGGAGCTGCTTCCCCTCGTGTTTAGGGCTTGGAAACCCAGCAAGGGGCTGAAGTGGCTCCCTGAATTGAGCAGGTTTGGAGCCCCAGCTGGCTCACAGCACTCTGCCCGTGCCCATCCCTGTGCTGGTGAGCCTGAGCTGGGCAGGATTCCCGGGGCAGCTCCTGAGGGATCCTCGGGACAGGGATCCCACCTTCACCCTGCTGCGTTTGGGTTCCTGTCCCAGAAAGGCTGGAGGATCCATCAGCGTCTCCTGAGTGTGAAACACGAGAGGGAACGGGGAAAGCGGCTGGTAAATGATCTTGGCAGGGAGGAGATTTACATCGTGTGCCATTTTCCACCTTCCTCTTTTCTCTCCTCTGCATAACCCGTAACAAACGCACGTTTCCAGCAGGGCTGGAATAGCCACGGCTGCCTTTCCATCTTGGCTGCAGCCGCTGGATCAGAGCAGCCCTTCAGCTCCTTCCTCCACCTGCCTGCTGCTCCCATTCTCAATCCTGTGCCATCCGCAGCTCGGTGCTTCAGCAGAGCTCCTTTTCTCGGGGACAGCCGTGAGGACAATTGTCATCCCGAGGCGTGAAACAAACAGAAAGCATCAGACACTTGTTCCTGCCCTAATTCCCCGTAATTAAAGCGACCCAGGGCAGGGAGGGGCAGCTGGGACTGGTGCCCTGGTGCTCACCGGCCTTCCCCTCTTTTCCAGCCTGCGGGAAGCTGACGGGAATAAGTGACCCGATCACAATTAAAACCTCGGGGTCCCGCTTTGGGTCGTGGATGACGGATCCTCTGGCTCCCGAGGGAGAAAACAAGGTAAGAGTGTGACAGCATCGTCCCTGTGTCCCAGCAGCGTGGCTGAGGACAGAGAATATTCCTCACAGCTCAGACTGAGCCCTGGGAAACCTGGGGAATGTCCCCGTTCATCCCACAGGGCTCTGCTGGCAGCGGGAAGGGGCTGAGCATCCCCAGGGAGGGAGGAGGAGGAGGAGTGGAGCAGCCCCTGCATTGATCCCTTTCCTGGGAGGGTGAAACTCCTCACAGTGAGGAGAGTCAATGGGCCCAGAATTGTCACCACGAAGTCTGGGTGGGAAAAAAAGAAAACCCAAATACTGGGTTTCTTATCTGTGTTTGGCAGCCAGGAGGGAGCTGGGGCTGAGCAGAGGGACCCGTGGTCCTGCTGCTCTTCTGCTGCCAGCACCTCTGATAATGTCATCTGCCTGCCTTTGCCCTCCATCCTCCACCTCCATTGTTGTGAGGAATTAACTGACTGCAGCCAGAGAGAGAGAGAGAGATTTGTTTTGCTTTGTTTTGGCCTCTCTTTTTTTTTCTCTTTTCCCATTCCGACCATTCAATTTTGATCCCAGGGAGGTAGGAGGCCAATAACTGGCTGAAAATCAATCCCGGCTCCCCATGACTGATGGAATGGAAAATATCTCGAGTGTTTGCCGAGGATTTGCAGGCGGCAAAACAAAACAAAAAAGGCACAAAGCTTGGCTGCCTGTAATTCCCTCCTGCATGCAGCATCCTTCAAAGGATAAAGGCACCAGCAAGGGCTGGATCAGGGCACCTATTTTGGGATCTGTGCCCTGGCATCAGCTCTGCAGCTCAGAGAGGACAAGGGATGCTCCGGAGAAGTCACCCCTGGGTGGTTCCTTTGAAGGTGACTTGAGTTGTCAGGCTCTTTCCCTCCAGCAGCCAACGGGTTGGCACTGGTTCCCCAATGCAACACCTCCATATTTTACAGTTATTAAACAAAATCTCACCTCCAGCCCCAATAAAACCCTGCTTGGAGGTGAGATGGGAAGGTTTGACCCACATCACATCTCGTTTCGCTCAAGAGAGGGGACAGAATTGTCCCCTTCAGGCTGTGTTTGCTGCTTCCCTTGGCACTAAGGCAATTTTCAGCTGAAGTGGGTGGTTCAGATGCTGAGGATCCTCTCGTGTCTTCAGAGAGTTTTGTCTCAAACTGCTATTTTTTGATATTTTTTTTAGCCATGCCTTTTTCTGTAGTATATTTTTATTGTACAAGTAGCTGCAAAACTGGAGCTGGAGTTTCCCAAGCCTCTCTGTGTGTTTAATATAGAAAACCTGCTGGGAGTTTTATTAGGAACACACCATTAAGTGAACTTCATTGGCTGCTCAGCGGAGTGGGAAAGTGAGGATGGGCAGTTTATCATCCCCAGCTCCTCTCCCCCAGCCCCAGGAGGGGTTTGGTGCTCGTGTGATCATTTGTTCATGTCATGAAACCACGGAACACAGCTGGGGGAGATTTGTGAGTCCTGTGGGAGCAGCAGGTGGATGCTGAGAGCTGGGATTGCTGTGGATGGACAGGAGGAGGTTGCTCAGAGCCAGCTGCTGTGGTGGGATATCATTCATCCATCAATATCAGCTTTTCCAGAATGGAAATGCTGGAAATTTGGAATGCTGTTGGGTCCTGCAGTCCCAGCATGGTGACACAGGGCTCTGCTGGGCTTTAGAAACTGAGCACAACGCGTTTGCATGTTGAATTTTTAATACCAGATAATGAAATGGGAGCAGCCAAGAGAGAGTCGTGTTTTGGATGCTTTTCCCCCTATAATTTCCCAAACTGGTTCAGTTGAAAGTTTCATTTCCAGCTCTGGGTGTTCTCTGGTGCTTTTGCAGCCACCCCAAGCCCACCAAGGTTTGGGGCTGAGGGTCAGAGCCAATATGCCCCACGTTCATCCCCCACCTCTGCAGGCTTTCCAGGGAGGCTGAAATTCCCTCAGAAGTTTTTGGAGACCCCAGCTGACTTCCCAAAGGCAGCAGCCAAATGTTGGGCTGCCCTTCTCAAAGACTGATGATCACACTCCAGGCACAGAGCTGTCAGATTTTTGCAAGGGTTTTGCAGAAGAAATCTGCACTATATCATCCAAATCTGCAGCCTTAAAGGCTTCCCTCTTGCTAAATTTACCTTTTCTCCTTCCTAAATTTACCTTTTCTCCTTCCTAAATATACTTTTTCTCCTTCCTAAATTTACCTTTTCTCCTTCCTAAATGGCTCTTTACAGAAAGCAAGCAGCTCTCTCATTTTCAGGCAGCAACTGCATCCAGAATGTCAGTGGCTGGCTGGATATTTCTTGTGGATATTAACTGCACAGCTTGGTCATTTGCCTCGGAATTGGTTTCATATAACAAAAGGGTTTTTTTGGGTTTTTGGTGGTTTTGTTTGTTTTTTTTTTAAGGAGTCTAGACAGTGTCCCCAGTGAACTGGCACTTAAATGATGATCTAAAATTTCTCCCCAATCTACCCAGAGCAAGATTTAGATGTCTTTGCCTCTTATATTTCAGCAGCCTCGCTCCAAGCTGTTGATGCAGCAGTGTATGATTTTTAAACCAATATGGACTTTTTGCCTGAATTTGCCTGACAATGAGTGATTGCATCCCTCGCTCCCGCATTCCAAATTAATGGAGTTGTGCACAGCAGCTGCTGTAATTTACTGAGTGCTACCGCGGGAAGCAAAAGCAGCAGCGACAGAAAATGCTGGGCTTTTTTAGCCAGGGAAAAGCTGCTAATTGCCCTCGGGGAGGGAGGGTGGTGCCAGCCACGCAGCATTCCCAGGGGAGCACTCAAGGCAAGGAGAGAGCAGGTTATCCCCCAGGGAAAGCTTTGCTCTTACCGTTGATTTCTCGGCTGATTTGGGGGTCCAGAAATTTGCATTATTTTTCTCGATGTAGGTGGCAGATGTTGGCTGGGTTCAAGGCCAGATCGGACGGGATTTGGAGCAGCCTGGTCTGGTGGAAGGTGTCCTTGGCAGGGATGAGTTTTAAGCTCCATCCCAAACCCATTTAAGACAATTCCACCATCCCTGGCTGAGGGTTTCTCTCCCAGCCCAGTTCCTGAGGCGAGCCTTTGCAGGAGATCTGGACATCTGTAGGACCAACCAATACAATTGAGCCAAATTTATTGTTTGAGCTACAGTTATAGACTCTAAGCTGTGTGTTCACATGTTCACACATAATTTGATTGTTTCCCTCACCTTGTCCAAGTGGTGAGCACACATCCTTCAGGACACCTAATTGGCCAGTCCATCATCTCACTGTGCCTCCTTTATCTAGGTTTTGCATCCTGGTAGTCACTTTCTCGGGTTCTACTTCTCTTATTTTAGCCCTGTTTTTGTCAGCAACCTCGATGAATTCCTGAGTGTTCTGATAATAAAACCGCAGGTGGTTTGGTAGGATTGATTCCAAACAGTTTGGCTGGTTCAGGGAATGGCCTAAGTTACGTGTCAGTACAATTCAGGACAGCCAAGTAACAACACATGGAACTCTGATTTCTTTGGAGGGCATTATAGCAAAGTTTATTGAGAGACAGATTCTTTTTGCACAGTGTTTGGTACAAAGAATAGGATTGGTCCTTTAGAGCAACACCTCTTGACTGTCTTCTTACAAGTAAACAACAAGTTAGAAAAACATCAGGTGTCAGGTACTTACAAAGATTGTTTTGGGTTCCTCCTTATGATTTCCCAGACCAGACTGGGAGAGTTCTGTACTTGGCTTTCCCACAGGCTTCAAGCCACTGCCTGGAGCCTGAGAATGCATGTTCTGACCACTGTCAGTTCCCACAGTTACACAAATGTCATGATAGGACATGAAATAAAGATATTTGACTCCAGTCAGAAGGCAGGAGAAATCAGAAGGTTTATTTACAATCCATTCAGCCCTTTTATAACACTCTGTGCTAAAGGCACATTATTGGTCCATAGGACTGACATCTCTCCCATTGGCTCAGTAACAGAAATAGCAAACAACACCTGCTGTTATGGGAAAGGAATATTGTTTACACAAGGCTGTTTTGGGACAAAGAAAACTGTTGAAAAGTGCCCAGGTTCCCTCACCCCTGTGGTCCAGCCCTGGCCAGCAAAGTACCTCGGGGGGAAATCTGGACTAGGACGAAGATAAAAGACAAAAAGGTACTCTTAATCCTCATGGGACACAGTCCCACAGTTTTAATGTAGAACCTACACCTTGGAGCCCAAGAGGAGAAAAGAGACCACGACCCCCTGTGTGGGGAGTTTTAAGCCCTAGGGAAGTGGGGGAGGGAAGGGGGTCTCCAATGGGGACTGACCCTGGGGGAGGTGAGACATAGGGATATCAGGTGAGGGAGATGCAAAGGTACATGGGAAGGCACAACCAATATTTTGTGTATACATATAACAAAAACCCCCAGTGCAATATAACAAAGTGAACTAACTACTCAGTGCAATACAACAAAAAGTTTCTCTTGAGAAGAGCTAGCTCAGGAAAGATCGAGCCCACACACAAACACACAGCCACAATCCCTAACCCATCCACGTTTGTGCCCGTGCAGGTCTGGTACATGGACAGCTACCACAACAACCGCTTCGTCCGCGAGTACAAATCCATGGCGGACTTCATGAACACCGACAACTTCACCTCGCACCGCCTGCCCCACCCATGGTCGGGCACGGGCCAGGTGGTCTACAATGGCTCCATCTACTTCAACAAATACCAAAGCCACATCATCATCAGGTTCGACTTGAAGACGGAGACCATCCTCAAGACGCGCAGCCTGGACTACGCCGGCTACAACAACATGTACCACTACGCCTGGGGCGGCCACTCGGACATCGACCTGATGGTGGACGAGAACGGGCTCTGGGCCGTCTACGCCACCAACCAGAACGCTGGCAACATTGTCATCAGCAAGTTGGACCCCAACACCCTGCAGAGCCTGCAGACCTGGAACACCAGCTACCCGAAGCGCAGCGCCGGCGAGGCCTTCATCATCTGCGGCACGCTCTACGTCACCAACGGCTACTCGGGAGGCACCAAGGTGCACTACGCCTACCAGACCAACGCCTCCACCTACGAGTACATCGACATCCCCTTCCAGAACAAGTATTCCCACATCTCCATGTTGGACTACAACCCCAAGGATCGGGCTCTCTATGCCTGGAACAACGGGCACCAGATCCTGTACAACGTCACCCTCTTCCACGTCATCCGCTCCGACGAGTTGTAGCCCGGGCCTTGGTTAGAAAACTGGGTTTAGGGGAGGGAGGGGAAATAAATAAATAAATAAATGAATAAATGAATAAAATAAAAGCAAAAATTAAAAAAAATAAATGAGAAAAAGGAGAAAAAAGGGAGAAACTAATTTAAAAAAAAGATGCTAATAAGGAAACATACTCTAAATAAGTAAACATATAAACAGCTGCCAAAATTAAGACCAGTGTCATGGAGGATTATTCAGCATAAATCTGACAGATCAGCATTACCTCTACATTTCTAGAAGTCTGGCCCTGTGTTATAGACTCACGAGTAACCGTGTACTTGCAGCTGGAACTGCACTCCGAGAACCACTTCAGTTTGGGGTTTTGTTTCATTTCTGTTCTGATAGCAAACCTAGAGAACATCCTCAAGCAGTAAGGCAATGACTGTTGGAAGTTCACCCTCGGGAGCCTCGCTCTCCTCCGTGTGTGGGTTGCATGGACATTCCCCCGGTGTCACAGGCAGCTGTGATGGATGTGTGGAGAGGAAAAGCAGGAGAAGCTGACCCGTGAGGAGCTCTGGCTGTCTCAACAAGACCTATCACAGGTTAGTTTTCTTTGCCTTCCATTGCAGCTACTGTCTCTCTCAACTGTGTTCCTGTCACTTAGATTAACTGTGCTGAGACCCGAAGTAGCTCATGGATCTGTGTCTTAGTAACTTATTAAACACGATGGTTTAAGTATGTATTTATGAACAAGTTGTTGTACCCATATTGTTTGAACTTATGTATTCAGCAACTATATTGTATAATGTATGTCTGTTATTTACCAGAGGTGGCGAAACTTTGTATGTCCAGTTTATGCAATGAATGTTGTAAATGCAATGACGTAGTTTGGATTTAATAAATGATGGGGTTTTTCGTTTCTAAAAAGGCAAAAAATAATAAAAAAAAAAAGAAGTCAGTGTTCACCCTTATACACAGGTAACCAATTTCATGTTGATAATTACAGGAATATTCTCTTACTGTTATACTATCTACATAGCATTATGGTGGTTGGAAATCGCTTCCGTGGAGATTCTGTGGTAGCAGATTCCCATGGGAAGCTTTGTTTATGGAAGTGTGAAGGTAATTAATTTTTTTTTTTAAGAGGAAAACTTTGTACTATCCACAGTTATCTAAGGAACAATAAAACTATTAGGAGACTTCCCTGCTCTGTTTGTTGTCTTCTCTGTGTGAGCAAGAGAGGGCAGGAGAGGGAGGACAGGAATTTTTGGGGGTAAATGCTGAGCAGCCATCCTGAGTTTCCTTCCAGGGAATATTTCCTGATGTGTAGTGGGGCTGGGAGGGTGGAGGGTTGGCTTCCTGCTCTGTAGGGATTCCCTTCCCATTCTCATCTGGAGCAGGCACTGCTTCAAGGAGATAAAACCAGGAGGAAATCTTGTCATCTGCCACCTCTATTGGAGCTGCAGACACTGCTTTGGACCACTGAGGGCAACTGGATCTCATTCATTCTTGGAGTGTTCCCCACCCTGAGTTTGCTTCAGCCTTGTGCAGGTTAAAATCTCCTTTATTTGGCTTGTTCTAAAGAGTAACTGTCACTGCTGGGGGATGGGCTCCCAGCACAATCAGCCCTCCTGGTTCTGCCAAAGCAGGGCCCTCACAGGGGTGCAGGATGCTCATCTCCCCCTGGTGTGAGATGTGGAGTCTCATCTCTCTCTGCTGTGAGATTTTGGGTCCCATCTCTCTGTTCTGTGAGATATGAAATCCCATATTTCTCTGGTGTGAGGTTTGGGGTCCCATCTCTCTGTGAGGTTTGGAGTCCCATCTCTGTGTGAGTTTTGGGGTCTCAGCTCTCTCTGATGTGAAATTTGGCATCCCATCTCTCTGCTGTGAGATGTGGGGTCCCATCTCTCTCTGGTGTGAAATTTGGGGTCTCATTTCTGTCTCTCTGTGAGGTTTGGGGTCTCATCTCTCTCTCTCTGTGAGGTTTGGGGTCCCATCTCTCTCTGCTGTGAGATGTGGGGTCCCATCTCTCCCCTGCACCCCCAGAAGAACAATATTTAGCAATTCCCACCCCAGCCAGCTCCAGGTGAAGGGATGGCACCTTTCCCACCCATCCAGGGAGCCCCCAGAGCTGGATCTGGAGGGCAGCTGGGGCATGGTCAG
Source organism: Sterrhoptilus dennistouni (assembly GCA_013397095.1). Classification (NCBI taxonomy): domain Eukaryota; kingdom Metazoa; phylum Chordata; class Aves; order Passeriformes; family Zosteropidae; genus Sterrhoptilus; species Sterrhoptilus dennistouni. The sequence continues at coordinate 511,781 of VWZU01009747.1, read as the reverse complement.
AGGGCTGGCTGGGGGGGCATCAGGTCTTCCTTGCCTCTTCCCCCACAGATTGGCCATGTTCAGCACCACCAGGAATGACAATTTTCCAGCTAAGTGGCCCAGTGAGGCTCAGCCTTTGGGCTCAGCAGATGGATGGTTTAGGGCCCTGGGAAGGAGCAGGGCTCACCAAGGTCAGGAAATTGAATATCAGCAATTGGTGCTTGCTGCAAGCTGCATGTACAGATTTCAGCCTCTCAGCCTTCACTGCAGTTCCCTGCTGGGCTCTTCAACAGGAGGAGGGAAAAGGAAAAAAAAAAAAACCCAAACCAAAACACAACAGTGTAATGTGGTTTCTCAGAGCTGGATTAAACCACAAGCACCGAGCAGTCCTCCCCATGAAGAGGTTCCAGGCAGTTCCACGGGGCTGAGGCTGCCCTGTGTCAGCACTGCTGCTCTCACTGAAGCCTTGGCTGGATGCAGAATGGGGACAGCTCTCTGAGGACTCATTCCTCTGCTGCACTCTGTGATTCCAGCTCTCTGGGCTGCCAGGTTTGTGGGGAACTTCGCTATTTAGCAGTGGTTTTCCCTCCAAGAAGCTCAAAAAGGGGGGCTGGAGACCCAGGGTGTAATTGGCAGCTGTATTGATTCTCAGTGTGCAGGAGAAATCTGTTAAGTCAAAAAGCAGGAAGGCACCTGCAGTCATTTCTGTTTAATTAATGCATTTCTTCAGGGCAAACTCACTGAAGGGCAGCACACTGTTGTTGTGAGGGTTAGAGCTGGGTGCAGGGGTGCTGCAATCCATGGCACAGAGGATGATGATGGCACCAGGGCTGGGCTTTGCACTGGAACTGCTCCTGCCCAGCTCCTCCAGGGCTTCAGGATGGAAAAAGGGGTGGGAATCCTGGCTGTACCACGTGCTGGATTGCTTTTTGGTGTGGTTCATCATCCCAGCAGCCAGCCTTTGTGTCCTCCATCCTAGAAGTTGTTCTAATGAGGAGATGGTTCCTCTCCAAGACTTCAGAGACACAGCAGAGAGAGATGGGACCTTAAATCTCACACCAGAGAGAGATAGGACACCAAACCTCACACAGAGAGGGATGGGACCCCAAACCTCACAGAACAGAGAGATGAGGCCCCAAACCTCACAGCAGAGGGAAATGGGACCTCCCATCCTATAGCAAGACCTCTGCAGGTGTTGACAGAGTTTGCCCCAGCCAACGTGTCCAGTTTTGGGGAGAGGTTCCAAGCAGAGCACAGCCCGTGGCAGGGCACCACTGGAACCTGCCACACCAGCACCACCCCGCAGTCAGCGTGGTCATTAGGCAGGAGTGGAGGACAAAAGAACACGCCTGCTTCAGAACATCGATCCGCAAAAATAAATCGAATTACAGAAAGGCAAAACAACGCTGTTTGCTTTGGGGCACGGCTACATTTAGATTCTAATTTTCTGAGTGCAATTCATTTAAGACAAAGGCTCCAGAGCACAAAATGTCCTTGAGCTCACCAGAGCAGGAGCAGCTCCTGTGTAACATGTACCCAAAGTTAATGAGATGAGAGAAGTGCTTTGAGGGGTGTACCTTTGTCCTATTTGCCTGTAGTGCAATATTCTATAAATGGATGCCATATGGCCGTACACTTAATGGTATGGATTAGATTGGAAGTGGATGAGCCACTCAAAGACAAGAACATCCCAGAGGATTGCTTTCTATAGCCTGTGACTTAATTATTTGATGCACGAGGCTTGTTGGTCCAAATTTAGTCCTGGGAGTCAGTGAGCTGCTTCAGAGGAACATCCAACCAGAGTTCTGTGTGTGTGTTTATGTGCTGTATTCCTTGGGAAGCCCTGCTCCAGGGATTTGGGAGCAGAACCCAAGCTGCTCCAAGTCCCAGTTCCATAGCTGGGACAGATGTGATGGAAAGAGAATTTTTATGAATGAGAAGACAAGGGGGAATGGCTTAAACTGAAATAAGGGAGATTTACATGACATATTAGGGAGGAATTTTTCCTGTGGTGGTGATGAGGCCCTGGGACAGTTTGCCCAGAGAAGCTGTGGCTGCCCCTGGATCCTTGGAAGTGCCCAAGGCCAGGCTCGATGGGGCTTGGAGCAGCCTGGGATAGTGGAAGGTGTCCCTGTGAAATACAGCTTTGGGCTGTGAATTCCAGCTTTGGGCTCTGACATACAGCTTTGGGGTTTGAAATGCATCTTCGGGCCATGAAATTCATGTCTAGGCAGTGAAATACCACTTTGGGCAGTGAAATGCAGCTTTGGGCTGTGAAATTCTCCCCAGCCTGTCCCAGGAATTAAATGAAGCTCACTCAGCCCCTGGCCTAGAAGCCAGGCAGAAACCCTGGCTGTTGTTTAGCACCATCACAACTCGGAGAGCTAAAAATCTCCCTTTCTTCCTTTGCTGTTACTTCCCTGACCTTCATTAGTTCTGCAAGCACCGAGAGCCGAGCCCATATGGAGACAGTTATCATAAAAAACTGAATCCTGGCCCCTTAATTAGCTCCTCATTATCGGAGAGCTCCATATTGAAGCATTAAGAACTTGCGAAGCAATTTGTTGAGTTTCCAATTAAAACTTTTTTTTTTTTTTTTTAATTGTTGAGCCTTTTAATACTTGGTGTTTACAAATTGCCTTGGACCCTCACCAACACACACATTTCCTTCACTGGGGAAATACAGCCAAGGAGCTGCTCGTTATTTATATGAAACCCCAGGTTTTAATAAAGTCATAAACCATGTCAATGAGGCTGCACTTTTCATACCTGATACAATAGAGATGATTCTGAGTGAGTGCAGAGGAGTTGGAATCATTAAGAGGGCAATTAGAGGCTGATTTCCTAATCACTCCACTTTCACAGCACTGTAAAAACAAATGTACACATCCCTCTTTGTATGAATTTACCTTGGCTGTGCTCCTGCCTGTTGACAGGCCCTGAGACCCTCTGTTCCAGCACATTGCAGCCTCAGGACCATCAGGAATAAATAAAAGCCAGCTGGGCATGGATTATACTCAGTGGATCACACAGACTGGGAGCTGGAGGAGTGCAGCTGCAAACACAGGAGGGGAAATTCAGTCTCCTGTGAAGCACAGATGGGTCCATGGCCAGATTTATCGTGGTGGCCAAAAATCTGGGGAGGTGAGTGACCAGTTGACAATGGCAGGGATGAGCTGTTCCTAAAATCTGCAGAGAAGAGGAGCAGCAGTGGCTCTGCTGACCTTGAGAGGGATGAAGGGATGTGCTGAAATCCTCCCAAAAGTGGTTCCCAAGGCTTTTGGAACTGATGGCCACGTTCCCATCACGTCCATGAGGATGAAAGAGGGATGCTGTAGAACAAGCATCAGCTCACCCCAAACTACTCCTTCCTCCAGAAAAACAGACCCAGGAAGGAGAAACTCATGGCTGTCAGGAGTCTGTTGTGTAACCACCACAGGAGGAGTGGCTTTGGGGTGTGGCAGGACTGTGACAGCCCCAGGAGCCACCACCTGAGCTGGGCTTTTGTTCTCAGCACTTGTGATAACACAGCACTCACCTTCTCTGGGATGTTGTAAAGCCAGCAGCTGATCTGGATTGAACATGTCATTTGTATTCCCACGCTGGTTTTGAAGCAAATCTGTCAAATCAAACCCGAAAAAAAGGAACAAAAAGAGCAGTGATTGCATGAGGAATTGTCTGGGCAGGCAGCCGTGGTCAATGATGGCTCTGTGGGTTTGAGAGGAGACAGAAGTGACCCTCAGGAGCAAAACTGGGACAGGGAGCAGCATCCCAGAGCAGCTGGAACCCCACAGGAGTGATATCCATAGGTTTGTTTGCTTCCCTGCTGGCCCTCAGCACCCTCCCAGCTTTGGGAATGGATCAGCTCAGACAAGGGCTGAGCTTTCCCTCACCCTCCCTCTGCCTTTTTGATCCGGCTTTTGGAGAACCCCCATGCCTCGAGGAGGATTTTCCCATTTATCTCATTCTGGCAATTTCTGAGCTGCTAGAAAAGGCAGAGTAGCACTCTGGGCCCTTCCTCAAACACCCACTGCTGGAATTCTGGACACTGAGAATTCCAGGCTTGCTGTGCTCACAGGCATTGACCCCCAAGCAAACACTGCATTGACCTGAGGCCATGGAAAAGACTCCCAAAATTGAGTGACAGCACCGGGATTGTGGGTGTGGAGTTTGGATAGAAGTGTGTGATGTCACAGGGTGCAAAACTTAGAATTTAGGGGTTTAGTATACAGTAGTATATGTGAAGCAATATCGAGGATTTAAGGCATTGTCTAAGTCCTTCTTCTTCACCTTCTTCTTGGTTTTGGGTGGTTTTTTTCTAATTGGGTAAAAAAGGTCCCCATTACAGGCCTTGGGTGCTCAATTATTGGGTCAAAATCATAATTAATATAGGTGTAATCTTGTTATTGGGCAATTAGCACTTAAATAACTTTGGAAAGAGTTAGAGGCACCTGCATTTTCTACCTTACTAGTCAGACCCCACAACTCACAAGACTACAATATAGATAAGACTTAATAAACATCTAAGTCCAAACAAAAACCTGCGACTCCCGTGTGTTAAACCCGGCTCTAATAAGAAGAAAAGAAGATAAGAAAAACCTCACAACCCACCCCAGCAGCAGAGGCCTTGGGGAGAGGGAACACAAATCTTCCATCTGTGGCAATTCAGCATTCACCAGTCGTGCTGCACCAGGGCCCTGTCACTGCCAATGAGCGTCAGAGCTCTCCCCCCCCACCAGCATCTCCCTTTCCCATCAAATTGGCCCTGGCATCCCATAATAAAACAGACACCCTGTGGCTGCAAAGGGTCACCCCGAGGGGCTGGCACCGACCCAGGGAGGTCCCCTCTGCTCAATTAAAGTTTTATTGCAGCTCGGAGGAGGGGGAGGCTCGGGTGTCTGTGCTGGGATTTTAAATGAGCAGCTGGGCAGGACTTTGCCAGGGATCCTGGCTGGGAGGAGCAGGCAGGCAGCTGTGCCCTGCTCTGGGAGCAAAATCCGGGGAAAACACGCTGGATGAGCCAGGAATGGCACAGGATCAGCTGGCAGCAAACACTGCAGGGGGAAAGGACAGATGTGCCATGATGAGAGGGACACTGGTGGCTCTGGGAGCTTTGAGGAGTGAGGCTTGGGCGTGTCCTGCAATCCAGGGGGAGTTTTCATGGAGAAAAGGTGGCAGGTGAGGCAAACTGTCTTCAAAAACAAATATTTGTGCTCTCAAGTAAAATTTCCTCTTGCAAACCCCACCTGAGGGGTGGCAACAGCAGAGAAATGCTCCCAGACATTCCCCATGTCATCTTTCCTGTCATTTCTGTCATTTCCCCTAAAACACATCACAGCAGTGGCCAGAGACATTTGGGATTTGCAGGGGATGGAGCCAAACAGGGCTGGGATGCTCAGGGTGGCACTGGTGATGAGGATGATGATGATGATGAGGATGACACCAGGCCAGGTGTGCACCCCTGTCTCCTCACTGGACACACGAGGATCATGGCTCTCCTCTGGGGATTTTAGGATTTCTTATCCCTGGGAAGGAAACCAGCCCCTGGAAACAGAGGAGGTTGTGCAGGGGGAGATCTCGAATTCCTGCTGAGCATCCCCCAGTCTGCCCAGGTGCAGGTGTTTGCAGATGTTTGGGGTGGTTCTGCAGGTGTTTGCAGGTGTTTGGTGTGTTTGGGGTGGATTTGCAGGTGTTGGGTGAGTTTGGGGTGGTTCTGCAGGTGTTTAGCATGTTTGGAGTGCATTTGGGGTGTATTTGGGGTGGGTTTGCAGGTGTTTTCAGGTGTTTGGGGTGTGTTTGGGGTGGTTTTGCAGGTCTGTGCGGGTGTTTGGTGTGTTTGGAGCATGCTTGGGGTGCTTTTGTGGGTGTTAGCAGGTGTTTGTGGGTATTTGGTGCGTTTGGGGCGGTTTTGCAGGTGTTTGCAGGTGTTTGGGGTGGGTTTGGGGTGGTTTTGCAGGTATTTCTTGCATTCCCAGCACAGAGCAGGGTGAAGCACTACAAACCAGCAGGGCTCCATGCCCAGATCCCAGCCACAACACTTGCTTTGGAAAACTTGATAAACCAGAGGGGGTTTTTTGCACAGGAAAAGAAAAGCAAACAAACAACCTGTCAGCCGTTTAAATTCCCAGCCCTCTGTTTAATTACCCTCCCTCATTACCGTGTCACCATAACGAGAGGTGTTCACATCCCCGCTCCCTCCAGCAGCCACAGGCTCAGCTCTGCCCGGCCCCTGAGGGGAACCAGGGCTGGGAGTCCCCACCCCAGGCACTCACAAAGCTGGGATAAAGAGATGGAAAATGTTAAAAAAAAAAAAATAGCAAAAATAGCCTGGGTGTAAAAATATCCCCGTGCAGCTGGAGCAGATGGAGAAAACCTGCGGCGGGGCAACGGGCAAAAGGTCAGCAGGAAATTTGTCCTGGGGGTGATGGTGTCTAATGGGCTGTGCGAGGAGATGAAATGCTCTGCTGGAAGCAGAGGCTGCTGCTGGAAAGGGGCCACCAGAGCTGCACAGTGATGCTCTGATGAGGTTTATTTAAATAATGAATGAAGTGTGAGTGCCAGGGTTGGTTAAGGCAGGGGTTTTGTGGGTGCTCTGAGAGGTGTCAGTGGTGCTCTGACAGGTCAAGCACCCACCTCCAGCACTGCAGGAAGTCCTGGTTTGGGTTGGGTGTGGGTTCATGGACTCCTGGATTGGTTTGGGTTGGAAAGGACCATAAATCTCACCTCCTTCCACCCCAGAGACTTTTGCCTGGCCCAGGCTCACAGAATTCACAGAAACACTGGGTTGGAAAAGACCTTCAAGATCATGAAGCGCCGCCCTGATTTTTCAGCCTTCTGATGTTTTACATTTCTACTGGAGCTTTCTCACGCATTGTAAAATAAACAATGAGTGATGTTTGGTAAATAATACATTCCTTTCCAGGAGGAAGGACAAAGTGAGAGACCTCCAGTTTGACCAGTGGGGTCAGAGAGGTGTTAACCTCATGCCTCAGCCACTGACTAAACTCCAAAAGCTATATAAGTCAAAATTCCAGAATAAACTTCCTTCTGTTTTGCCCTGACCCTGACTCGGTGAGTGTCTTCCTTTTTGTGTCCATCTGGTGACACTGGAGTCCAACCCAGCCCCAACACCTCAACTAATCCATGGCACTGAGTGCCACATCCAATTTTTATAAACACATCCAGGGATGGTGACTCCACCCTCTCCCTGGGCAGGCCAGTTGCTCCAAGCCCAGCTGAAACTCCACAGGGAGCATCAAACTGTGGTGGGTCATTAATTGCCTCCTTCCCTAACAAAGAAAAAAGGACACTCCATGAGAACACCCCCAAAGATGTCCTTGCACGAGGAACAAGGACTGCCTGGAAGTGGAAGGGATAAAAAGTACAAACCCAAGGAAGTCGGAGCACTTCATCCCATAGCAACAAGCCCGTTCAACAGGAGGAGCGTGTTCACAGCAGAGCCCTAAAAAAGGAGCTGTTAAAATAAACATTGGCATATCTCACACCTCCCTCTTCCCTGAAGGATGCTCCCTGGAAACACACGTGGACAAACGAGGGAAGGGAAGGAAAACAGGGATGAAGGGGGGGGGGGGGGGAGAGGTATTCTAATTAAGTGCTGAAATTAATCTCTGTTGTCTTTCAGTATCTAATAAGTTTAATGATTTGGTGTCTCTGTTGTTCACTGACAAATCCAGTCTCTTACAGAGCATCTGGTCATGTTCTCGCTTTGCTTTTTATATCCTAAAATGCTCCATTTCTGTGGAGCTTTTGCCCTACATTTCACATTTGGGGAAGTGACAGAGGTGACAGAGGCCCCGTAACCTCTCTGTGAGCACCCTTCAAGCTTCAAGTGCCAGGGGGTTTTCCCTGCTTTATTTGCGTGGCTGTGCTATGTGGAGAGATTAAAAAAAAATCCCATTTTTCTTTTATGAACTGGAATAAAACTCCTGGAGCCTTTACAACCTGTGCTGGCCCTGTTAGGGTGTCCTAGGGTGGATACTTTGAGTGGCAAAGGTCTCTGCTTTGGGAAATCAATTTTAATTGTGGGAAATCCATCTCTCCTCACTCCTGGGAAAGCCACCTCCCCTCACTCCTGGGAAATCCACCTGTCTCCACTCTGGAAAATCCATCTTCCCTCACTCTGGGCATGCAGCCCCTCACAGGCACAGCTGGGAGGTCACAGATGCTTTTTGGAAATCCCAAAATTTCCCATCTGCACGCAGGTATCACTCCAGTGACACCTCAGACAAGCAGAGTCATGTTTGCATGGGCTGATCTCCCAGGAAAAGCCAGGATAATGGGATTTTGGGCTTAATATCACACTTGCACCTCCATCCCTTCCTCCTTCCCCTCTTTTTGTTTTTGTCTTTGGACCAGGGCAGGTCCAAACACCAACGTGTCACCATCATGACAGAGCCACTGGAAATGTGACATGATCAGAGAGCAGGGCAGTAATGAGTTCATCTTCCCTCCACACACAGCACTGGGTAAACCACTGGGAAATAAAAATAAAAAAAGCTCCAGTAAATCAAATTGTCCCTGCTGTGGAAGCAATAACAGCAGCAGGTGGAGGGGGAAGTTTGTTCTGACTCCTGTTGGCTTGGGAATGTGGGAGACAGCCAGCTCTGGGAAGCCTCATTCCTACAGAATTCACTCCTGTGCTGAAGTGTGGGCTGTTATCCACACCTTTGGGATATCCACACTTTTAGGATATCTCCCTGGGAATGGTTTAACTCTGTAAATGGGGTTGTTGAGAAAGGCTGGTTTAAGCAGGATTCAGTGGGCAGCAAGAACAGCCAGGTTTTCCCTGCTCATCCATCATTTTTCGTGGAAAACACAGGTGCTGAGAGACTTTCTCCAAGCCCTCAATCCAACAGCTTTTGGAGGAGCACCAAGCTGGGCTTGAATGAGATGGGAGCAGGTTTGTCACCTCCACCATGAGGAAGGTCATGAAGTGCCACCAACTGATGCCTGGGGGAGGCTGAGCTGGAACAGAGACTGGGCAGAGCTGGAGAATAAAGTAGAGATTTATCAAAAGGCCTTTAAAGACACACCTTGGGCAGGACAAGAGCCTGGCCAGGGCTGCACCCAAGGTGGACCCAAAATGGTCGCAAAATGGTCACAAAATGGATCCCCAACCATGAGGTCTTGCATTTTTGTAAGTTTTGGTCTATTTGCATTTTGGGGTTTAATTGTCCAATTCCAGCTCCAGGCTGTGAGGTCCCATCCTTCTTGTTCCTCCCTCCAGCCCCCCTTGTTTGTGCTTTAGGGGCTGAAAGTTGTCCTTGGTGTGCAGCAGGGAAAGGATTTGTTTTGTGTCCCTGCTGTGTGCAGAGCTGAGTGACACTGACTGTGAGCTCAGAGCTGCCACCTGGGCAGTGCAGAACCTGAAATACATGGAAGATAAAACTCAAGGCATCAGCACCAGCCACTGCTGGAGGGTGGCAGAGCCCTCCCTGCCCTCCAGCCCTGCATGTGAAAAACTTAGAATTTAGGGGTTTAGTACACAGGAGTATATGTGAAGCAATTATCGAGGCTGTGGACACTCCACCTCCCCTTTGCATAATCACTGGGCTGAGGGGAAAAAAAACCACCTGATAAAAAACTTCCCACTCACACGTCCAACCCACCCCAAATGGCTCCTGGCCCGGGTGGAACAGGAGATTGTGAGACTGCCAGGGAGAGGTGGCAATCAAATAATGAATGCTGCAGCCCACTCCCCATCTGCCAGAGAAAAAATCCTTCCCTGGGAGAGAACCGGCCTCATCCCGCATCCTCCACCCTCCCCTGGGCAGCAGCACCTGCTCCATTCCCCACCCTCCACATCTCCAGCAGGGTGGGCAGAGCTGTTTCCCCGAGCCAGGAGGGATTGCTGGGTGCAGATGGAAGTGCTGGAATGCAGACATCTGGCTGACACCGCTGTGAGTTTGCCTCGTAATGCGATGTTGGCAGCGTTGTGTGAAAACATTGGTGAGGACCCAAGCCAGACACTGGGAGAGGGGGGGGAATATAATGTGTAAAACTTTGGAATTCAGTCTTGTGTTGCTTTGAACATGACTGAGTGGGTTTGGAGGATAAATCAGCAAGGGACACGTTCTGCTGGTGGAAAAAATCAGCTAAAAATCAACTTATAAATCAGGGGTCCTTTGCAGCAGCAGCTGCAGTGACACAGCTGTGGCTGCCCCAGTGGGTGTGGGACCACCCTCAGAGCCTGTTTTGGGACAGATCAACACCTCCCAGGACTCAAATGTCCCCAGGCTGCCTCTTGCCCAGGTCCTTAGGGTGGCTTTGCTGTGGCCTGGGTGGGGTTGGGCTGAGCAAGGTAGAGATGCCCCCAGCAAACCCCTGGATTTGCAGGTGCTCGTGTGGGTTTGTTCAAAGGGGGTTGGATAAACGACTTCAGCTCTCCACCAGCCACCCCAGAGACACCTGGCTTGGAGTGGAAGGTGAGAACAATCCCGTCGGATTTGGGATGGTGTGTAGGACTGGGGAGAACCACCAGAGGCAGGGAAAAAAACCTTTAACCACAGAAATCTTCTCCAGCAGCTGATTTTGTCTCCTGTGCCTGACAAGTCAGAGCAACACAAGCTCCAGGTGATTTGTGGTGGGTCCTCCAGGAGAGAGGGAGAGGCAGGAGCAGCTCCAGTTGTGCTGCCACTCTCTGCCCTGGGTGAGCCCATCATTCCTGGGGATGTGATAATTCCCGGGGATGTCACCATTCCTGGGGATTTCTTTACCTCTGAAAGTGCTGCCTTTGCTTTTAACCTCCGTTGTCGTGTTATCAAAGCCACGTTGGGGAAAAAGCGGCGCTGGGAGCTTCGGGTCAAGGCAGACACAGCCCCCCCCCTCTCCCCTGCCAGGGTTTTTTGGAAGGTTGGGAATGTGAATTTCCGAGGAGCTGGTCCTGAGCAGAGACCTTGCATGTGTACAGAGAGTGCTGATTCATCTGCCTGCCACCGGAGACAAAAGAACATCTAATTAAGTCACCCGTGTATAAATAAACGTACAAGGTACAACCTCGGGAGCACAGAGCAGCGCTGGAAAATCTCAGAAATGCACAATCTGCTTTTCCTCTCTCTGGCAGGGCTGGAGCTCACCTCTGGGACCGCCCTTTTATTTAGAAATATCAAAGAACTGGATTTTTTTTTATTATTATTCTTTATCTGTTGCAGTGTTAGTTTTTTACATCAAAATTCAGTAATTTCCCCTTTCCCTGCAGTTCAGCTGAGTCTCAGGTGCACCAAGGCTTTGATAACCCTCCAAATACTCCGAGCAGGGTTCACTCCCCAGCTCCATCCAAAGGTGTGTGGGGTGTGCAACCCTTTATTGGCAGACCAAGAAAAACAGAGAGCAATTAACTGCTGCCCTAATTGCAGCACCGATGGCCAGGCTGATGTGCCATCACTCTGTGTGTTAATTAAGCTCATTAAAGCCCTTTGCATTTGGCTCAGAAAGGGGTGAGACCCTGCATAGTCCTGAGTGGGAGTTGGGAATTATTTGGGGTTTTTTCCCTGAAATCCCCAACTTTGTGGTGTGGCTGTGGGGGTTCCCCCTGCACATCCCTCTGTTCCAGGATTTTCCAGCTGCTGGTGGTTTCCTGACATTTTCCCACTCTGAGCTGAGTTTTCCCAGCCTCTGGATGTGCCCAGGCATCAACCCTTCCCTGTGGAAGTCTTCTCCATAAACCTGTTTGTCACCCTAATTTTTCAGCCTTCTGAGTTCACATTTTCTACCAGAGCTTTCTCACACATTGTAATATAAACAAAGAATGATGTTTTGTAAATAATACATTCCCTTTCCAAGAAAAAGAACAAATTGGTGGACTTCTAAGTTAACCAGTGGAGTCAGAGAGGTGTTGACTTCGTCCCCCAATCCCTAATCAAATTCCAAAGACTATATAAATCAAAAATCCCAAAAATAAACTTCCTTCTTTCTGCTGGCACAACTAAATAATGTAAGTGTAGTCCTTTCATGTCCTCTGGTAACACCTGTTCATCTTTATTTTTACGGCCCTTTTCCCTCCTGGAGCCCTCACTGTTTAACACGCCGAGAGAGAGGCAGAGAGGCCTTTGTTGTGTTTTGAGGCAATTAGTTTTGATGGCATAACGAGGCTGATAAATTACCACCTCGGCCAGGAGCTTTGGGTGTTTGTGAGGAGAGAAATCCCTCGGTGTCTTCCTTCTGCCACGCTCCTGAGGGGATTGTTTTTATGCTGCCTCCAGGGTGACAGCAGGAAAATCACGGGAGGTGTCCCTGAACAGGGCAGGGCGTGGGAAGGAGATGATTTTAAAAGTCCTTTTCAACCCAAAGCAGCCTGGGATCTTATAAACATTATAATAATATCATATAAATATCATATAATGTTATATATGGTTTTATATATATATATATGTATGTTACACATATTTTGTGAAAAACAAGTTCCACTCTCTTTCAAAAATTCATAAGTTTAATAAAAAAATTAAAATAGACAACAGGGAGACAGAATAGCAAATGTTCCAGCTGGGGTGCCTCACTAAAAAGCACCCCCTTCTCTTGTTTTAAGGATTGCTGGTTTACATATTCAATA
>VWZU01009747.1:455864-499053 GCA_013397095.1 Sterrhoptilus dennistouni | reverse complement strand
ATTTATAACATATATATGTTATATATATGTTTTATATATATATATGTTATATATATGTTATACTTATATATAGTTATAAATACATATTATATAGTTGGCTTTTCCCAAGTATTAAGATGAATGTTATATGTCTATCATTGAAAAGGCTTTGCTGTATAGATATATTTTTTTATTTCTGCAATTAGCAAAAATTAGGCATAATATTAATAGTTAATATATGTATAATGTACTAATAATATATTATATATCTATTATATTAATAATTAATATATGTATAATTAAGTATCATTAAACTGTCTACTTATCTAGATAACATCCAGTGAATAAATCCATATGATAAAGACCTGGTGTTGACAAGCCAACCATCAAACACCCACCATCTATAAAAACATAGATCAAAGCCCAAACTGGAAGTGATGAGAAACACGGATTANCCCAAACTGGAAGTGATGAGAAAAACGGATTAAAACCACAACCAAAAAACACACACGCTCTAAAAAGGCAGACCCGAAGAGTGGCCATGCAAAACAGTGCCTGGAATATGGAAATTAGTTTGTAAAAAAGTGTGAATATACATAATGGTCTCCAAATATACAACAGGCTAATGCAATAGAAAAAAGTATTTAAGGGATATTTCCAAAAATAGGTGTGCTCTTGGCTGAATGCCAAGCACCCTTTATTTTAAGCCTTTATTTTTTTAAAATTAAAGAGTCTAATTATTTTTATTAAAAATAATAGAATTTTTATTATTTTAATAATAATAAAAATAATTATTAATTTTTAATAATAAAAATAATATTTTTATTATTTCTTTGTTTCTGTCTTTATTTCCATCTCCTTTTTTTCATTTCTTTATTTCTGTCTCCTATCATCTTTTTTGTTAAACTCCTTAAATTTTATCAAGAAAGTCAACTCGTTTTTCACAGGGATAATGGGAAGGATCCTGGCCCCGCCCTGCTGCCCTTGGTGGCAGTGCCCAGGAGGAGGTGGCCGTCCCTTGCTGGAGGCAGTGAATTAAAAGCAGGATGACTTTTTAAAGCCAAGGACCTTTTTCTATCGAGGCAGCAAAGCACAAATCATCTCCAGGAGTTTGACTGATGATTAAAAGTGAGAAAATCTGAAAGTTCTTGCGAGTGAGTGAAAATAATAATAATAATCATCATCATCACCTCTCCCTCTGGCTGCTCCAAATGGTGGGCTGGGAGATTATAATTAATCCCATAATGTATGCACACTCCCTGCTGCTTTTTGGGGGTGCTGCTGCTCCAGCCCACATCCCACACTGGCTGTGCAGGAATTGCCACATCCCAGGCTCACAGGCAGCTGCCTAATTGCACCAGCAATGGTTGTTGTTTGGTTTTTTTTTGTTTAATTTTTCCTCCATCTGATAAGGTCAAGCCCACCTTGAGGACAGCTGCTCCGCTGTCTTTTCCTCTTTGGGATCCACAGAGGCTGCAGCTGCTCTGACCTTTTACAGAAACCTCGTTAAAGGTGACCAAGAAATGCACAAAATGTATCTCCCAGAGCAGCTTGAAGGGAGTGGGTTGGGTGTATTTTATTTGTCATGCCAGGTGTCCCAAAGGATCACTCAGGGTGGGCAGAGCTCCGTCTGCTTTTCATGGAAAATTAAGGTAAGGTAAATTAAGGTAATCAAGGGATAGGCAACCTGCGGGAAGAACATCCCTGATAAAATTGGAATTTTATGGCTAGAAAAGGAAAGACAAAAACAGCAACCAGCCTGCTCTGGGCTCTTCGGCAGGGCTGTTTTTTTCTCCTATTTATTTATTATTTTTCAGGTTGGGACTGACTCTGCTGAAGGAATGAAAAATTAAACCAGATTTTCCAACGAGTCCTTGCGAGCCCATTGCTGTGACCTGCTGGAGACTCCCAAGGGCTTGGCCACGGTTCAGGTGTGAGGCTGAGGGTCATTGTAGGACACAAAAGAAAGACTCCAAATATTTCAGAAGGCAAAAAGCATAGAAAAAGAAGCTTTATTTTCTAATTCTTACTACCTTTTACAAGGTGTTCCCATACAGACTTAACATGGTTGGTGAATAGAACGACACCTCTCTGATCCCTTTGGTTAAACTAGAAAAAACAGAAAACACCACCTGGAGAAAGATTGTTTTGAGAAAGGAGAGTTGTCTGCCAAGATTGTTTTGAGAAGAAACTTTCTTGAGAAAAGGCAGCAGCTGCCAGCACCAAAACATCTCTCAGGCCCACAGCTGAGAGCTCCAAAACACCCCTGGGAGGTCCTGGCTCAGCATCACCCTGTTGGGTTTTTGTCTGCTGGTGCAAACCAAGGCCACCTCCACCACCACCACCACCAGCCCAGAGCCTGCTCTGCAAGGCAGGAACCAGATCTGGGGCCTGGTGGCTGCAGAGAGCTACACTGACCCACTTTCCTCTGGCTGGTGGATACAGGCACTGGGAAAAGCTCCATAGCAACTGGATGTGCACAGTTTAATTATGAAATCCCCACGGTGCTCCCATGTAAAGATAAATGGATCCAGGATATTTTCCCCCCTCGCAGCCATTAGGAAAGGTCTATATTTAGAAGGTCCTGTCCCACTTTGCCAACCAGCAGCACAGCCTGGGGAAGGGCAATGAGTGGGATGAGCATGTCCAGGTCAACACATGGAACATCCTTCCAGGAAGTTTTGGGAGCCTGAGGAAACCTGGTGATCACGCCATGGCATTTTGGGTGGGTAGTTTTTTTCCCTGCCAAAACCAGTGCTGGGCACTCCTGATGGTGATGGTGGCACTTCACAACCTCCTGAACTGTGCAAGTAACACCAGATGTGACAGGGAGCCCAACAACCCCATCCCAGGGGTTAATCCCAAAAGGAGGGACAGACCCAGCAGTGCTGTTGGATCAGCATCACCCCGGGAAGATCTCAGAGAAACCAGGCACCAGCAGCAGGACTGTATTAGTGAGGATATTTCGGGGTTTTTCCTGGTTCTTTTTTTTTTCCCAAGCTCTCCACAACAGCTCAGGTCAGCTCTTATTACCTTCAGCTGTCCCTCCTGTCCCCTGGCACAGAGCACCGAGACACAGACAGTGAGAACTTTGAGATGGCAGGATAAATAAAAGAGATGCTATTATTGCAGCCCTCTCCTGTTTGCTGCTGCCATGGTATCTCTCCTCTTGTCTGACTTATTGCTGATGTCTCCTGTCAGCCCAGCTCGCCTCTCTCTTGGAGATGTGATTTATGGGCCGGGGAGGCAGAGCAGAAACACGGCAAAAATTGCAAATGAGGGTGCTGGGAGGAGCACGGAGGGGAAAGACAAGGAGCGATTGTGATGAGGATGTGCAAATGGGTCCCTGTCCCAGGGCTCTGTGACAGGGGCTGGGGTTGGGGACAGCGTGCTCAGACAACCGAGCAGCCTCGCTCCAGGGCTCCAGCTGGCACCTCCGAGCTGGGAGCAGCAAAACCTGGAGCAGGGACACAATCCCTGCCATTCCCCACTCCCCGTTCAGTGTGGGAATGCCTCCATCAGAGGCTGGACCTGCTCGGAAAGCTCCTGCAGCATCCAGCACTGCTCAGATCCAGCAGGAGCCTCAAATTCACCTTGTTCCTTCTGCTCCAGGAGTTTGTCCTCTCTCATCCCCGTTTCCCTGCAGCCAAGGTGGGTCTGGAGGCGGGCAGGACAGGCAGGAGAGAGGAACCACAGCTTTGGGAAGCTGTCCTTGCTGGCAGCCCCTGCAGGATGATGCTATTTTCATCCCCAGGGCTCAGGCTCGTGATAATTGAAAGCTGTTCCCTCTCGGTCCTCCAGCCTCCTCAGACTCCAAGAGACTCTCAGAGTCCAGCCCAAAGCCTGAGAGCAGTGTGGAAGTGCCAAGCAAACAATCCCTGATTTTTGCTGGGTTTCATTGCACCCTCCAAGAGAGGGGGACTCGTGTGTGTCCTCTGTGTCACCCTGCAGAGCAAGCCCAGGAGTGTGAGCGAGTAACTGCACTGGGAAGGGAGAGAAAGGCCAAAAACATTCCCTGTAATCCTCCCCAAAACTCAGGGGGAAGATGAGAAAGGAGGATTTACGTTAGAAATGAGAATTAAACCCGTGCAGGGTTTCATTTCCTCGCCCTGAGCAGCGCAGGAATTCCAGAGGCTGCTCCCAGGCAGATGCTGCAGCTTTAATCCGCTCTTTTGGCCAGTTCTGCGCACATGTACCAGCCCTGCTTGGATTACACTTCCCAAGGATTACAGCTCAAATCCAGCAGGGCTTTTTAATGCCTGGGATGGGGCAGAGCTGCTGACATTAATATATTCCAGGAGTGCAAACCCAGGCAGCGCTGGGCTCGTCATTACAAAGTCTGATGGAGGATTATAATGCAACTTGGAGGAATCAGCCACACTGCTGCATCTCCAGCTGAAGATTATGATTTTTTTTTTTTTTCCTTGGGCCATGTCACCCTCTTGTTGAGCAGTTCTAGATTCTGGATAATTATTCCAGGGACAATGTGATGAGTGGAGCCAGCTCTGGAATGCTAATGGAGACTTGCTGAGCCTGCCCAGGGGCTCAGGTTGCTTTGTCACAAAAGGAATCACAATTTCTGCCCTGGGAGCCACCTGAGTGGGGACCAGTGGAAACTTCAGCACGGGAGGCTTTGCAAATACACAAATAAACAGCAATATCCAGGAGCTGGCAAGAGGAACCAGGGAATTCCACTGCCTTGTGTCGTGTTTGTGGCTCTGGTCAGGTTAACACCCAGCTGAAGAGACAAAGGTGCTATGCCTTTCATGTAGAAATGAAACCGTGCACGGGTTTAATTCTCATTTCTAATGTAAATCCTCCTTTCTCATCTTCCCCCTGAGCTTTGGGAGGATTACAGGGAATGTTTTTGGCCTTTCTCTCCCCTTCCCAGTGCAGTTACCCGCTCACACTCCTGGGCTTGCTCTGCAGGGTGACAGAGGACACACACAGGTCCTCCTCTCCTGGAGGGTTCAACAAAACCCAGCGAAGATCAGGGATTGTTTCCTTGGCACTTCCACATTTTTATAAATTACATCTAAAGATTAGGTGATTTGGGGTGCCCTAGGGATCCCAAGGTGTATTTTCCCTATCTTTTTCCTATTTCCCAAGATATGGGACAATTGTTGCAGGAGATAGAGTCATGGGGGGTGACGGAATTACCATTTATCTGCAGCTACAATGCAGAACCTTAAACTGCTAGGATCAAAATACATGAAGAAAACAAAACAAAAAAAATACCACTACTACCAACAACAACACCAAAAAAAAAAAAAAAAAAAAAAAAAAAAAAAAAAAAAAAACAACAAACAAAAAAAAAAAAAAAAAAAAAAAAAAAAAAAAAAAAAAAAAAAAAAAAAAAAAAACAACACTACTAACCAACTAAAAAAAAACCCCGCAAAACCCCCTCCCTAAAAAACCCAAACCAAACCAAAAAAGAAAAGGAAAAAAAAATTCCTTTATTTCCCAGTCATCTCAGGAAAATCTGGATGGTGCAGCTATTCCCCAGCTCCTGGACCAAAACATCTGCTTGCCATAATACAGATCTGATAAAGCAAAGCAGGTAATTGCTCCTGTCAGCTGAGCAGAGGAGTAAATCTTCAGGAAAATCAGTGTTTTTTTAGGAAAATCCTTGATCAGGGAATGGCAGGTGGACGTGAAGCTGCTCTGCAGCCACGGCAGCAATGCCATGAGTGAGGAGGACATTTCCTTGCCTGGGCTTTCATTCCATCTTTTCTGCCTTGGGAAGGGTTAAATCTCTCCTGTCGAGGCTTGTTCCTCATCCTATGTGGAGAGGGTGCTAATTGAACTGCAAGGCCCAGGGATTAGCAGGAGGAGAAGGTGAAAATTAATTGAGAAATGAGGAAAGGGATAATTGGCTCCCATGTGCCCAAAGCCATGGATTCCCCCCAGGATGAGGAGCACCTTCCTCGGGGTGGGGTCTGGGCAGGAAGCTGCACCTGTGCCCGGGACCAAATTTGGGAAAGTGTGAACTGGATAGAGGAATCCTCGGGTGAGCACATCCCAACGCGATTTCCCTGGAGCAGCTCCAGCGCTGTGGAAACACAAGAAGTCCCATCTGGATGATGTCACTGTAGGACACGAAAGAAAGATGAAAGAATCCAAATATTTCAGAAGGCAAAGAGCATAAAAAAAGCTTTTATTGTCTAATTTTTCCTACTGTTTATAAAGTGTTCCCATCCAGACTGAACATGGTTGGTGAATAGGAACGACACCTCTCTGATCCCATTGGTTAAACCAGAGAAACAGCAAAACACCACCTGGAGAAAGGTTGTTCTGAGAAAGGAGAGTTGTTTGCCAAGATTGTTTTGAGAAGAAGCTTTCTTGAGAAATTTTTCCTTGGGAAAAAGTCAGCAGCTGCCAGCAGGCTGAAATCTCTCAGACCCAGAAATATCAGGCCCACAGGAGGGATCCTCTCCAGAGCCTGGGATGGGAGGCTGTTCCAGGGAATTAACTGGACATCCTTGAAGTTCTTCCATCCTTCTGTCTGGTGTTGTGACAAGGGAGAGGCGAGTGTCACCTCCTCAGTGGTGACATTCCAGTCACTGCTGTGGTTAGAGGAGGGACACACCAGCAAGGAAGGGTCAGACTCAGGTTAAAATCAGGCTGGGAAGGATTTTGAGATGAATCAGGGCAAGCTCATTGATGCTGTGTAACTCCTGTATTTGCACGAGCACCTCCTCTGAAGCAACAATTGCTGAGTGTTCAGTTGTGTATTCGTTCAAATTCAAGTTTGGAACGGGCTGAACAATTCAGGTTTGGAACAGGGAATCAGAATCAGAATCATTAGGTTGGATGAGACCTCCGGGATCACCAAGTCCTGGAAGTGCTGGAATCACCATCCTTGGAAGGGTTGAAAAATCATGTGGATGTGGCCCCTGGGGACATGGTTTCAATAACCTTAGAGGTCTTTTCCAGCCTGGATGATGCTGTGACTCCGTGTCTGCAGTGCCAGGAGTGCAGTCACAGCCCAGCCTGGATATTAAAGTCGCTTTTAATTTCGATGTGGTTAATTATAAATATTTTACCTCTTGCTCAGGACAGAGGGTCAGGCAGCAGCTGCAGTGATGTGTTTTTCTCTGAGGCTGCTGGTTTTCCAGGAGTTCTCTAGGACACTGGGGAGCCCTTGGGACTGAGGCTGCCAGAGAGGTCACTGATATTTTTTTTTCTTTCCTTGGCTGGGCTGTGGGATGCACAAGGATTTGTGGCATGAGGATACCTGGCAGAGCTTCAGCAGCTCCGTGGCTGTGGCCAGGCACTGGCAGGGATGAGCTGAGCTCAGCTGAGCCCTCTGAGAGCAGAATCCTTTTATCCCATCTCTGTCTGAAGGTAGAGAGAGCTCAGGATGGCTCTGCTGCTGCAGAGGTGAGTTCAGTTGAGGACTCTGGCTTGAGTCATCTTGGCTGAAAATCACTCTGGGTAAACTTTCCATTCCAGTAGGTTGAGGAAAAACAGAAATGAAGCTGCTTTGGGGATTTTCGGTGGTGGCAGAGGCTGATAAAATATTGAAGAGCCAGGCCATCTGCAGCTGCTGCATGGGCTGGGGAGCACAAACAGCAGCTGGGCAGGGGCAGGAGGGGCTGCTGGCCTGGCCTGGTGGACACCCACCCTCCAGGAAAGGTGGCCGGGGTGACAGATGGCACAGTTTGCTGGGAAATACATCCCTTTCCTCCATTTTTTGGCACTATCACAGCCAATAACGTGCAGAGGAGAGGCGGGAACGCCCAGCACTGGCTCTGCTGCATCGCCGTAACTTCATTTAAATAGACCGTTGTTACACTCTTAATTAAAGCAAAGAAGCGAAGGACACGGTTTCCCTGTGGATTTGGTGTTGGTGTGGGACAGAGGAAGGAGCTGTAATGAGATTTCCATCTCGGGATGCTGCAATCCTGTCCTCGAGGACTGCAATGGGTAATGGACGTCTCCTTGCTCAGACCCTTCCCGGGGGGCACAGGACACCAGGAATGCTCTTGGGTCCATCCAGTGGAACAATTAGCCCCAAGCAATGTGAGAAGCCTTCTACGAGCTGGTGTCAGAGTCCAGGGCATCCCTCTGGGCACCCTGGAAAGTCACAGATCTCAGTAGAGAGGCCTGGGACCCAAAGAAGAGGGTCTGGGGTCTGTGCAGGGGGGTTTGCCTGGCACAGAGCCCAGGAGGACACAGGCTTTGATTTTGGTCCACGTGAAAAACTTCCAAGCAGAGAAGAATTGCAAGTCACAAATGTGTGACAGACAGTAGTGTAGTTTATCACCGTGTAGTTTATCACCGTGTGATTTTGTAGTTTTGGGATTTTTAGAATGTAGATGCAAGGGGACAAGATGGAGGAATTAGGGTGTTGCCCTAAGTTCTTCTCCTTCTCCCTTGGCATCCATCTTCTGCAGTGATGTGGGCACAAGGTGGTTGGAGTGGATTGGGTCAGAGTAGAAATGACTGCACTAGTATAGGTGTTAGGGATTGGTATGAAAAGGTAAATAATAGTTACATAATTATCTGTATAAAGGCAGAGTGACCTCCCATCACGGGGGGAGTCACATCATGTCCGAGCTGCTGTGAACACCTTGGCTGGACACAAAGAACTTGTAAGACAAGAATTAATAAACAATGTGAGAAACCAAGAAAACCAAGGCCTTGAGACTCCACTTTATTCTCACACCAAGCACAGACTCAGATTTAAAACCTTCAGAGGTCAGAGAGAGCAGAAACAGAAAAACACCCACTCGAACCACCAGCCTGGAATCTTAGGTCAGAAAGAAAACCTAAAAACCTGAGAAGCTGGTTCCCCTTGATTTTGCCAAAGAAGAAAATAAAGTTGGGTGTAATGCAAGCGAAAAGGGAGGAAGTTCTGATTTGGAAGTTCCGATTTTCACAGGCAAAGTGGCAAATCCTTTGGAGAATTTGGCTCTTTGTTCCTGCTTCTCCTTGGGAGAATTTGACTCCTTGATCCTGCTTCTCCTTGGGAGAATTTGGCTCCTTGTTGCTGCTTCTCCTTGGCAGAATTTGGCTCCTTGTTGCTGCTTCTCCTTGGGAGAATTTGGGTCCTTGTTGCTGCCTGCCTCCAGCTGCAGTGGAAGGAGCAGCACCATTTGCAGCATGAAGAGAACTCTCAGGCTGTGCTTCCCTCCTGCAGAAGCTCAGCCGTAAGTGCGCTACTCTGATGTGTTAAAGATGTTCAGTGGGTAGAAAAGGAGGAAAAACCAACAAACATTCATAGGTTGGAGCTCCCAAAGGCAGGTCTGGTGCTCCAGGGAGTGAAGGGGTTGGAGGGAATTCCTCTGGTCCTCAGCTGGGATGTGGGATAGAGGGGAGGTCATCAAGGACACGGGAATTAGGTAAAGAAACTTCCCTCTGGGCTGGAATGTCTCTGTGACCAATAAGGGCAAGGATCCAGCAAAGCATTTCAGGGTTTGAGTGTGATTTAAAAGGAATGTAGAGTTTTAAGAATTATGCCTTTTGATTGTTAGGAAAATTAATCCACAAACACCAGAGATTTATGTCCAAAAAGGAGACAGAGGAGTCCTGTAACTTTATTCCAATAAAGGGAGAGGCCATGGGGCATTTCCCATGGGGGTCTCTCCAGTTTTGGAGGACTCAGCCTCCTATTTATCCCAATTTCCCGGCCCCATTTCCCTCTCTCTTCCCCCATTGGCTGAGGCATTTGAGAGTTACAGACTGCCCCGAGTGCCCAATACCTATAATTCCCTTTTCATGTATAACCTCCCTTTTAATTTTTAATTCTTATGGAATTTATGGGTTTTCCCCCACTGTTTCTTTCATCTTTCAATATCCAATTCCATTTATCAGCAAACCCACAGTTTGTTTGTAAAGGCAAATATGAATATTTTTGTTCATTAATCAGTAAAATCCTTCCATTGTTTCTTTTATCTCTCAGTGCTGGTTTTATCTCCTAGCAGACCCAGAATTTGTTTGTAAAGACAAATCTGTCATTCCTCTCATGATGTAGAAGGTAAAACGCTTCTCCCAAAGTTCTGCTTGGGGATTTTGGAAGTCTTGGAGGATCCCAGGTGGGTGAGAGATTGTCCTGCCCTGGTCTTTCTTGGCAGCAGCCCTTCCAGCTGAGATGCAAGGACAGGTGGGAAGGAGCTTGGGAGAAATTCTAATCCCAATTTTCATATTTTCATCTTCCCCTGCTTTTGTCACCCTGTTTGCACCTTGCCAAATAAGAGCTCTGCCTTCTGCTTTGCTGGGACTCCTGCTGAGTCTTGCTCAGCCTAAAGTTAGTCTGAGTCTAGAAAAAAATAAATCCTGAAGTGGTCTTGGACTCTCCTTGAGAAATTTGGTTCAAATATTCCCCATGTTTTCAGGCAGCCTGCAGGATTTGGGACCTCCCAGGTGAGACTTTGCCTTGGTGACCCTCTGGGACCTTCCATCACCTGGGGCACTCCAGGATTCCAAAGCTCCAAACCTTTGAAGCCCTGGCTTTGAAGGAAAAAGGACTTTCTACAGGATTTCTTTGGGGTTTATAGGTTTTGCTTTGGTCTTTATCTCTTTGCTTAAAGAGAATTTGCACAACCATCCCTGGCAGTGTCCAAGGCCAGGCTGGATGGGAATTGGAGAAACCTGGGATAGTGGGAAGTGTCCCCATGGTAGGGGGTGGAGCTGGATGATTTTTAAGCTCCTTTCCAATCCAAAAGCAGCCTGTGATTCCAGGATTTTCCTGCACAGGATGGAATGAATGAAAAGAGAAAAAAAAAAAATCAATGCACCAAACGCTGTGGGATGTGGCTGGTGCTGATGTGGGTGTGGGATCTTCCTCCCGCTGGAGCAGAGGTTTGGAGCTTTGGAGGCTTCAGGTTTGTGAAAACCTTTCCCAGGCCTTTCCTCTGCCTCCCTTCCAGCCAATCTCTGATAAATTAGGAGCTTTTTCCTTTCTTCTCCCCAAATATTTTGTTTTGCTGCTGAGCCTGCTGCGGGTGAAGCATCTCCAGAACAAGCCTGGCAGGGGGGAAAATTCCAGCTTTGCATCTGGAATGACACATTTGCTCTTCCCTGTGTTTCCCAAACATCTTTCAGACTTTCT
This sequence comes from Sterrhoptilus dennistouni, assembly GCA_013397095.1. Classification (NCBI taxonomy): domain Eukaryota; kingdom Metazoa; phylum Chordata; class Aves; order Passeriformes; family Zosteropidae; genus Sterrhoptilus; species Sterrhoptilus dennistouni. The sequence goes on along the minus strand of VWZU01009747.1, from coordinate 488,018 downwards.
TTAACCTTTTCAAACTCCTCACGAGCAGGGCTCACTCTGTTATTTCCACATCGAGTTGGCATTTTCACAGGAAAACAGCCTTCCCATAAAAATTGGTGATTTTCATCCATAAACCATGGATTTATTGAGGAAAATAATGGATTTTTCCATTGGGGGAATGGGAATATTGGCTCCCCAGCCAGGTGGGCACCTTGAAGCTGTAAACTGCCTCCCTGCAAAGAGATTTAATTATTCTAGAATGATTTTTTTTTTGCCTTTTTTTTCCCTGTAAAACATTCTGCCCTTTTTTATTTTCCCTTCCAATTTCGAGCCAACAAATACAAAATAAATCAACTCCCAATTATTTCCCCCCAACTGCTTCCCCCAGGGCTGTGCTGCGGTTACGTGGAGATAAATAAATTTGGTTAAACAATGGTAAATTGTCCTGAGCTGCCTTTTATTATCAGGAAGTTGCTTTGGCAACTGGGTAATTTGCTGATGGGTTTTTTTAACGTGATCTCAGTCCCTTGCATCTATTCATGAGATTATTCCAAATGTTATATCGGCGCATTTAAATTAAGCATGAAAGTCTTTTAGGGCTTTTTGCAATGATTGCTTATTTATTTTATTATCAATAATAAATTTCGACCCAAAAGCTTGAAGCTTCCACTTTCAAGGACAGTAAAAAGGCAGGAGGGAAGCAGCTGGTGGCACATAAAGAGCAGCTCTTATGAAACAGGCCCGGGGTTGTGGGGAGGCTGTAAAGAAACTGAGATTTCTGGGTTCTTCTCCCAAATTCTTCCTCCTCTGAAGGGAAATTTGTCTTTTCTGGGCTCCAGAGAAGTTCCAAAGGAAAGGAATGAAGTTTCTTCGTGTTGGGATGATGTTGCTGTGCTGTGAGGGGAAATGCTTTTGGAAGGACTGGTTGGAAGGGTGGCTCTGGTGTTATTTTTAATGGCAAAATCTTGATTTTCACAGAATCACAGGAGGGTTTGGGTTGGAGGGGACCTCAAAGCTCATCCAGTGCCACCCCCTGCCATGGGCAGGGACACCCCCCACTGTCCCAGGCTGCTCCAAGCCTGGCCTGGGGCACTTCCAGGGATCACAGCCACAGCTTCCCTGGGCACCCTATGCCAGTGTTTTCTGCAGAGAGCAAATTCCAGCCACTGCTCTCTTCCCTCTGGTGTTTTTAATAGTTCTTAAATTATCACATTTATGTCAGACTATTGTTTCTGTGTATTTAATTGGATTCATTTTCCATCCAGGGGAGAGGCAAACCCCCCCTTCCACTTCAGCTCTGCCTGGTTTAGGGTTGGAAAATATTCCCTTCCCCAGGTAAACCAAAATCCTCACAGAGCTGCTGCCCTGAGGCTCAAACAGTGCAGGTGGAGCTGGCCTTGAGCTCATCCTGCACTTCCCTCCACTCTCATCAATGGGCTGCCTGATTGGGAAATTGATTAAATTGATTAAATTGATTAATTGACTGGTGAGATAACGGCCCCTCTTCCTGCACGGCTTTATTAGACTCTGGTCCTGCAGTGGAGATTCCAGCACAGGAACCTCAGAGCTGCACTGGCCTCGAAGGAAAAAGGACTTTCTATAGGATTTCTTTGGTGTTTATAAGATTTCTTTGGGGTTTATAGGATTGCTCAAAGAGAATTTCCATAACCATCCCTGGCAGTGTCCAAGGCCAGGCTGGATGGGAATTGGAGCAGCCTGGGATAGTGGGAAGTGTCTCCAGGGCAGGAGGTGGAGCTGCATGATCTTTAAACTCCCTCCCAATCCAGACCAGCCTATGATTCCAGGATTTTCCTGCACAAAATGAATGAAAAGAGGGGGGAAAAAAAATCAATGCATAAAATGCTCTGAGATGTGTGTTGTGGTTTGAAAGCAAAACAAGTGAGAGTCCAAGTCAGAAAAATAAANGACTACTGACAGAGTCAGAACACAACCTGAGCAGGGTGGTGGGAGCAGTCCAGGTGAGGGGCTCTTCCTGAAGCAGTGATCCCACAGAAAGGTCTGGGAGCTCTGCTCCTCTGAGAATCCAGAGGGTCAGGGCTGGTTGTCCTGTCCCAAATCCCAGATTCTCTGCAGGTGGGAATGCTTGGCTCCTCCCCCTGGGCGGAGCATCTCCCAATGGGATGAGGAGTCGTGCAGTGGGTCCTTGATGGCCCATTAAACAGAGAGAGCTCCTGGAGGGAGTTCCCTGTGAGTCCTGGGCAAGGCATTGATGGGCCATGAGCAGAAGAGCCCAAAGGAGGGGCCTGGGAAAACACTGCCCCACCTGGTTTAACAGTTCATGAAGATGGTGATAGAATAAATACTTTGTGTACATCCTACACTGCAACCCAGGACAATGTGGCTGGTGCTGATGTAGGTGTGGGATTTCCCCCCACGGGTGCCAAGGCCAATCCTCCTGCCAGATGTTCTATCCCAGCAGAACAACATTGACACAAACCTTATTTCCCTGGAATATTCTGCCCCTTCAGGTCTTCCCTTCCCGCATCTGGCTTTTGCTGCACTCCCAGCTCGGGCAGGGTGTGTAATGAAACCCTTAATGGGTTATGACAAGCAAAGGGCTCTGCAGCCTGGTACTTACTGCTCTCTTTCTTTGGGGTGTGTGCCTGATGGATCCTCTGCTGGTTTGGTTTTCAATTACAGGTACAGTTTTAGTGACAAGGACGCCGTTTCCAGCATTTGGTAATAGAATCTTTATTATAATAATTATTTAAAATTAGAGGGTGAATGGAAACGCTGCTGACAGTGAGGGATTATTAGTGCTGATTAAAGCCACTGGCAGTGCAGGCAGGTATTAATAGACTGTTCCCTGCACATTTTTCTCCCAAGTCTCTCTCCTGGCTTTTTATATTTTGTTTTTAGCAGTGCTGCTTTCCAGGGCATTTAACAGCAGTGTCAGGACCCAGCTGTGGGATTATTCCAAAGGAATAATCAAACTGGGCAATATTTTTCCTGCAAACTGCTGGGCTGTACCAGGCACAGGAGTTGCTGCTCTGAGGAGCAGGTGAGGGATGTTTGGTGCTCTCGTGGAACCAAACTGGTTTGTACTGGGGCATTGCAGGGCTCACTTTGGAGTTCTGTGGGATTTTTTGGTGAGATTTCCCTGAGATCCCACAGAGCCACCACAGCCACTTTTCCCATGCAGTCACTTCCCCTCTCTCTCTTGCCTGATTTGAAAATGAGATCCCAGAATTGGCAGGTCTGAACACAGGTTTGGGAATGTCATTTGCTGCTTTGTTGGTGTTTTGAAGCAAACTCCTGGCTTTGTTTGGAACTATGGACCATTCTGAGCTGGAAAGGATCCACAAGGATCATCAAATCCAACTCCTGGCCCTGCACAGGACCCCCTAAACATCATCCCCTGTGCCTGAGAGCCTTGTCCAAGTGCTTCTTGAATTCTGGCAGCTTTTCCCTGACTTGCAGCCCATTTTAAATCCTGTGTATTATGGCTTGATCTGATCTACTGCCACTTTTTCCTGGTGCCATCAGCGTTATTTTCCCAGGACAGGAAAAGAGGCTCCTTTATTTCACAGAGGAAAAGGCTTAACCCTGTCAGAGGAGACAGCAGAGGGACAATCCTTTGGGGACAGGAGGAAATAAATAAAACAGCCACTGCCAGAAGTGGCTCTGAATAAAGACCAGAGGGCTGAATCACCTTGGGGCAGTGGGGAAGGGAGAGACAAACCCCAGAAGTGCCTGCAGGGCTGAAGGATGAGTGGAGCAGGCAGGGAGGGCTCAGAGAAATCTGGATGGGGTCAGGGAAAGCTGGATATGGGGTGAGCAAGGAAGGAGGGATCAAAGAAAGTTGGATATAGGGTCAGCAGAGAGGGAAGGATGAAGGAAAGCTGGATATGGGGTGAGCAGGGATGGAAGGACCAGGGAAAACTGGATATGGGGTGAGCAGGGAAGGAGGGATCAAGGAAAGCTGGATATGGGGTCAGCAGGGAGGGAAGGATGGGGGAAAGCTGGATATGGGGTCAGGGAAAGCTGGATATGGGGTGAGCAGGGATAGAAGGACCAGGGAAAGCTGGATGGGATGAGCAGGGGCTCCCCAGGAGAGGGGGAAGAGCCTTTTTGCCCAGGGTGGGTTTCACGCCCTCTGTGCAGGGAGGGCTCTGAGGGATGGCAGGGATGGGGCGGGTGAATGATGGGAGCAGAAGGGATGGGATGGAGAGGGAGGGTTCTCAGGAGCAGGAGCAGTTCTGCTGCAGGAAACAACCTTTGTCAGGGTGCCAGGACAAAGCCTGGCTTTGGGACTGGCCCGTGCCAGGCAGGTTTGTGTTCCCCAACAAGAACTGCAGCTCTGGGAATCCTCCATCAGCTCAAGGAGCATCCCCACCCACCTGGATATTTCCCTGTCTCAGAGCTGAGCAGGACTTAACACAGAAACCAACTGAGAACAAGCCATGATGAGGGCAGGGCTGCTTGAGACAACCCCTGGGGTGTCTGGAGCACCAGGAGCTGCTTCTGGAGAGCTGCAGAGCTGCTTTAGACACAAACTGACTGTTCACATGTGTGTGTGTGTGTGTAAAAATCATGTAAAACTTGGGAGGTGGGTCAGGAATCACAGCTCTTAAAGGTGTGAAAAAGAACAGAGCAGGGGGTCAGAAGCAGCACAGACACACAGGGCTGTGTCCCTGCACTGCCTGGCTCTCCATCACTCCATCCCTAAGCCAAACATCTCCCTTGGCCTTGGATGGGGATTTGTTCTGAGCACAGATGCTGCCTGGCAAGAGCAAATTCCTGTGGAGGGTTAATGAGGAACAGAAGATGCTTTTAATTTTCTTTTTTGTTTGTTTGGGGTTTTTTGTTTGTTTTTTTAATTTTTCCCTCCATCTGTGATCCCGAGGGTGAGCAGGAAGGATGGGGCCCTTCCCAACTTGGGAAGAGCTGCTTTCCCACCAGCTCTCATCACCATCCCAGTGCCCTGGAGCTGAGCTGTAGCCCAGGACGTGCCCCTTTCCCTACCACAGACAGTGTGGGCAGGCAAGTGTAGGAGCTGTGCTCCCATTCCTGCAGATTTCAGGGGAAAAGAGCCCTTCTGTGCATTCCTGAGCTATTCCTCAGCACAGCCTGAATCCCCCACTGCTGCCGAGGTGATTCAGGCTCTGCCTGCCTCAGGGCCAGTTGTTTGCTGCTCTGTAACATCCTGAATTTCTGCTTTTTTGTGTAGTTTGGCAGGAGAATTCCCCAAACCCCATCCAGCCTGGCTTTGGACACTTCCAGGGATGGGGCAGCCACGTGGGAAATGGAATTCTCTGCGCTGGAGCAAAGCTGCTGTAGTCCTGGTTCTGTGCCTGAGGAGTTTTGGTTTTCTGAAATTCTTTTCCCAGGGAATTTTCTGTAAACAAGAGACATGTTTTTGTAAACAGTAACTTTGTTATTCATTCCTTTTCCCAGGAGGGACTTCTTGATGTCCCTGTGGTCTGACCAATGTGAAGAGGTTTGCCTTTGTGTCACCAATCAAATTGGTCTGTGTGAAATAGTATAAAAGGGAGATACATCCCAAAAATAAAGGAGTCATTTTTCAGCCTTCTGAAGTTTGCAGTCTGTGTCTCTTGGATTTTGAGTCCAAGATTCCCCTAATTAGGGTTTTTTTCCTTTTCAGAGTCCTGTACCAGAGTTGGAAGGAAGAGCAGATCTCACAGCTCCGTCTGAAAGGTGTTTATTGAATGTTTTATCTGAAGGTCAGCGCAGTGCCCAACACCAAGCTGAGCACACTGAGAGACACTGCCAGAGCACCAGACCTGGTGTCCAGGGTCTCCTAAGGACTTCTAACCCAATTAACTCTTGAAACGTGCTATATTTACAATTTTGTACCAATAATCACTGCCTAGTTCTAGACACACNGCCAGTTCTAGATACACAATTCTCTCCATCACCCACATTCCACCAATGTCTCTGTGCCACTGTCACAGCACAAGATGGAGGAGGAGAAGAAGAAGAACTTAAGGCACCGCCCAAAATTCTCCATCTTGCCTCTGTCTACTTCCATTCTAAAAACCCAGAACTACAAATTTTCACCCTGTGACAAACTAAACTGTCTCCCTGATTTTCGGCCTTCTGAATTGTTTACATACTTGTATTGGAGCTCTCACAATTTTACCATAAACAAAGTAGATTGTTTTCTCATTCCTCTCTGTGATGGACGGCTGGTTTGACCACTGGGGTCAGAGGGGTGTTCCTCTCATCCCCCAATCCTTGACCAAATCCCAAAAACTACAGAAGTTGAAATTCCCCAAATAAAGAACTTTCTTTTCTCGCTTCTCAACCTGACGGGTGAGTGTCGTTCCTTCGTGTCGTGATTGCGACACTAAACCACCATCTCAGTTAAATTTTTTGTTGTTCTCTTTTCCTCCATAAGTGTTGGCAGCTTTTCCCATGGGCTGAGGTCAAAGGCAACGCTCTCGTGGGGTCCCCCCAGGGCAGTTTGAGGGGTTTTTCTGTGCCCTGGACTCCAACAGTGTCGTTGTGGTGTAAAACAGCGTCGAGCTGCTCCTCCTGGGCTGAGGGTGACTTTTCCCCGAGGCAGGCTGGTCCTGTTCCCAGTGTCAGCCTGATTTATGTTCCTTGGAGACAAAGCAGGGCTGAATTCTCTCAGTATGAGAGGCACGTGAGCTCGCCCAGGCCCAAGCTGGCTGCCAAACTCTTCATCCTGCAGGGCCTGTCCTCCTGCCATGCCCTCGGGGCTTTCCTAAATCTCCTTGGCTTGTCTAGTAGCTAAAATAAAAAAGAAAAAAAAAAAGAGCAGAGCTGACAGCAGAGGTCTTCCTGGAGGCTTTCTGAAATCCAAATTAATGATGTCATCTGTGGCAGTGCAGAGCCCTCCCTCCAACACCTGTGAAAAAGTTAAAGAAAAAGGAGACTTCAAAATGAAGAATTTGGGGTCTGTGGTTGCACTCTCCACTGCTGTTAATGTGGGATAATACCCAAATTGGACAATTAAACCCAATATGCAAATGGACCGAAACTTACAAAAATGTAAGAGCTCGTGACCAATTTGCCATTTTGGGGTCCATTTCTTAACCATTTGTGGTCCATTTTGTGACAATTTTGGGTCCACCTTGGGTGTAGCCCTGGCCAGGCTCTTGTGCTGCCCAAGGTGTGTCCTTAAAGGCCTTTTTAATAGATTATTTTTATTAATAATTAATTTAAATTATTTCTTTAAATTATTATTTTATTATATTTAATTATAATTATTTATTGAAATATAAAATATCTTTACTTGTAAATTATTTTATTGTCCAGTCTCTGTTCCAGCTCAGCCTTCCCAAGGCATCAGAATCCATGGGGAAAAGGCTTTGGGAGCCTCCCTGCCCGGGTCAGGGCTCTGCTGTTCCCTGCTGAGCTCAGCTTTGGAGTCAGCACTTCCCTCTTGGCACCTTCATCCTTCAGTTATAAATGGATATTATAACTTATGGCAAATATTACAATGAGTACTATACATATAATTGTGCTGTATTATGTTTTATTAATAGAGTTCAGAAAAGTAATGAATGTATTCTCTGATTGTGACATGTTGTAAATGGTAAAAAGACTTGGTTTTTTTTCTTCTTTGTAACATCTAAACTGACCAAGCCAGAAGATATTGGGGAAGGGTCGTCACACTGTAACCCTGCATAAAGGCAGCTAAATTTCTGGGTTTTTTTATCAAAACGAAAACAACCAAAAACCCCAAGAAGAAAATTCATGAGAATCATGTTACCGGACAGAGTGGGGGCACCCACAAATAAATGTACCAGATAAAATGATTGAAAGGACACAGAAATCCTTAAATACCAAAATCTGAAAGAGTGAGAAGTGTGCTGCTGGCTGACTTTACACCAGGCACCTTCAGCCAAGAAACTTTTGCTTTTTCTGTCTCCTAAACTGTCTATTTTTATTTTTATTAAACTTCTAAATTTTTCTAAAGGAGAGGAACTCGTTTCTCACACTTCTTTTCCCGCAGCTCCATCCCCTCTCCTCCTCCCAGCTCCAGCTGTCGGGGATAATGTTTCCCACCTGCAGGAACAAAAGCAGGAGTCAGCTCCTTCTCCCTGCGAGATTTCCACCAGGAATGGCAGGAGATCAGGAGCCATTAACGGCAGCAGAAAAAAAAAAAAGCAGCTCTTGCATATTTTTGGCAGCTGAAATGAGGTTTTAGGTGGATGCTCTCTCCAGGTCTGCTCCAAGGCTTCAGCTCCTCTTTTGGGGTGCAGTTTTGGGGTTTGTCATTTGGGTCCCTCTCTCCTTATATAAAATATGAATATCAATATAAAATATATAACATATCTCCTTATAAAATCAGCCAAGAGCATCCATGGCAGGCAGCAGGATTAGGAATGGGTGGAAAAAAGCAGTGAGCAGGGTGAGGGGTCCAGAGGTCTCCTGGGCAGAAGAAAACAGCAAGAACTCTGCAGAAGCAAAGATAATTCTGGATATTCGTGTTTTCCACAGAGAGGAAAAGCCTTCAACAGTTTTTATTTTACAATTTCACCGCTCTTGTGGAGAGAAATACTGGGATTAAAACTAAAAATGGGATTAAAAAGCAGAAGAAATTCTGCAGGAGAGATGAGGTAAACTTCTCTCAGGAGAGGGTTTGGCCCAGCTGATCTGGCCTGGAGGGTGGGGAAATGAGCTCAGCAATTTCCCAAGGTCCTTCCAGCCTGTCCCCTGTGACTCTGTAGCTGTTTTCTTCTCTCGTGCCCTCCAGTTCTCTCTCTTGAGGTGCTCAAGGTCTTCACTGGAGCTTTTTAGTTAGAAGTCCCTGGTTTTGAAGTGTGAAATGTCCCAGACTTCTTGGCAGCTTCACTTCGCCCATCCCAAAGGAGCAATTCCTTGGGGTCAGGTGAAGCTCTGCCTCCCACTCCAGGTGTAGCAGATTGGATTTTACCACCATCCACAGAGATGGAGACTCTCCCATTTAATCCGTGCTGCATCTCTGTTTTCCCCTGGGGTTATCTTGGTGGTGAGGGCACAGAGGAACCTGCAGGGTGGAGGCTGGGCCACTCTAAACCCCGGGCCAGAGGCCAATTAAAGAGCAGCTGGACTGAAACCCCAGGCCAAGTGGCACCTTGTTCATTTGTTCTGCTGTTTCATAAGCAGAACGTCCTGCAAGGTTAATGGAAGTGCCAGGCAAGCTCAGCCAGAGAGAGGCCAGATGACAAAAACAGGAGCTGACACTTCCCAATGAGCTCAAGAGTGAGAATTTGTTTAAATGTAATTAGTTGGTGGGGGAAAAAAAGAGAAAAGAACAGAACAGAAGAATCCCTCTGGAGACCAGGCCCTGTGAGTGTTTGCTGTGCCTTTAGATTGAACCAATACATCTTCCTGCACTCAGGGAAAAAATCCCTCTCCTCTCCTCGGAGAGATGGATGAGGAGCTGGTGGCTGCTGCTGGTGGCTCACTCAGAGGGTCACAGCAGCCCCAACCAGTCCCTGGGTGCCATTCCCAGTCCCTGGGTGCCATTCCCAACCCCTGAGGTGCCATTCCCAGTCCCTGGGTGCCATTCCCAACCCCTGAGGTGCCATTCCCAGTCCCTGGGGTGCCATTCCCAAGGGTCAGGAGTGCAGGGTTGACATTCCCAGGGGGAAAGGGGAATTTTTGGTGTCATTTTCCAAGGGGCACTTTGGCCCCGGGTGTGAAACGCTCTGGACACACAAACTGCCACTGTCACCGTGGGGACCTGCACCACTCTTGCTCCATGGGGGCTTGGATTGGTGATTCCAAGTGAATTTTCCAGCCTAATCTTTCTTTCCCTCCCTTTTTAACTTCCTCTACTGATTTCCCAGTCAGTATCCTGCTGACTGAAGCCATCCGAAGTTTTCTTTTACCTCTTTTTCACCTTTTTTTTTTTTTTTTTTTTTTCATCTTTTCATTTTGGATGGTGAAACCTCCACATCTTTTTCTGGCCATTATTGTCACCACACTGACACGTTTTTTGGGATCCACAGAACCCTGGCTGGGCTGATGTTGGAAACTGAGGATTTTAGGCTTTCTGACTCTCAAGCAAGAACCACATCTGACCTGAGGCCATGGAAAAGGCTCCCAAAATTGAGTGACAGCACTGGGATTGTGGGTGTGGGGTTTGGATAGAAGTGTGTGATGTCACAGAGTGCAAAACTTAGAGTTTAAGGGTTTAGAATACAGTAATATAGATCTAAAGCAAGGTGGAGGTTTTAGGGCAGAGGCTGAGTCCTTCTTTTTCATCTTCTTCATGGTCTGGGTGGTGTTTTGTAATTGGGTAGAAAAATCTGCATTGTGGACCGTGGTTGGTTGGTTGGTTGGTTGGTTTTTGGGTTAAAAGTAAAAAATAATTCAGGTGTCATCTCGTTATTGGACAATTAGTTCTTAAAAGACCTTGGAAAGAGTTAGAGACAGAGCCATTTTCACTTTGTTGGCTGGAATTCACAGCTTGTGAGATTGTAACAGAGATAAGAATTAATAAACATCTGAGTCCAAACACGAACTGCATCTCCCAGAAATTTAATCCCAGATTTAACAAAAGAAAAGGAAATAAAAACCCAACAGTCTCAGCCTGGCTCCAACCCCTGAAGCTGCTCTGACCCAGGGCTTGTCTGACCTCCAGCACAGACACAACTCCCTGTGCTCCTCCAAGTGAAGGGATCCACCTCAATTCTTCTTTTCCTTTCTGAGAGCACCAGGGAAAAGGCCCTGGAGCTGCTGGGCTGCCCAGGGGCTGAGTGTGACAGTGACACAAACAAATGGCCCTGTCAGAGCAGGTGACAAGCACCAGGAGCAGATGGCACCGTCACTCCTCTCATTGATTTTATTGCCTTCAGAAGGGAGAAAAGCAAAGGCTCCAGGGGCAGGGGTAGAGCTGCTCAGGAGGGGCTGGGCTCCCCCTGGCACCTCGGTGCTGGAATTTGGGAAAAAGGGGTCAGGGCTGGCAGAACTCCGAGGGCTGAGGGATGTGGGGCTTTAACGACTGAGGGAGCTGGGGTTGTTTATCCTGGAGAAAAGGAGACTCAGGGGGGACTTTATCACTCTCCACAACTCCCTGGAAGGTGGCTGTGCTCAGCTGGGGTTGGTCTCTTTCTCAGCACTGACAGAACGAGAGGACACAGCCTCAGGCTGAGCCAAGGGAAATACAGGTTGGATATCAGGAAAAAGTTTTTCACGGAAAGAGTGACGGGGCACTGGAATGGTCTGCCCGGGGAGGAGGTGGAGTCACTGAAGCCAGGGATACAGATAAAAAGAGAGGGTTGGACTGAGACAGGTGTAGATATGACCAATATGGTTAATTCTACAAAGTCCCCCTATTTCACCTAAAATGGCAAGTTATATACTCTTCTAGATAGTTTACAAATACAAACACATTTTCATTGGCACACAGCAAAGGAAAGAATGTAAACACACATTGTTTGGTTTACCCTTAAGGTGGCTAACACCCGCATACTAACAATTCTATTTAATGACCTTCAACACCCCATTATCTTTCCCAAACACCTTAATATCTAATTCTAACTGCGCCACAGCTCACTGAGAATTTTCTCCTGCATCACAGGCCTAAGGCCTCAGGTTAGGCCTCAGTCAAGGTAGTTCAATATCTATATATAAATCATGTTTTCTTTCCCTAAAAAATTTAGCAACAAGTCACCATCCCTGGATATGTTTTAAAAAAGACTGGATGTGATACTTGGTGCCGTGGTTTAGTTAGGGCTGGATTTGGCTCAATGATCTCAAAGGTCTCTTCCAACCTGCACATTCTGTAATTCTGTGATTCTGTGATTGAGCTGGTGTCCCCTCAGACAGGAAGGGCTGAGAGAACAAAAAGCTGGCAGGACACTGTGAGTTGGGGGGTGTGAGGAGTGGCACCCCCAAAGACGCCAAGGAAAAGCCCAGTGGTTCCATCTGTCCTGGATTTAGGGGGGCTGAGGGAAGCCCTGCACATCCCCCACAGCCCCTTCAGTGCCTTTCAGCCGTGCTGTTCAGCCAGCTTTCATCAAAAACTCAGATTTACCCTCCTCTCTCCATCCCTTCCCTACCCCAACCCAGCAAATTGCATATTCTGGCCCGAAATTAAAACAAACCTCTGGCTGGAGCCTTTCATCATTAAATGTTCATCACTTTGGAGCCTCTCCTAAGGTCAAGAGCATTTTGCCAGAGCCATTCATCAGCCCAGCTTTTGGTGCAATCTGCAGGGCTGTCCCTCAGGAGCCAAGGTCGGGCACAAATCCCCCGCTGAGGTGACCTGCTCATTACTCTGGGAAACAGCTTTTATTTTTTGTCAATGAATGGCCCTCAAGTGAGCACTTAATTTGGATTTAATAAGGCATCTAATGTTTGCTTAAAAGGACACTGTACCTTCAAGGTGCTTGTGGTAATTGGATGGAGGATATTTACCCACAGTGTTTATTAATAAACCCCTCAGAAGATGGAAATTGAAAGCAGCTCCTTTTAAATGTCTTTGGTACCCAGAGGGATGGTGGTTGAAATTAGAGGAATCCCAGCTCCCAGTGAACTGGGAATGCTGGAATTGCACCAGGTCTGGCCCTGATTTGTGTCACCTGTGCAGGGGGACACACCTGTATGGGCACCCACATCCACAGGCTGGGAATGAATCACCCTCAGCCTGAGCCTGTAGGATCTGCCCTGCAAGGAGAAGAGGGGAAAAAAAAAAAAAGGGAAAGCCCCGAGTTTATTTTTGGTGTCTCTCCTTCCACACCTCTTTGGAGGCTTCTGTGCCTGGGAGCTGAGGCGCCTCTGCCCCCGTTCCAGGGCTGGTGCTGGTGCCTGAAGTTTTATTTTTCATGTATTTCATGTTCTGTGGTGCCCAGGGGGGCAGCTCTGAGCTCACAGTCAGTGTCACTCAGCTCTGCACACAGCAGGGACACAAAACAAATCCTTTTCCTGCTGCACACCAAGGACAACTCTCAGACCCAAAAGCACAAACAAGGGTGGGCTGGAGGGAGGAACAAGAAGGATGGGACCTCACAGCCTGGAGCTGGAATTGGACAATTAAACCCCAATATGCAAATGGACCAAAACTTATAAAAATGTGAGACCTCATGACCATTTATCCATTTTGTGACCATTTTGTGTCCACCCTGGATGTATCCCTGGCCAGGCTCTTGTCCTGCCCAAGGTGTTTCCTTAAAGGCATTTCAATAAATATTTACTTTATTCTCCAGCTCTGCCCAGTCTCTGTTCCAGCTCAGCCTTCCCAAGGCATCAGTGGTGGCACCACGAGGAGTCACGGGGAGATTTGCAGAAATGTGCCAGGAAATATCAAAGCCTCATTATTTTTTTTTTTTTCCCTCAGGATATGGAAAACTTTAGGACTTGGGAAAATGGGGGGAAAAATAAAAGGAAAATAATGGTGTAATATCCTGCCTCAGGAAGAACCCCTGTGAGGGTTGTACTCTAAAGGAACAGGGTGCACTTAAACAGGGACAGGATGGCCAAGGTGTGCTGCAGGCTGCAAAACCCTGGAATATCCATTTGAGAATGGCACAACCTGCTGAGGAACCAGCCCTGCACCTACCCCACACCTCAGGAGGGAAAAAAAACCCCAAAATCCATCTCCCAAATTACTGCTACTTTCCACCAAGACCCCACCAACCCGGGGTGTTCATGGTGGCAGAGCAACAAAACGTCCAATAATTCAATTTATTTTATCCACTGCTAAGTAAAGAACCCCTTCTGTGCCAGCAACACACACAAAAAAAAGAAAAAAAATAATAAATGAGCTGATATTTAACTCCAAAACGACGTTGCCAAATCGCAGGGATTCATTCCGAGGATCATTAGGAAGAGTCGTAAAACAAGCCAGACTAATTTCAGGCTGTGTTGTTGGGGAAGCCCTGACAGAGAGATGGATGCCGTGGGAAACCATCAGGAATGGCAATTCATTTTTAATCCCATTACCCTGCCACACATCAGTTTTTAAATCAAAGGCTGCACCTTTCCAGATAATTCCTGCCGTTATTAGGTGCCGTCTCTTGCTCAAGGCGGGGTGGGGAGGGAGAGAACAGGTAGAATTAATTCTAAATATGTGCCATAACGTTAGATTGATTCCTTTATTAGCACCTTTTATAGTCAATTCTCTCCGCGGAAGGGCTCTGTCATATCTCCTGCCGACAGGAAACGATGGCCGGGATGGTTCCAAATGAAGCCAATAAAAGGAGGAATTTGTGGACGTGGGGTATTTAACAGCAAACCGTTATGGATGGGCCACCAAACTGGGGAAGCGGGGACTGAATTAAGGCTCCTGAGATCTGACATCTTATTTGCAAGATAAAAAGCAGGCCCGGCTTGGGGAGCGATGAATAATTTGGTGGTTTTAGCTGCAGTTTCTAATGGTCCCTTCAGCCGTGGGTCGCTTTGTTCTAGGTGATGAATCACCCCGGGTTTCATTGTGTCCTCCCAGCGCTGTGCCCAATTTTATCCTTTCTCCTCCACCCCGTTCTGGCAAAGCACAATCGAAATTATCTCCCAGATCAGCTTGAATCCGTCCCAAATCCCGAGGGCCACGGAAGCAGCTACAATTTATTAGCAGCATCAGTGTATTTTACTGCTCATCTAAGAATATCATTAATATTCTTTCATCACCTTCTCCACAGCTTTAAAACCTCCTTCATAACATCGAGCTCACGCCTGCTGAGGAGTGAGCGAAATTTCAATTGTTTTATCGCTCAGAAAATCCCTGTGTTTTCACATTTTGCCGTTGTGTCACAACATCTCAGAGGATGGGATGTAAAAATACCCCAAAACCAGATTTCAGGCGCCCTGGAACATTTCATTTGTGATTTTTTTTCCCCTACTAGCGCATTTTCTTACTCCAAAGGTGAAATGATTTGGAGCTGGTTGATTCAATTACCCCACTGTCACCGGATTCTGAGTCACTTCAAGATTGGTTTAATATTGAAAAATAATATTTCCCTCCATCAGCACCTTCCTGCTGAGGGTGGTGCCCGGGACCTCAAGGCTTTCGTCATCTCTGTGTCTGCCTTAAAACCCTTTTTTGTTGTTGTTGTTGTTTGTGCAGGAAAATGACAATTCCCATAGGAATGTTGCTCCATGCCCTGGATGCTGATTTGTAGGGATTTATTCCTGCAATGGGAGCTCCTCAGCAGGACCCACAGGAGGGAGGGATGGAGGAATGCAGGAAAGCAGGGATGCAGGGATGGAGGAATGCAGGAATGCAGGGATGGAGGGATGCAGGAATGCAGGAATGCAGGGATGGAGGGATGCAGGGATGCAGGGATGGAGGGATGCAGGGATAGAGGGATGCAGGGATGCAGGGATGCAGGGATGCAAGGCAGGAAGCTCATGGCCAGGAATTTCACCTTCCTCACCTATTTTCTCCTATCCCAGTGCACTTGGAGCCAGCTTTCCTAATTGTTTTGGGCTCAAAGGTTTTTTTTTCAGGTGAGGATCTGTCCCCATCCTGCAGGAATCGGGCAGCTGGTGGCTCTGGGCTGTGTTTGGGGCTCAGCAATTCTGGCTCAGGATGACCCATGGAGGAAAAATGAGGCCTCTCAGCTTTCCCACAAGCATCTCTCAGGATCTCAGGGCCCCCTCTGGGCTGTCCCTGATGAGCAAATCCCCTCAGACACCCCCTGGGCTCCCCCAAACTCACTCCAGTTCCCTCGGGGGAAGCTTTGCTGGTGCTCCGTCACATGCCATGGGGGATTTGGGGTGTTTTGGTGGGATTCCTGATGGGGACAACTCTCCAAAGGGCAGAGCAGCTCTGCAATCCAGCGGGAATGGGGGAGTTGGGATCTGTGTACTTGTCATGTAAATGAGTGTCCTCAGCAAGCTCAACACAGATCCCGCTTTTAATTCCAGAACTCAGCAGGGAAAGGGCATCCATCATCCTGAGTAATGGATTTCTTCCCACTAATAGACCTGCTCCTGCATTTTCCAAGGGCAATGTCTTCACTGCCCCTCCTCTGCCTTCCTCCCTGGAGGCTCTCCAGGGAAGAGAGAGCTTCCCATGGAGAGGGAGACGTGGCTGGGATTCCTCCTGGGAGTGCAGGAATTGCAGCAAAGCTCCCTGGGCTGCTCTGAGGGACAAGGGGGAAGAGTTTCTTCACGTTCCTCATGTCCTTCTGAAGGACATGGGAATGGGGAAAGAGTTTCCTTGTGTCCCACTGAGGGACAAGGGAACAGGGAAAGAGTTTCCTCGTGTTCCTCTGAGGGACAAGGGCATGGAAGAAGAGTTTTCTCCTGTTCCATATGTCCCTCTGAGGGACATGGGAATGGGGGAAGAGTTTTCTTGTGTTCCTTGTGTCCTTCTGATGGATAAGAGAATGGGGGAAGAGTTTTCTTGTGTTTCTCTGAGGGACATGGGAATGGGGAAAGAGTTTTCTCATGTTCCTCATGTTGTTCTGAAGGACAAAGACGTGGGGGAAGAGTTTCCCTGTACTGCTCGAGGGAATGGGGAAAGACTTTCCCTGTGTTCCTTGTGTCCTTTTGAGGGGCAAGGGAATGGAAGAAGAGTTTCCTCATGTTCCTTGTGTCCTGAGGGACATGGAAACAGGGGAAGAGTTTCTTCATGTTCCTTGTGTCCCTCTGATGGACAAGGGAATGGGGGAAAATTTTCCTTGTGTTCCTCATGTCCTTCTGAGGGACAAGAAAATGGGGGAAGAGTTTCCCTGTGCTACTCATGGGAATGGAAGAAGAGTTTCCTCATGTTCCTCATGTCCCTCTGATGGACAAGGGAATGGGAGCAGAGTTTCCCTGTGGGGATCCCTGGGATCCAATGGATGGGGAAGAGCCACCAGCCGGGAGGAGGGTTCCAGCAGGAGCTGGGTGTGATTACTGCAGTAAAAACATCTCTCTGTTAGAGCTGGGCACCTCCTCCAACCAAACACGGGGTGGGAAGAAGCTCTGGCAGCCTCCCTGGGGTGGGAATCACCAGCACCTCAATCCCACGGGGCTCTGCCTGTCCCTCCATCCCAGCAGGAATCAGATCTGGGATCTGCTGCCACAGCAGGGCCTGAGGGAGGAGGTTCCACCACTGGCACCAGCAGCAGGTGGGATTTTATGGATGATCCAGGCAGAGAACCAGGAGCCCCAGGAACTCCGAGGCCGGAATTTATCCACACCCCATTTATCCACACCCCATTTATCCCCAGCTCATTCCCACTCCCTGTAAAACCCAGGGATGCTGGTGCTCCTGGGCTTTGCAAGTGCCTGATTCCTGGGGAAGTGCTGCAGGTGCTCTGGGTGAAAGGGAACAGTTGTAATTGCAAAGCAAAGCCATTAAAGTGGCAAATTGGATGAAACCTTTCCCTAAATGAACCGTGTGTTTCGAAACTCGGCCTTTGCAGAGGCTGTTCCTGCGTAAAACGAATTTACTTTTTAATGTTTTCTCGCTTTAATCTCGGTTCTTAAGGAAGATTTACAGTCTCATCAAGTCCTGAGAGTCAATGTTAAATTATTGTAATTTATTCCACATTATGTTGCGTTAGTTTTTGCCACATATGGTATGTTACATTAATTTAGCTAATGTATGCTAATTTTGAGCTAAATTTAAGTCACAGTATCCAAATAGTGTGGAGATTGATGGCTTAGAAATTAATGTCATAATAGGAATAATTAATAGTAATAATATGGAGTCTTTGGCATTGCTGCTTTGGAATCCCAAGCGTTCCAGCTGAGTTTATTGTGTCTTTGCAGCGTGACTCACTGGCTACCCAAAGAGGGAAGAAAGAGACCTTGTCTCTCCTTTATGGGGCCATCCATCAGCCCCATAAAACACAATCCCGATCCTTGATAGCCCCGCTGCAGCAGGAATTGTTGGTCCCTGTGGCAAAGGACCTCCGAGCTCAATAATCTTTTATGCCTCTAAAACTCCACAACAGCTGGACATTAAATCTCTGGGTTAATTCAACAAGTTTCTGCATTTTTCTCCATCCAGACTTTTTTTTTTTTTTTCCCTAGGGAATATTTCATGGCAGGGCAGGGCTGTGGCTCTCTCCACGCCCTGCTGGCATTCCCATAGTGTCAGCATTGCTTTCCACCCTATTCCAGGTGGGATTTTCCATCTTCTCCACTATGGCAGATCTCAAGGGGGATGTGGAGGGGTAAAACACCCACTCAGGCTCCTTTTCCCCTTTTCCTGGCATTCCTCACTCACCAAATCAGATTTTTTACATAGGAAGGGTTTAACTGGTCCATTGAGGTGCAGCAGCCTGGTGGCTCCTCAGAAAGCCCCAAACCACCCCAAACTGCATTTCCTGGTTGAAATTCCACTTGTGCAGGCTCTTCCCATTCAACCTGCCCCGAGTTTCCAGAGTTATTAGCGTGCACATTAATTACAGCAGGCTTTGATTAAATGCAGGGACCAGAAAAGCAGATTAACGTCCTCCTGATTTTAAGCTTCTACGTGAAACCAGCTCAGAAAAAAAATTAAAAAAAAAACCCCACATTGTTTTGGGACAAATA
This sequence comes from Sterrhoptilus dennistouni, assembly GCA_013397095.1. Classification (NCBI taxonomy): domain Eukaryota; kingdom Metazoa; phylum Chordata; class Aves; order Passeriformes; family Zosteropidae; genus Sterrhoptilus; species Sterrhoptilus dennistouni. The sequence continues at coordinate 469,625 of VWZU01009747.1, read as the reverse complement.
AATCCTGCACCTTGCTGTGGGCAGAGCCTGAGCCACGCTGTAATCCCGTGTCTCTTGGCTGTGCTGAATTAAGGGACCTCTGGAGGATTCCCTCCGTTGCTTTTAAGCCTTTTTGGTGTTATTATTTAAGGATATTTAATCTCGAGGACGACAAGGAAATGGGAAATCATCGTTTGTCCCACTTTGGTGGCTGCAGTGCTGTTATTGCCAGGGAGGGAGGAGGAGGAAGGCTGGGGCAGGGAGTTGTTATAAATGCATATTATAAAGTTGGCTTTTTGCAAATATTAGAATGAATATTACATGTATAATTGTGCTGTATTATGTTTTATTAATAGAGTTTAGAAAGGTGACAAATGTATTTTCTGATTGTGACATGGTGTAAATGGTAAAAAGACTTGTTTTTTTTCTTCTTTGTAACATCTAAACTGACCAAGCCAGAAGAGATGGGGGAAGGGTCGTCACCTTGTAACCCTGCATAAAAAACTGCTAACTTTCTGGGTTTTTTTATCAAAATGAAAACAACCAAAAACCTCAAGAGACAGATTTATAATACCCATGTTACCACACAGAGTGGAGCCACCCACAAATAAATCTATCAAATAAGATGATTTGGGATACTCAAAACAGATAGAAATTCATAAAGCATGTTTTAATATCTATTGAATATGTAAAACAGCAATTCTTAAAACACAGTAATTGAAAAAGAAGGTTGTGCTTTCTGGTGAGGGACCCCAGCTGGAACATTTGCCTTTCTGTCTCCTAATTGTCTATTCTTGATTTTTATTAAACTTATAAATTTTTCTAAGAGAGTGGAACTCGTTTTTCACAGAGTGGAAAGAGCTGCTGGGAAAAGGAGACTTGCAGCAGAGCTGTGGCCGAGGGGGAGGAGCTGGAGAGGGCACAGCCCCTCCTGTGTGCAGCAGGGGTGAGAAACTCGGGGGATTTGGGATGTTCAGGTGCATCCCCTGAAAAAAACAGGCTCTGAGCTGAGCCCTGGAGCCCTCTGGAACATCAGCCTGGTTGTGGCAGGGAGGAAGGAGCAGGAGGATGCTCAGTCCCTCTGCCTTCCTTCTCCCCTGGGCATCTCCAGCAGGAGCCATCTCTGTCCCAGCCTGGGGAAGTTGTGGCTTTAGGGCCAACCACAGCTTTGTTATTTGATATTTATAACTCCAGGGCAGCCTCTTGGCTGGTTCAGAGGCATTTTTTGGGCCCTGTGCAGGCTTTATTTTGGGCATTTTTTTTGACCTCTCACTCCTCTGCCCTATCCCAGAGCATCCAGTGCTCACCTCCAGGATCTCCACTGGTTCCTCTGCCACATGGAAAACCCACAGAGCAGCAAAATCCCTTCTCAGCCTCCCAGCAGGAACCTGCTGAAGCCTCCAAAACACATCCCTTTGTTTTTTTGGGTTTTTTCCCTCTGCAGAGGGGGAATGGCTTTTGTTCCAAATATGATATTTGCAAACTATTGGAAACCTGTTCCCTGGAACCCCAAGGCTGAGGTGAATAATGGGTTTTGAAAATTCAGTGCAGGCAACCCGAGCCTGAGGAGGGGGGAGAAGATGAAGGGAGCAATAAAACTTGGCCTGAGGCCCAGGTCTCAGTGGCCCTGCAGGAACTTGCCTGGTGACAATGACAGAGATTTTATAAATGGATCTATTTGTTATTGGCAGGCACCAGCACGAGCAGGAAAATCAGGCTCCCAGCAGACACAGCCCTCTCTGTGTTGTGCAAAATATTGTGTGAAATATGTGCGTGGACATGGAGCAGCTTTGGAGAGCAGGGCTCATTCTGAGCTGCCTTTTTGGGGACTAAAAAATCACCTTAAATATCCAGTGTGGCCCAGGTTTCTCCCTTTCCCAGGTGCCGGGTCTGCACTGGGATGTTGGGGTTTGCTCCTTGCCCTCAGATCCCTGTTATTGATGAGAGTGAACCCCAGTGAGTCATTTTTTAGAATTACACACCAGAAAAAAGGACTCTGAGCATCCAGGCTGGGAATAACTGGATTTTCCAAGCCTTGGCTGATTCCCCAGCCTGTGGGGAGATAAAGACCCCTCTGGGGTTTATTTTTGCTGCAGATTTAGGCAATGACAACACGGGCTCGAGCAAAGCCTCTTCCTTGCCCAGGCAGCAGGAGCCTGAGGGAAAAACCAGCTCCCACCTTGCCTTTATTCCTCCTCCTGGCAAAGCCTCTGATGGAAATGGATTTCAGCTCCTCCTGCCAGATGGTGAAGTGAACCACGGGCTGCAGACAGAGATCGCCTCCAGGCTGAATTGGAAATGCCTCAGTACATTTTATTTTTGTCCAGGCTGGCTCCTGAGAGCTGGGCTCAGCCATCCCAGAGCAATCCCCAGGATGAACAGGGAGCTCTTCATTCCCACAGAGACTTTCCCTGCTGCAGCCATCAGTGGTGGCTTTTATTCCCTCAGATGGCTTCAGTTCCCCCCAGATGACTTCTCAGGCTCCTGATATATCAGGATAGATTTTTCCCCTCTCCTGGGGAGCAGGGCTTGGGCTCCAACCCCTGGATTCCCACCTGGTGCTTCCAAGAAAATCTAAAAAAAAAAAAATCCTTTATCCCTTTGGGATGATTCACAATCCCCTGATTCATGCAGCTCTGCAGACCCTGGAATGGGTCAGAACCTGCCAAACTACTTCTCCAAATTCTTCCTCCTGCCACCAACCCATGGGATGCCTTGGAAAGGGTTGTTCACCCTCAGCAGAGGGAGAAGGGATTTATGGAAAGCAATGCTCTGCTGTTCCCTCAGTTCCCCACTTTTCCCTCTCTCCTGCAGGATATTTGCTCTGGGGCAGAGGTTCCTCCTGAGCTCAGGTGCTGCCATGAAGTCATGTCCTCACATTTATGACATCAGCAGTTGCCATGGCGGCAGCGTGGAAAAAAAAAATAAAATCCTCTTTTCTATTATTGTTTAAAGGGAATTATTCAGTGCGTCCCAGATCAAAAGCATCGGGATCTTGGGATGTGCCTCTGAGGAGCAGAGAAACTCAAACAGAGCCCAAAAATAGCAATATTTGGATAAGCTGGGTGACAGCCAGACTGTCCTGTGCTCATTTCCCTGTCTGCATTATTCAGGGCCTTTTTATTTTTTTTTTTTTGAAGCTGCAGGGAGCTAATTCAGGGGATGAGAGGCTCATCTTCCCAGGAGTTTTCCATGAGTTTTCCAGGGTTTTTGGCATGGAGCCACCTCTGCATGGCCCAGGCTGGCCCCAAGCTTCACCTGCTCATCTGCCAGCACCGCTGGACTCAAGGGGAGTCGTTTTCCTGCAGAAGTGGTCCCCAAATATTGCTGAAAGCAGCACCTGGGCTCTGATGGAGCGCAGGAAACTCCTGGAAAACTCATCCCTGGAATGTCCCAGGCCAGGCTGGACGGGGCTTGGAGCAGCCTGGGATGGTGGAAAGTGTCCCTGCACTGGATGATCCTCCCAAGCCAAACCAGGCTGGAATTCTGTGGATCTCCATGGTCCTGGATGGGCTCTGGTGTTGTTAGAGGACACAAAAGAATTACATTTACTTGTTAGGTTAAGAAGTGAGAAGAGAAAAAGGAAGTTTATCTTGATTTGGGGTTTAAATAGGGTTTGGACTTTGACTAGTGATTGGGGAACGAGGTTAACACTTTCCTGATTAAACTGGCCAAGTTAGAAGTCTATTAATTTGGGGATTTTCTGGAAAGAAATGTGTATTTATAAAACGTGACTTTTGGGGTTTTTTTAGATTTCATATAAAAGCTCCAGTCCAAAATTAAAAACATCAAAAGGCTGAAAAATGAAAACAACACTCTGGGATCCTCAGCAGCTCCAAATCCAGACATTTTGCTGCTGGGAGCCTGGAGCCCAGGCTGGGTTCAGCAGGTGCTGTTTGAAGCAAGGTTTTGCTGGGAACACCAATCCCAGCCCTTCCCTTCCACCTCTCTCCCATGGAGCCACCGGAATTTCCACGATTTCCATGGAGGTCTCTTCAAAAAGTGCTGCTGATTGTGAGGATAAGTCCTCCTGTCAGGAATGGGATGCCCAGCACCATCCACATCCAATATGCTCTGGAGGTGTCCTGCTTCCAAACCTGCTGGAAACTGGATTTTCCAAATGGTTTTGATCCTGTGGAAATGCCACCTGCACTTCCCAACCCTGTGCTGGAGACAATCCCCAGGGCTGGCTGTAGTGGTTTCACATTCTCCAATTTCTAATTTTCTTTTTCCTATCTCCTTTTTTCTATTTTAATCCCATCAGGACACCTAGGGGCAGAATATGTTTCCTCTTTAATTAAAACCCAACCCATGAAAAAATGAATGTTCCCTTCTCCTCCATCTACCCAAATTGTCACCCTGGGCCACCTCTGCAGGAAATTCCAATATTTCCAGTCAGGAAGGCAGATGCCAACGGGATGGATATTCCACAGCTTCCCAACCCATTGATGCCCTCTGAATTTTATATTTTATATTTTACATTTCACATTTTATATTTTTGATATATTTTATATTATTTTATATTTTATATCTAAAAGACCCCCCCCCTAAAAAAAACCCTGGGGCATTTCAGCAACACAAAACACCCATCACTGTGGCTCAGCAGGGATTTTCTTTTTTCAAGCAATCAGATTTTATTTTTTTTTGCCATAAATGAAGGGTAATTTCTTGCTAAAGTAAACCCTTTCCATTAGGAAAATATAAAGCGTGGAGGGTTGGGAGGGTTTGTCTGCACGCCGGGGCCTTTTTTTTGAGGAGAAACGTTGGAATTACTCCTCATCATCAAAAATAGAGAGCTGCTCAGAGGCTGTGGGCGAGGAAATTGCCAGCTCTTATTGAATCTCTTATTTACTTGCAAAGTAAAGGAGGAGGTAAATAAGGAGCTCTGCAAAATATCTGCATCCCTGGCAATTTCCTTGTGGGCAATCACAGCCCCCACCCACGGGCTCTGCAGCAAATTGGAATCCCAGTCTTGCCTTCCTCTCCTCCTCCTCTCCATCCATTACTTTTTGGCTCAGCAATTTTGATTTCCACCCACTTTGGTGGCTGGGTGGAAAGAGCAGGGAAGCAGGGAATGAATAAAAAACAAAAACAAACAAACAAACAAAACTCCGCTGTGTTTTCAGCAGGACGAATTACAGCCCGTGTTTTATTTCCAGCAGGAATGTTCAGTGATAAATAAATGTTTGTGTTGGTTGTGTCTCCAGTGGGTGTCTGGGTGTTTTATCTCAAATTTCCCTGCACAAGGTCTGTGGTTTTTTCCTGGAGCGCAAATCCTGACTTTTCTACTTAAAACCTCTTTATAAAGTGGTTTTTTTTCTGTTTAAAACCTTCCTCCTGTCCAAATCCATCACTCTCTGATGGTCCAGCTGTTTTCCTCTGTTCCACAACCTTGCTTCAGGTCTGGAGCATGATTTGAAGATGGGCAAGTGATGGAGCTTTGTCTGGCTCGAAACCTCAGCAAATTCAGCCTTGTCTTCACTGCTTTCCTTCCAGTCAGGATCAGTTTTCCCACATTTCTGTGTTTCTGGATGGATCCTCAGCCCACCCAGCCCAGGTTGTTCCATCAGGCCCCCAAATGCAACACTTCAGGTGAGCCCAACCTCCCTGGGTCTCATTTAGAGCTCTATTAAAGTTTGTCAGATTTAAGTTTGCTGAGATAAAAAAATGATAGGCAGAAACTTGGAGGGATCAGAGGAAGTTTAAATTGAAATCCCATGTAAAACCTGTGCTAATCCTCCCCCACTGACAAATTTTAATTACCCAAAGATATTAAGGAAAAGCTGTGGTTGGTGCCTGCAGTCTTTAATTATGATTTTAGGCTTCCTTAAAGGGACAGCCCCAGAGGGAGCAGTTTAAATCAGCACTATGGGATGGAAGCCCACTTCCTGTCCCATCCTTCTCCTCACCTGTTTTGCCTGGATTTGTCTTTAGCAGGATTCCCCTTGCCATTGGATCAGACCCCAAAAGACAATCTCAAAACCCATCCAGGCAATGAAAACACCACCAGGAACAAAAGTAGTAGGGAAATACATGAATTCTCAGAGTTTGCACAATAAATTTTCTTTTTGGGCTCGAAACCCATCATTTCCATCATGTTTGCCCCCAGGTGACCCAAGCAAGGCCCTGCTGTCCCCTCTCCCAGTGCTCCTGGTGGGATTTGGCTGGTGCCACCCTGGCCTGGCACCTTCTGCTGCCAAAACATCCCCAGAGGGATGGGCAAAGCCAACATCCAGGAGTGTGTGACCCTCTCACTCCTCATCCTTCCTGTGTTTTGAATCCAAGATCCCCCTAAATAGGGTTTTTTTCCTTTTCAGAGTCCCGTGCCAGAGTTGGAAAGAAGAGCAGATCTCACAGCTCCATCTGAAAGGTGTTTATTGAATGTTTTATCTGAAGGTCAGCGCAGTGCCCAACACCAGGCTGAGCACAGAGGGACACTGCCAGAGCACCAGACCTGGTGTCCAGCTGCTCCTAAGGTCTTCCAACCCAATTAACTCTTGAAACGTGCTATATTTACAATTTTGTACCAATAATCACTGCCAGTTCTAGACACACAATTCTCTCCATCACCCACATTCCACCAATGCCTCTGTGCCACTGTCACAGCAGGAGATGGAGGAGAAGAAGGAGAACTTAAGGCACCGCCCAAAATTCTCCATCTTGCCTCTGTCTACTTCCATTCTAAAAACCCAAAACTACAAATTTTCACCCTGTGACAAACTAAACTACTCTCTAATTTAAATTTTTGGTGTTCTCTTTTCCTCCATAAGTGTTGGCAGTTTTTCCCATGGGCTGAGGTCAAAGGCAACGCTCTCCTGGGGTCCCCCCAGGGCAGTTTGAGGGGTTTTCCCCATGCCCTGGACTCCAACAATCCTGACGCTGTTTGGAGCTGCCTGAGAACCACTGGGAAGCTGCAGCTCCGATTCCACAGATTTTGGAGGTTGCCCAGCACATCACTCCCTCCCTGGAGCCACCTCCCTGCTTTGTTTACTCGTGTGGAAGCCACAGGAGGGACTCTCAGGAGCCGTCCATGGGCTCTCCAAGGAACCATTGGCTCCATCTGCATCACGGCTGCTGACGGGGCTTTACTCAGTGATTCACTGCACCCTGATCCAGGCAAAACCTCCAGCAGTGCCTGTAGATGTGCCCCCATCTCATTAATTTGATGGTGGTGGTGTTTGGAGGGAAGGGAAAGGGAGAAAAAAAATTGCTTTTTCCCAAAGCGTTGCTCTCCTGCACGCACGAGCAGCCCCGAAATTAAAGCTCTGCAGCTCACACTGCAAGGGCTCTTAGCTCTACATCCTAATTGCTTAATTAAGCTGTCTTGATCCAGGTAATAATTGCAAACTTTCTATCAGAGGAAGGTTTGCCGAGTTAAGCAAGAATTGATGAAACATTTGGGGTTCTGATGGAGCCGCCGGCTCTTTATTTCCTCCTGTTTTCTGGGAAAAGCCTCTCCGAGCCAAAGTTGGGTTTTCTTTCAACAAAATTGATGATGTTGGTGCTGGGGGAGCCACAAAGTGCTCCTGGGAGCACCTGGGAGCAGGGACAGCAAACCCAGCCAGCTCTGCACTCACCTGAGAGTTTTGCACTTGAGCAGCAATAAAAACAGATTTTCAATGGTATTAAAATGCCCAGAAAAATGCCACAGGATAAATTTGTCTGCTGCTCCTCTCACTAATTAACCAGCCCCCTCCATGTTGTCAATTTGTGTCAGAAAAAGGGGGAAACAAACAAAACAAACAAACAAACAAACAAAAAATCCCAAATAAGACCTTGAAGGGTCGGGGGTGAGTTCAGAGAGCAGAGCAAAGAGCCCCTCTCCCCTCTCAGCTCCAGCCCTGCTCATCAGTTCCTGGGAAAGGGACAATGACAAGCACAGAAATTCCCACCTGGGCCATTTGGTTACTTTCCCTTTGTTTTCTGCATCTGGTGGCTTGTTGTGGTTTGAAAGCAAAATGAATGAGAGGCTCCAAGTCAGAGATATAATTTAATAAGAAGAAAGGTAAAAAGGTAAAAGTAAAATAAAATAAATGCAATAACACAAAGGATCATTGACAGAGTCAGAACACAACCTGAGCAGGGTAGTGGGAGCAGTCCAGGTGAGGGGCTCTTCCTGAAGCAGTGATCCTGTAGAAAGGTCTGGGAGCTCTGGTCCTCTGGGAATCCAGTGGGTCAGGGCTGCTTGTCCTGTCCCAAATCCCAGATTATATCCAAGTGAGAATGCTTGGCTCCTCCCCCTGGGTGGAGCATCTCACAATGGGATGATGAGTGTGAAGTGGGTCCTTGATGGCCCATTAAACAGAGAGAGCTCCTGGAGGGAGTTCCCTGTGAGTCATAGGCCAGGCGTTGATGGGCCATTAGCAGAAGACACCCCAAAGGTCATTAGCAGAAGACACCCTTGGGAAAACACTAGCCCACCTGGTTTCAACAGTTCATGAAGATGGTGATAGAATAAATACTTTGTGTACATCCTACACTGCAACCCAGGACATGGCTGCAGCAAAGCTGGGTGGTGTTGCTTTGTTTCAGCCCCTGGAGCAGCAGAAGAGACAAAATTCTCCCTGTCTGTGTAAATTCCAATCTGTTGAAATTGAGGTAGAAAGAGGGAAAGAACGGGGCCAGCAGTGACATCCCTGGTGTTTGCAGGTGAAGGGAAGAGCTGGCTGAAATGCATGCAGGAGCATGAAGAGCCTGCAGAACAAATATTGGCTCCTGCCACTGCATGAAAAGGAAATTTGAGGCAGTGGAAGGGCTGCAAAACAAAGCCAGCCCCTCCTACAGCCCACAAGGTGACAAACATCCCACTCCTGGGAGTGCCAGGTCCTCCAAGTGCCACAAATGTCCCTCCTGTGGAGAGAGAAAGTCGCATTGAACACAGGACAGGGCTGGAGAGTCTTCCCAGGAGTGTTTGTGAGCCTGGCAAGGGCCAGAGGCAGAGTTTGGGTAGGAACAGAGCCAAGCAGACAAGAAAAGAGGCAGATTTCAGTCACAGAGGCAAAGTCTGAGTATGAGAGGAATGAGAGATTTGTCTTTACAAACAAACTCTGGGTCTGCTGGTGGATAAAACCAGCACTGAGACATAAAAGAAATGATGGGAAGGATCCCACTGATGGATGAATGGAAATATTCATATTTGCCTTTACAAACAAACTGTGGGTATTACCCCTGCCTTTAGAGGGGCAACACGTTGTGACGTGGTGTGGACCTTCACAGAGGACAGCAGGCAGCAGCTTGGTGAAACATGGAATGCTTTTTTATTATCTGACTCCAAAGGCTTATATACATTTTGTACAGAGGGCCAAGATTGGCCCAAAGAGGTTACAACCTCCTGACTCCATTGGTCAATATGACCATCAGTCAAGTTCTCTCTCAGAGAACAATAATGCAAAACATACAGATAAATTCTAAGAATACAATATTGTTTACATGAAGCAGCGTGAGAAGCTGCTGCAAAGACTCAAACACTTGAAAGCAAGAAATGCAGGGACGACACTGTGGGTTTGCTGATAAATGGAATTGGATATTGAAAGATGAAAGAAATAGCGGGGGAAAACCCATAAATTCCATAAGAATTAAAAATTAAAAGGGAGGTTATACATGAAAGGGGAATTATAGGTATTGGGCATTCGGGGCAGTCTGTACCTTTCAAGTATCTCAGCCAATGGGGGAAGAGAGAGGGAAATGGGGCCGGGAAATTGAGATAAATAGGAAGCTGAGTCCTCCAAAAACTGGAGAGACCACGGGGAAAATGCCCCATGGCCTATTCCTTTATTGGAATATAGTAAAAGGACTCCTCTGTCTCCTTTTTGGACATAAACCTCTGGCGTTTGTGGATTGATTTGCCTGACAGGCAAAGGGCCAAGGGCCAAGCAGACAAGGGAGGAGGCAGGTGTCAGTCACAGAGGCAGTTTGGGTATGAAAAGAGTCAAGCAAACAAGGGAGGAGGCAGATTTCAAGGACAGAGACAAAATCAGCTCCACCAGCACTCAGTAAAATCAGAATTATCTCAGCAGGTCCCTCCAGCAGCAGTGGGACCAGGCCAGCACTGGGCTCCTGTGGAGTCTGGCAAAGGAAAGCTTTGCTAGTTTTCGTTTTATTTGATTTTATTTTTCTCACAAAGGCCATTGAGCAGCCGGGGCAGAGGCAGCTTTAAGTGCTGGGTATAGATTTTCCCCCTTATTGATGGACGGAGGGAGCAGAGAGGTTTGTGACAAGCTGAGTTCAGTCAGGGCACATTTAAAAACCAGTTATTGGCTGAAAAAGGAAGGCACGGTCAGGCAAAAGCAGGCCATGGAACTCCAAAGTGCTCAGATCTGAGGAAAGCTGAGAAATCCCTGTCTTCCCACCCTAAATCAGGATTTCTCTTTAACCAGGGCAAGGTGGGGGTGTTTTTTTCCTCTTTAATAAACGTGAGGAGCTGCAGAGGCCCCTCCACCATGGCAGGGAGCAGCCTCAGCCCCTGGGGCTCTGTTTTTACCCCCTTTATTCCCATCCTTCCCCTCTCTGAGCATCTCCCTTATCCCCATCCCACAGCCAGCCCCGTCTGGAGGTGACAGGAAACTCTTCTTGTCACCCAAGCCACCGCCACCATCAGGAGGCCACCGGGGTCACACAGGTTTAGGATCTTCCCACAAAGTCCATGGAGAAGGATTTTACACACAGCAGCTCCCCTGCCACAAAACTCCCAGCAGGCACCGATGATTTTTCACCTGATTGACACCCAGCAGCATTTTAGGAGAGTTTTAAATCCGGCACATTCCTGATTTTCTCTCTTCGTGCGCTGGCCCAGAAACGAGCCCAGGATAACTCAGAGGAATCCCCTGGGCTGTGGGATTGAGGAGGAATCCCCCTTTTCCAGCAGCTCCTTCCCACTGAGAGCCTGGGAGCATCTCCAGCCCTTTCCCCTTTGAGAGGAGCAACCCCAAACCCATCACAGCCTGGGGAGAAAAAACCCAGGCACAACACCCCACCAGCTGCAGGGAGAAATTCCAGCCTTCTCGCCCATTTCCTAACGATTTTCTAACGCTAAGAAGAAAAAAAAAAAAAAAAAAAAAACCAGCGTCTCTTCGCCAGTCGGGCGAGAAGTTTCCTTTAAAACCCAGCTGCTGTCAGGGATGAAATGCAAATAGGTGCACGCAGGGCAGCAAAAGAAGTGATCTGATGCCTTTGATTGTTCCTGCCTGAGCCTCGTAAATCATCGCTGCCTCAATCCTGTGCCCTGCTTGCTAATTCCTGCCATTACCGCTCCATTTATCCACGAGCGCCGTTGGTCTGAATGCGAAATGTTGGTTTAATGTGGTGCTGATGAGACGCCAGGCATTTACAAAAAGCGCAGCAGCAAACCCGCTCTGGGGAGAATACAGATTTTTCTTCTTTTTTTTTCTTTTTTCTCCCCCCCCCACCTTCAAAACGGTAATAGCACAAAAGGAAATAGCATCCCTAGCAGCAGTTTCAAAGGCAATTGGAACAATTTTGCGAAGGGTTTTCTGCTGTCTGTAATCATGTACGCTATTCTTTTGATTTGGCCCGGCTCTGATGCTCGGAGCTCGTCACTTGGGGGAACGCGGCCCTTCACCTGATTTATGTGCCGAGATTGTCCCACAAGGGAATGAAACCGCATTTAAATCCTTCCCACGCGTGCCTGGCTTCGCTCTTGGGATGGGAGGGATGCTCAGAGTGTGGGATGGGCTTTGGGAATTCTGCCCCGCAGCTCTGGGGGTCACTCACTGTGTGAGTGTCACCTGTGTGAGCTGGCCCTGGCCACCCCCAGTGCCACCACGGGCCCTGCCATGGCACAATTTACCTCGTGGGGAAAAAAAAAGAGCTCTGGGAGTCACATCCCAAAGCCACATCCCCTTTTTCCATCTCCCTCCCTGCCCCACAGCCTCGGCGCTGATGGAGCGGCTGCACCCGCTGCTCTTTTGCAGCAGGGGCTGTCTGCAGAATGATGGAAAAGGAAAAAAAAACAACACCCAAATATCAAAAGGGCTGGAAGCAGATGAGTTCATCCCCTCCCGCAGCCCCTTCCTGCCGGAGCAAGCGGGCCCAAAGCTCAGTTAATTTCCCATCGACCGCTGTCTCCCGGATTAAAGGCGGGCTTTTGATCCGGGCTGTTGTGAATCCCGCTCACGTAGCGGGCCGGGGCCGCTCTCCCGGGATATCGATCCCGGCCCTGCCCCAGGCCAGGGGAGGGGAACGAGCTGCTCAGCATCACTGCCAGGGGTAATTCCGGCTTTTCCAAGGGGGAACATCACAGCCAGGGGTAATTCCAGCTTTTCCAGGAAGGAGAGCATCACAGCCAGGTCTTATTCTGGTTTTTCAGGAGGGGAGCATCACAGCCAGGTGTAATTCCAGCTTTTCCAAGGGGGAACATCACTGCCAGGTGTTATTCCAGTTTTTCCAGTGGGGAAAGCAGCACAGTCAGGTGTAATTCCAGTTTTTCAAGGGGAGAGCATCACAGCCAGGTGTTATTTCAGTTTTTCTAGGGGGGAACATCACAGACAGGTGTTATTCCAGTTTTCCAAGGAGGGAGCATCACAGCCGGGGTAATTCCAGCTTTTCCAGAGGGGAGAACATCACAGCCAGGTCTTATTCTGGTTTTTAAAGAGGGGAGCATCATAGCCAGGGGTAATTCCAGCTTTTCCAGTGGGGAGAATATCACAGCCAGGGGTAATTCTGGCTTTTCCAAGGGAGAACATCACATCCAGGTGTTGTTTCAGTTTTCCAAGAGGGGAGCATCACAGCCAGGCATTAGTCCAGTTTTTCCAGTGGGGAGAGCAACACAGTCAGGTGTAATTCCAGTTTTTCAAGGGGAGAGCATCACAGCCATGTGTTATTCCAATTTTTCTAAGGAGGAGCATCACAGCCAGGTATTATTCCAGCTTTTCCAGCAAGGAGAGCATCACAGCCAGGTCTTATTCTGGTTTTTCAGAAGGGGAGCATCACAGCCAGATGTTATTCCAGTTTGCATCACAGTCAGGTGTAATTCCAGCTTTTCCAAGAAGGAGCATCACAGCCAGGTGTTATTCTGATTTTTAAAGAAGGGAGCATCACAGACAGGTGCAATTCCAGTATTTCAAGGGGAGAGCATCACAGCCATGTGTTATTCCAATTTTTCTAAGGAGGAGCATCACAGCCAGGTATTATTCCAGCTTTTCCAGCAAGGAGAGCATCACAGCCAGGTCTTATTCTGGTTTTTCAGAAGGGGAGCATCACAGCCAGATGTTATTCTGATTTTTAAAGAGGGGAGCATCACAGCCAGGTGTTATTCCCATTTTTCTAAGGGGAGAACATCATAGCCAGGAGTAATCCCAGCTTTTCCAGCAGGGACGGGGGTGGGAGGAGGTTTGGGAAGCAGCAGCACCTGCCCCAGCTGCTCTGGCAGGGAGCAGCAGGCCGGGAGTGTTTCCAAACTGAAAGGAGAGGAATGTTCCTGTGGGGGCTGGGGGAGGCAATATTTACATTGTGCTGTGTCACCACCGTGGGCTGCTCGTCCCTCCCTGCAGGGCCCCGGTGACAGCAGCAGCCTGTGACTCACCAGGTGGGACACATCCCTCCGATGTCACTTCAGAGGTGGGACATTCCAGAGGGGTTGGCACCTGGTACCAACACTGCCAAGGATTTCCAAGCAAAGCCAAGGAGAGCTAGGTGCCTTAAAAGCTGGTGTGTTGTTGTTTTTTTGTTTTTTTTTTTTTTTTTTTTTTTTTTTTTTTTTTTTTTTTTTTTTTTTTTTGGTGGGGTTTTTACTTTTTTTTTTTTTTTTTTGGTTTTTTTTTTTAA
>VWZU01009747.1:427647-453662 GCA_013397095.1 Sterrhoptilus dennistouni | reverse complement strand
TTTATTAATTTTTATTTATATCACAATCTCACAAACCATGAGATCTACAGCACTTCGAGCTAACAAACTAAAAATGGCTTTTATTTCTCTCTCTACAAGGCCTTTTAAGGATAAACTGTCCAATTAAGAAATGGCACCTGAATCATTTTTACTTTTAACACAATAACGAACCACCTGTGGCCCGCAATGTGGATTTTTCTATTTAATTACAAAATACTACTTAGACTTGTGAAGAAGAAGGTGAAAAAGAGGGACTGGCCTCTGCACTAAATCCTTCATCTTGTTTTTTATATATATATTACTGTATTCTAAACCCTTAAACTCTAAATTTTCCCCCATGTGATATTACACACTTTTATTCAAACTACACACCTATAATCCCACTTCTATTATTCAGTTTTGGGAGCCTTTTCCACAGCCTCAGGTCAATGCAGTGTTTGCTTGGGGGTCAGTGCCTGTCAGCACAGCAAGCCTGAAATTCTCAGTGCCCAGAGTTCCAACATCCAGCTGTGGGTGTCACCCAGCTGTGACCCTGCAGTGACCCCTCTCAGGTCTCTGTGGGTCACTTGCAGTGTCCCCTGGGATTTTCCCAAGCCCAGAAGCTGCAGGAATTCCTTTTGCTCAGCCTGGAGTGGGGTGATGCCCCGAGTGCTGCTCCTGGAGGTGTTTTGTGGGATGCTCAGGATGCCAACCTCCAGCACTGCCCCTTCCCCAGGCCAGAAGCGACCCCAGGGAGCAGCAACCAATGGATAACTGCAATAAATACGCTGATAAATGCAATAAATTCATCAATAAATGCAATAAATGTGCTGATAAACACAATAAATATGCTGATAAATGGGCACAGCATCTATGGGCTGGTGCTCTGCAGTCACCACCTGACACAGACAGGGCAGCAGACCTGGCACTGATTTGTCCTTTAAAACATGAGATTCCCAAAGGGAATCTTCAGATGCCTATGGAGCAAAGCAAAAAGGGAAAGCAGGGCTGGGATATTTTCCAGTAGCTGTGAGGCAAAGGGATTCCCCAGGAGCAAACAGAGCTGGGCTCCACCTCTGCTGGTTTAAAATGCCTCAGGTCACTTTGCACCACCTAAAAACCTGGAATACCAACCTGGAAGGGCTCACTTTGGGAATCACACCTTCACCAAAAGCCCAGAGCTGGTGGCTTCTCACCTGCCTCAGTTTCCCCACTTCTCCCACCATCACTTGAGCAGCATCAAGGGAGACACAAAACACCTCGAGTGTCTGGCAGGAGGTTTGCATGCAAACATTAATCCCCATCCCAAAATGATTAATTACTATTTGCCTGCTCTTATTGTTTGTTTTCCATCAGCATCCTAGCTTTGGTTCTCTGCTGAATCCCACTCCTGATGCCAAGCCGGGGATATTTTAGGAAATGCAGATTATATAATATTTACATCTGTGCCACTTGTTTATTCCTCTCTGTCGGTTAATTTTATTACTGCTCCTCTCTCACGAAAGCAGTGATTTGCAGAGCCAAAAGCAGGCTACGTGATTTCAAGGATGCACTAATTTTAATAATTAAAAAGCTGCTGCCTTCCATCTGCCTGGGAAGGGAAGGGGAGGCAGCGGGAGGGCACGAGGCTCTCATTGGGAAATCCTGCTCTGAACCGACCCAAAAAGTGATGCGTTCTCACCCAGTTGTGAGGTTTTCTCTGGGTTTCTTCTCTGGGAAGAGGAAAGAGACCCCAACAAGGCAGAATAAGTAATTATGGGGGTTTTTTGAGGGCTCAAGGAGGAGCTGGAAGACTTGGACTGAAATAAAGCTGCGTTTGCAACTGGTCAGAGCTGTCTCATTTGGCAGAAATGTGAAGTTTGCAGCAAAGCCAAGGTTCTGCTCCTTGGTGGGGCCAGGAAGGAGCTGAAGGGAAATGCCCCTGTCCCCATCAGACAGACCCCAAAATACAGCCCAGTCCCAAGGTGGGGCCAGCTCCCAGAAAGGACATGGACACTGGCACAGAGCCACCAAAACAGGGAACAGCAGCCCCACAGGGGACCAGCAAGGCACAATAAATTCCCTGTTGCACTTCCAGAGTGTGTCCAGAGGGTCAATGAGTGGTTAAAAAAGCCCCAAAACTGTCAGATCTGGACCAGCCCTGGGACTCCTGGAGCTGCTGTTGGGTTGGGTGAGTGGGTGCTGGGATGGGGAGACTCCAAACACCAGAACAGACCAGTTCAGATGGTCAAGGCTCACTTTCTGAGGATGGAAATCCCACAGCAATCCGTGGGTTTGCTCCTTTCCAGGCTGCCCCTCGAGGCCCTGGGTGCTCATCAAACCCAGCCCTCCCCACATTCCCTGCTCGGAAAGCTCCAGGCACTAATCTAAAACCCCACAGAGCTGCCCAGCACCACCCCAGATCCCTGAATTCTGTCCCTGTGTCCCACAGAATTCCTGCAGGATTCCTGACAACAAAAGCAGCATCTGCAGCACTTGGGGAGGGCTGAGACAAACAGCAGCAAGGGGTTAACAGCATTTCAGAAAACAAACCCCCTGGAGCTGCTCCCACATCTGAGCAGGGAATTCGAGGAGCAGAACCCACAGAAAATACAAAATATGCAGATCAGAGCAGGCGAGGGGGCGGTGGGACAGGGGACAGTGGGACAGGAGGCAGGAGGGATCTCTCCGGGATCTCTCCGTGGCATGAGCTCTTTGCTGAGGAGCAGATGTCTGTGCTGGCAGCAAAGGGGAAGAGGGGATTTGTTTGTGGAGAGGAAAAAAATAATCTTCTAATTTGGCTTGTGCATCAAAAGCTGAAGGTTCATCCCCAAAGACACAAATCACCGGCGTTTCCTCTCGCCGGCGCTGGCAGCGGAGCATGACAAAAGCTGGACGGTGGCACTGCCACCAAGGGCCACTCAGGGGACAGTTTGTGGTGCTGCCCAGCACTGCAGCATCCCACACATCCCTGCTCCAGCCTGATGGAGGGCACAAAAAAGAAAAAAAAACAAAAACAAACCAACCCTAGGTATGATGCGTGGCTCTCACCAGACTTGGAGAATTCCTGCCTCTCCTCCTTCCATGCTTAGGAAAATCAGGAGTCCAGCAAGGGCTGCTTCCCCAGGCAGCCAGCCCATAATTACAGGCAGTGTTAAGTGCAGAAACATTTCCAAGGCTCTGCTGAGGGCAGGAGCAGAGGGAGGGGCGATGGTTTTAATTGAAATTCCCGTCTCCAGCCCCTGGTGTTTGCAGGGGTGGGCACGACCAGTGTGTGCCCCCTGAGCTGAGGGGCAGGAGGAGATTTCTGAAGGGCTTTTCTGGGAAGCAGCACGGCTGAAGAGCTGGCAGGGAGCCACAGGAGCTCCATCCCTGCTCCCTGCAGGAAGCAGAGCTCTCTCTCCCAGCCCTGCAGCAGGAGCAGTGCCCAGGCAGGTGCCCGAGCCCTTCGCAGCTCTCCCAGCTCATTTTGGCTGGCACAGAAAATCCCAGAAAAGCAATCCCCTCCCCTTCCTGCTCTCCTCAGGTGCTCAGGCTAAATATGCTGGTGCCCAGCATCCTCCTGGCAGGGTGAGCTGCTCCTGCTGCCACTGAAATTTGTCAGAAAAAAGCCCTTTTCTCCAAGCAAAAGAGAGAGGGCACCTCCTCAGTGCCAGCCCCAGCCCCACCTGAAGGCCAAACAGGAGCAAATAAAGGATAACCAGAGAGAGGGCAAAGCCCCTGGGTATGTAGGGCTGTGCCCTCCCCACTGGCACATGCAGTCACAAGTCACAAACTCTTTTCCTTTCTTTACTCAAGGACAAAAAAACAATAATAATTTTTTAAAAAGCTAAAAAGCATCCATAGAAATATTTTTGAGCAGTAATAAAACGAGTGCTAAAGCTCAGAGGACAGTGAGATGTTCACTGGCTCCCTCTCCATCCTTCCAGTGTGACACTGACATCCCACACCCCAAAAATCTTAGGAGACAACAGACAGGACACAGAGATCCCATGGGATGCACAGGAAGGCTCAGAGGAGGCAGCTCAGCTCCTGATCCCAAACCAGCCCTCATCTCTCTCCTCTTTCATATGTGAATTTTAATTATTGGTGTTGGACCAGGTGACCCCATTGCCCCTCCAACCTCACCCTTCCTGGGACTCTGTGTTACCAATAAAAGGAACCCAGACTCTCTCCTTTTCAAACAAAGAAGGGCTTAACCTGAAAAAATAAAAGTTTGGGTTAAAAACCTTCAAAATGGCTTCAACTTTTCCTCAGCAGCAGAAAAATTTCTGTATTTCTTCCCCTAAAAAAAAGCAGGTGGTGATTGCCATGAGGGTGCAGACTGCAGTGATGTTCCCCAGCCTGTGTCTGTGGCAAGGAAAAATCTGTTTGCCAAAGACATTTTTATTCTGCTCCCACACAAGCTCCTTCTCTGCTCAGCAAAAGGGAATTTTCCCATTTTACAGGAGGAAAGAAAATCTCTCTGCTGTTCTATCACCCCAGCAGCCACACACAAACACACAAATTCCCCTGGATGGCCCCTCCAAAGGAGGTGTGACATCAGTTCCACATGGAAAAGGAATGACTTATGTTCATCGAGCTCATCCCTGCAAATTGATACTGCTCCTGAAAATAGACAATAATAATAATTAAAAAACCCCACTTTAAATATGTTTGCACATCATCTGGACGGAGCTGGGCTCCAACAGCAGCAGGGTCACCCCGGGGCTCAGCAATCCCAGCAGGGGAACAGAGCTCTGAGTGACAGCAGCTCTGACCTTCATCCCTGCAAGTGATCCAAAAATCCCACCAGGAAGGATCTGCTGCAGCCTCCACACCCCTCTGCACCCCCCAAACCTGACCACAGCACCCTCCAGGCTGAATTTAGGCTTTGGAAATCCTTCCCAGCACTCAGGAACAGGTTTGTCCCCCCCCAATTCTGCTCCTGCCCTCCCTTCTGCAGCCTCAGCCTGCGTGGCCCGAAGTGATTTTGGTGCACTCCGGAGCAGGGTGACCCCTGTGCCAGCAGAACAACCCCAGTTAGGGCAGGCAGCAGTTCTGAGCCCAATTAGCAGCGTTTGAACCTTTCGGAGGGTGTTTAATTGAAGGGAGCTGAAGGACACACGCCTGACTCGGGTGCTGCCGAGCCCGCAGGCACCGGCACTGCTGAGGACGGATGGTGAATTTTAAGGGGTTTTGTTAACCCAGGAGCCTCCTGCCCCCAGGGCTGCTGCAATCGGGAGATTTTCCTGTGGATGTGACCCCTGTGAACCCGCCCGAGCCTGCCTGTGTGGGCTTTGTTTCTAATACCAATGAGGGAAAGGTGCACAGTGAAGAATTAGCACAAAATTCAGAGAATTTTTTGGGTTGGAAGCTTAGAGCTCATCTTGTTCCACCCCGTGCCATGGGCAGGGATGTTTTCCTCTATCCCAATGTTACAAATGCATATTATATAGTTGGCTTTTCACAAATATTAACATGACTATTATATATGTACTGTATTATGTTTTATTAATAGAGTTTAGAAAGGGAATGAATGTGTACCAGAGAGTTAATAGTGAAAGACTGGGGTGGATTTTTTTTAATGTCTTCTTTGTAACATCTAAACTACCAAGCCAGAAGTTACTGGGGGCGGGGGGGGGGTGTCACCTTGTGACCCTTCATAAAAAACCTGTTAACTTTCTGTCCTCTTATCAAAATGAAAAGAACCAGAAAACCTCAGGAGAAAATTTATACCCACATTACCAGACTAAGTGGAGCCACCCACAAAATAAATCTATTCGATAAGATGATCGGGGATACCTATAACTGATTTAAAAAAAAAAAAAAAAATGTTGGATTAACATCTACTGAATATTCAACCACAGCTCTCCTTAGAGACAGAAGTCCTAACAGGGTGAGTGGGGCTACGGGCAGAACTAGTGCCAAGCCCCCTCGGCCGAGAAGCTTTACTTATTCTGTCTCCTCATTTGTCTAATTTTTATTTTTTATTAAACTTATAAATTTGTAAAAGAGAGTGGAACTCGTTTTTCACACCAGGTTGTTCCAAGCCCTGTCCAAGGCGGCCTGGAGCACTCCCAGGGGTGTCACAGGGTACTTTGGGGTCACTTTGCAGTGTCCCTGCCCTCCCTGCCCTGTCTCATCACTCCATTCATTCCTGGGAGCTCCTGGCCCCACTTTTGGGAAGCCATGGAAGTTTGCCATAAAAAACTCCTGCTTCCAGATCCTGCCGATCCAAGGGCAGGAGGGGAGGCAGCAGGAAGGATTTAACTGGAGACAAGTGAGTGCCTGTGGCTGTGACACCCAGCAGCGCCTCAATTCCAGGTGAGAAAGATTAAAAAAAAAAAAATTGTTCAATCAGTCATTAATGAAGGCATAAATCATTAGGAGAATAATTCTTCCCGAATTGAATTACTCCTTTCAATTAGCTGGCTTTATTTCTTTCCCGTCCTTTCCTTCCTCCTTCATTCCCCGAGGAGCTGAGCAGGGCCGGTGCATTGGAATCGGAGCCGCTCCAGCACTTGTTGCCTCCTTTCCCTTTTTCTCCTCAGTCTGTGGCAGGAGAAAATGAAATCCGTGATGTCAAAGCCCCAGGAAAATTTACCCGGTGATGTTTGGGGCTTTATTTACCTTTGCACGGAGCCGAGCCCTCCTGGAAAACGGAGGGTCATTGATTTTATCTTAACGAACATTTCCCGATGCTGCTCGGAGCCTTTCAAACCCCATCAGCGCCCGAGACGTGATAAAGAGGCACAGGCGAACCAGATTTAATCTGCCCAACATTTCTGCATCGCTGCCTCGTCCCTGATGGAATCTCTGCTTGTTTGCAGCCCGGCACAAACAGGGAACGTGCAAGTGGCAGCTGCAGGAGCAGCATCTCCTCCTGGTCCTACCCTGGTCCCAGCCCCAGGGAACAAAGCCCTGGGGTTATTTTTAGGAATTTCCTTTTCTTTTCTCCATTTCAGGAGAAAATGTTTTCTGAAAGGGTTATTCTGAAATGAAAAGGGGGATCTTTGGGGTATTTTTAGGAATTTCCTTTTCTCCATTTCAGGTTTCCCCCCTGTAACATTTATCAGCTTCTACCCAAAATTCCTACAGGTCCTGCAAAGCACAGACTTGGCCATGACAGATTTTTTTTTTCCAAAAAAATTTCTTTTCCTTTTCCCACTGACATCCATGGAGGGATTAAGAACCTTGTCTCAGTTTCCTTCCTTGCCCTCTGCACTGACCAGCTCTCCCAAGCTGCGCTTGAAAAAAAGTTAATTCTTAATTAAGCTCTTCCATTCTGTTTGATATTCATTATTCTTCCCATTACTTCTTAAATCAGCTGAGTTAATTCCTTTTTTTTTTTTTTAATGCAACTCAGCCTATTCTCCATTCACTAAATCCTTTGAATCCCTGAATTGCATTTTTGTTATCCTTGCTGTTATTGCTTACATCCTGTCTGGGCCATGGTGGCATTTAGGGTTTGTTTTTATTTTATTTTTTTCCCCTGAGGCTTGGATTTGTGTATGTGATGTGTGTATGGATAAATAATCCAGACTTTGTGAGCTGCATGCAAATTGCAATCTATGGGAGAATGGCAACCTGCACATTGCCAAAACGAGCATCAGTGAAATATGGGAAATTAATTTAGCCCCGTGAAGGAGATAATTACTATTTTGCAGATTGAGAAAGTGGGGCATAAAGAGATTAAGGCCTAAAGACCCAATCTAGCCAAAACCCAATCATATGCTTAATTTAAAGGAGATTAGATAGTTCCCTTAAAGCCAGCAGGAGCAGCCATTGCTTCATGTCAGGCACACATGGAATGTTCTGCTGGGCTGGGATGAGGGACAGGGCTCAGTTCAGACCCAGCTCCAACAACCCTGGGCTGGAATTTGCACCCCCAGCCCCTCCCTGCCCGGGCCTGAGCTGCTGCTGATTTTCCAGATTAATTGCTATTACCTCCTAATGCGTGTTAAATGCATGGAGGTGCTCAGTTAAGCAGCTTTAGGAAATTACACAAGAATTAATATATTATAGACTGCCGCTTCCTCGGGGTTAATCCAGCCACGGCGTTGCTGCGTGTGAAACAGCAGGAAAATGGGATTTTCCCTCCTCCCAGGGCCCGGGGGAACAGGAAATCTCCCTCCTCTCCATCCTGCCTGGGGCTGGGGTGGTTTCTCTGCCTCTTTTCCAGGAGAAAACAGCAGGAACCAGGAGCTCTGGCCACTGATCCACTTCTGCCACCACAGGGAGAGATAAGGGGCAGAATGTGGCACATCCAGGAGTGAAACTGTTATAAATGTGTATTATAAAACTGGCTTTTCGCAAGATGTGTGCTATATGATTAATAACATAGTAAGGATATAGGATATAAGTTTATTTCTGCTATTAGTAAAAGAAGATTAGGCATAGTGGTAGTAGTTGATGTAAGTCTGCTTAAACTGTCTGTTTGGTTGGGATAACATCCAGTGAACATGGAAAGAAGACTCTGCTACTGATACACCAGCTATCAGCATCTCCCATCTGAAGAAAGCACGGACCAAGGCCCAAACTGGAGGTGATAATGAAGACACAGCCACGAAACACAAATGCTCTAAAAAGGCAGACCCAAGGAGGGACCATGCAAAACAGTTCCTGGAATATGGAAACTAGTTTATGAAATTTTATGAATATTCATAAACTATTGTGATAAGAAGAGTATTTAAAGAATGTCTCTGATGCAGCAAAGTGTGGACTTGGCTGAGTGCCGAGTCACCCGGCCGGCCGTACTTGGCTTTTTTTATCTCCTAATTGTCTTAATTATTTTATTAAACATATTTCTTAAAATTTACCAAAAAGTGAACCTCGTTTTTCACAAAACCCTCCTGGGATCAGGGATGGGGAGAGTCTGAGGTGCCTGGCCAGGAGCTGCAGCCTGGGGAATGATGCAGGGATCAGGATGATCCCACTGAGCCAGAACACTGAAAATGCCAAACCTGACACGCTGGTGACACATTTGGTGGCCTCTCCCTGAAGTTTCACCTCAGCTTTGGAGCTGGCCTGACATTTTAATGCTGATCCTTTAATTCATATATATATATTTAACACTTTATTTTAAATTTTTTTAAAATTTTTAAACTTTTTTTTAACAGCTGAAAGCACAGCCAGGACATCTCCTCCTCCTATGGATGCACATCCCAAGGGATCCATATCTTCCACCTCCACCCTCACCCCCTCTGCAGCCTTGGCCAAGGCTGCTGTGGTCCATCTAACTTGTCATAAATCTCCCAAACTAATGTGCAAACACAGGTTTTCCATAAAACACCAGCGCAGGAGAGTTATGCCAGTCTTGTGGGAAAGTAATACCCATCTTAATAAAGTGTGTAAATACATATTTATTTGCTAGGCTAGAACCAGAGAGGCTGTTCCGGTCTGCTGGAGAAAAGAAATACACATTTTAAGACTGTCTAGGTACATAATTACCTCAGAGAGAGAGAGAAATAAATCATCAGTGTTGTCTTGGTGCCCTGAGCTCTCCTTTCCCAGGCAGGAGCATCCCCTGGAACTGTGAGGGGAAAACCAGTGTGCAGAGCCCTGGAAATGCCTCTGGAAAACACCCAGCCCCGGATGGATTAATGGGTACAGACAGAAGGAGATCCTGACCCTGTGGAGACAAAGGGAAGTGAAGGAGGATCGATTTGGGAAGGATATCCTGGTTTTACCTGGCGGCCCACGGCGCCAGATTCCCGCTTGGAGCAGTTTAACCACCCCCTCCTCCATCCTCCTGCCTCTGCTCCCACACAGGAATAACCTTGAGTGTGAAAAGCAGAGCTCAGCTATTTCACAGGGCCGGGCCATCCCTTTTTACATTAATTCCAGCTCGTTTTCCATGAGGAGTTAATGAGGGGATGGAAGCGAGGCCTTACCGAGGTGGGCGTGAGGCCTGCAGGGCCTGCAGCCAGAGCTCCCTCCCCGGCTCTCTGCAACGTGTTTAGAGCCGCTGTTAATTATTTATCAGCCTTTTAGAGAACGTTTCCAAGTGGGTCCAGGAATAAAAGGCTGCTGGCTCCTCTTCCCTGTCTCCTTTCTCCCCTTTCTCCCTCTCCATGGACACTCCGAATCACCACAAACCCCAAACCTGGGGCTGGAGCAGGGGGAGCCTTCAACAAGGACTCATCTTTCTCTTTTTTTTGTCATTTTTCAAACCTCTCGGCTCCTTCCCGAGCTGCTGGAAGCCAGCTCTGCACGGCAGATTCCCAAAAAAAGTCTGGAGTGGGGAGGACCAGGCAGGGAGGCGGCTCAGACAGGGATAAACTTAGCACAGAACACCGAGGGGCCGAGCTCTCTGCACACCAAAATTGCCCAAATTGCCTTTTATCCCGAAGAGCTGGGAGGTGCCAGACTGGGCTGGGTTCGAAAGAAATATGAATTATTCATCGCAGCCCAGCCTGGGGATCCTGGATGATAAATAATTCTAAGTAGGAGCTTGGTACATGCCTCAGCTGCAGCCTGCCGCTTAAAAAGCTGGGNTGTAGAAGTAATATGGATTAGGGAGCTCATTTTGATGGGATAAGTAGTTTTTGCAGTGATTCATTAGGCTGGAAGTTGCACCTTGTTTTGCAAGGCTGCTGGGAGTGTCATCCTCCAGTCAGAGCTCAGCCCGGAGAATCCAGATTTGTCCAAACAAGCCAATTTGGTGCTATTTTGATGGCAAAAGAAGATTGAGCTTTGCACCCCTCTATCCCACATCTCTCCTGCATTGTCCCTCAGCCCCAACTGTGCAGCCCCAGGTGCTCAGAGATGCCTGCAAAGGGTTAAAAAGCATCATTTTAATTAATGACTCGTAATGACCACTTGCAAATGAAGTGCCCAACCTCTGGCAATGCCCCAGTGGTTGAGCTGTGCAGGAGCCCAAGCCAGGTGATTAAAAGTCTTGCTTAAAAGAAATTCCTGCCCAGCAGCTGTGGAAGTCGGGCCTTTTCCTGGATGAGGATTTATTGTCCCTGCAGCCCTTTGACAGGGGGTGATTGACAGTGAGAAATGGGCGCATTTCCCGTGCTCTGCCTGCACCTCTGCCAGGAGAAAAGCCCCAAAGGAGCGAGCAGGGCAGAGCTCGGGGCAGCTGCAATTTCTCTGCCAGGGGTCTCACTCAGAGAGAGCCCCAGAGCTCCAGGCACAGGGTCAGGATCTGCTCCTGCCCAGCGATTCCCAAACAAGTGGAGTCTGGTTTGGAGTAACAAATGGGGTTTTCTTCTAAACCCTTTAAATCTCCTAAACATTAAACCTTCTAAATCCTTCCAAAGGGAAGGGCAATTTCACAGGGAGTGGCTGTGCTGGAATTGCGCCTCCTGCCCGCTCTCCATCGAGGCTGATGAAGGAATTCCCTGCTCCTTGTGGTGGCAATTGGGGATGTGAAGGAAGTGCCACTTTGCCAGCCTGTTAGACAGGGCCAGCACGGCTGTGGGGACATGGCTGTGCCTTCCCTGCATGGCTCTCTGCCCCCAAAGTCACCAAATCCCACAAATCCCAAACTCTCGCAGTTTCAGCGAGGCCAGAAGACAGCAAGTGTGGCACCAGGGCTGTGGATGAGGTTTGGACCATGGCAATGCCCTGCTGGGGTGAGGGGAGCATCTCTCTCACACCAGGATGACTCTGAATTGTTGAATTCCCTTTTATTCTCCCACAAATCTGAATAAACTCCTTCCCCAGCAGAGTTGTGCACCCAGGAAAATGAAGCAGAGGATGCTTTACAGGCTGTGTTTTCCAACTGGTGTTGGAAACCCACTATCCCCTTTGACGTCAGAGAGAAATTTGAGCCTGCACCGGCTCTGAGCGTTTAATCAGATGTGACCTCTCTGAAAAAACAGCAAATTAGGGGCAGAGTTAAGAGCAGAGCCCAGGAGTGCTGATCCCCACCTCCTCCCTTTAATCACAGGACGAAGCTTTGTCCTGGTGGGAAGCAAACAGAGCAGGGAAGTGACAGAGCCTTGCCGTGAATTGAAATCTTCTGACTGGAAATGTTCTGACTGTTGCTCAGGTTCGAGTTGTTAATCCCAGGTTTTCTCTTCACTCATTCCCACGTCTCAGCCTGCAAAGGGAACACGCAGATGTGGCTCTGCAGGAGTTGCTGGGTGTTGCAACCCTCAGCAAGGAGGATTTGGGAGCATTTTGGAAGCTCAGTCTCACTCCACTGACGTGAGTTTCTCTCCACCAGAGCAGGATGTGCTGCTCGCTGGTATCGGGGATTTTATCCCTACAAAATTTAAAGGCATCTTAACCTGCTCCTGCCAGAGGTGCTGGGCCTGTCCAGAAGGGTCCCTTGACCCTTGGATTCCCCAAACCAGCTCCATAACCCACAATTAATGTGGGATATCCCACTGTGTTCACACAGAATCACAAAATATCCTGAGGTGGAGGGGATCCAGAGGGATCTTCCAGTCCAACTCCTGGCCCTGCACAGGACAGCCCCAAAAATCACATCCTGCTTTATTTTAAAGAAATCCACCCCCCATCCTGTGTGTCACCAGTGGTTTTGCTCTGGGGTAAATCCCTGCCTGACCCTTTGGGGATGCCTCTGTGTCCTGATGTGATAAACCATGAAACATGACACGTTTTTCCAGGAGGAATCTCCACCATGGGTTAGAGCTGGGGTGAAGGAGGCTCAGACTACCTGACACAAGCAAAACCTCCCTTCAGAAGAAGAGGCATCACCAAAGTGGTTTGTCTTGAGCAAGAAGCACTTGGCTTTTTCTGTGCAAAGCAGGGAATTGACTCTGTTTCAGCTGCTTTAATTAAACGGAGTTAAAAATCCATCGGCGCAAAGTTTCCTGCCATGCCCACACAAAATCTGTTCCACGGGAAAAAGCAAAAAATACAATGGCTATTACTTTCTGTCAAGTTCCACAGGATTTTCTTTTTTTAAAGAGAGACTGAACAGCTCATCCTGCACCAGTTAAATTCCGGCTGCTGCTCCTAAGCTTTTTATTTCCAACGGATGTATCGTTGTTAAACAAGGCAGGCTGAAATCCTGCCTTCCCCATCCATCCTCTTCAGGAGCTGCAGGGATGGAACTGCACCAGCACAGCCCAGGGAGCACGATGGAGGGAGGGGAGAGCGGGAGCAGCAGAGGGGTAGGAAGGGAAGCAGGAATCCTGCATGGAATGAGGGATGGAATCCCCACTTTCCCGGCAGAATGAGGGCTCTGGGTGCCATTGGGAACCCAGGGCAGGGCACTTTTGGTCCCAAACATCATTTAATGCCTTCTCTGAGGGACCACGTCCCTCACTAGTGACAGATCCATGATGTAGAATGGGAAGCTGCTCTTGTCAAGCTCAAATTACTTTTTTTCCCTCTTTTTTCTCTTGCCAAGATATTTTTTTTTCTTTTTCTCCAAGGAAAGGCTCATTTATACACCCCAAGCCATAGACTGAGTGCTGGGATGGGGGAGGTGTGGTGGGGGCAGCTCCCCACCCACCAAGCACAGGCATGAAGGATCTGCACTGCTCTGAATCCCCATGGAAAGCCTTGGGAGCCGGGCAGGGAAAGCCTCTCCCAATCTAAGCTGAGGCATTAAGCTCCATTTGCTGCTCTCATTTTGATAGGTGCCATTTCCAGAGGGGAAAGGGCAGCTCCTTTCATGCAAAAAGCAGCACGTGGGACTTACAATATGCCAAGCGCTGCTGCCGAGCATCTCTTGGTATCATCTTCTACCAGCAACCCCTGATGGGGAGATTTCCAGGAGGATTAAACTGCAAAAACCCTTTTCCAGCATCTGCTGCTCCAAGAGAGAGGGTTGTCATGGCAACCACATCTGGCCTATTCACACGAGTTTTATAGGGAGAGAAACAAATAAAAAAACAAAGCAGAAAACAACACAAAGGAGAGGTGACTTTGTCTGCCTCCATCAAAGGGACAATCAGAGCAATGAGGGATAATCCAGCCTGGCTGTTTGTTTGTGTCCCTGTTTCCCACCAGCATTCCTGGATCCCCTCCAAAGCCAGGGGCTGGGACATGGGGAGTTTAGCAAGGATCATTCAGGTAATTCAGGTGTTTGTGTGTGTGCTGTGGATGCCTGGGGGTTTTCTGGGGGTTCCCTGATTCCCTGGACAGGACTGGAGCAGATCCAAGGCATCCCTGGCCGCAGTGGGGTCCCCTAATATCAGCCATGGGGTCTCCCAATGCCAACCTTGGAGTCTCCCAATTCCAGCCATGGCGTTCCTCAGTTCCAGCCATGGGGTCTCCCAATGCCAACCTTGGAGTCTCCCAATTCCAGCCATGGGGTTCCTCAGTTCCAGCCATGGGGTTCCCCAATTCCAACCATGGAGTTCCCCCAATTCCAATCTTGGGGTCTCCCAATTCCAGCCATGGGGTTCCTCCATCACCTGCATCCCCAAAATCTGCCCTGTGGTAAAAACTGTGGTTTCTCTGTAGGGCTGGGGCCACCAGAGCTCAAGGGTGGATAAAGGATCAAAGTGATTTTTTCCAGGGAAAAGAAGTTATATGGATGGGGAGGATGATGCTCCCAGAGCAGTGGGAACTCTGGTGTCCTCCTGGCCCTGCGGAGCATTTCCTGCTCCAGCACGAGGCTGGGTCATCACTCTTCCCATCCCAGGAGAAGATGGCTTTAGCAGGAATGTTGTGGGGAAGGACAAGGGATGACTCCACTCTGGGTCAGGTACCTGCTGTTCCCCACCTTTGGGAATGGCCTCACTTGTAACTGGAGGAATTATTCTGGATGGTCTTGGAGCCGATCCTTCCATCAGCTTCATTTGTATTTCAGGGCAGAACTGCAGATTTCTGTGGTGGTTCCAAGCCAGCACATTTGGAGCAGGGTCTGGAGGAGGTCCATGCTGGAGAGAGGCACGGGTGAACCTCTGGCAGCTGAGCACTTCATCATGGCAAAGCACTGGGGACGGGCAGAGCTGTTCCAGGACACACACGAGGGGCCTGGAGCTCCAGGACTTTCATGCCAGGGGCTCAGGGAAGCTGAATCCCAAATCCTGGCAGTCCATTACACACTGGACACAGTGGTGGGACACAGAAGGGCAGTAATTTACTCAAGGACATAAAATACAACTGGATCAGGGGATTGATCCGTGCTAGCTGAACACTTCTGGGGGGCTGCTCCTCCTCCACACCCACAGGATGATCCAGAACCCTGATCCAGATCCATGAGGCACCAGGGCTTGTTGCCAAGGCCAGGCAGGCAGGATCATCCCAAAGGTCCCACACATCACCCCAGCCCCACCAAAACATGGAATATTCCTGTCATTTTCAGGAATACACACACATACACAAAAAAAATTTACCATCTGGCCTGGATTTCTTTATGCTCTGAGCTCGATGCAAATCAGCCCAGCTCCACTAATTGCTGGGATGTTAATGATGCTCACACAGCGAGGCAGGGCTGGCTGGGCAGGGCAGTGCCAGCTCTGCACCATGCTGGCAGCAGGACTGCCCTGCAGCCTGCCAGATGCCACGGCCCCACAGGCCTTGCCAAGCTGGATTCATGTGCCTTGGGATGCTCCCAGAGCCTAAAATGCAGAGGTGACAACAAAAAGAGCCGGGAAAAGGGAAAAAAAGAATGGTGATGTGAAGCAGGAATAGAGCCCTGCAGATAAGCTGACCTATAAATGCCTCGGAGTGGAGAGGGGAGTGAGAGACCAGTGCTGGGGGAACGCTCTCTGCAGCAGATGGGCTGAAATCCTCATCAGCAGATGCAGGCAGGGAGAATGTGGGAGTCAGTGCAGGGGAAAAAGCTGCTGCCTGTGGAGGGAGGCTGCACAATCAGCATCAGCATCGGGCAGGATGGACCCTGACCCTCCTGCCCAGCACCTGCAGGGCTGCTGCTGCCTCTGATGCTCACAGACAGCACCCCACAGCCCCCAGGGCCAGCCAGCCTGTCACTGGGTGGACATGAAAAGCTAGACTCATTTGTCAGGTTGAGAAGCGAGAAAATGAAAGAAGCAGCTTTATTTTGAGATTCTGACTTTGTATAGTCTTTGGAATTTGATCAGGGATTGGGGGACGAGGTTAACACCTCTCTGACTGCACTGGTCAACCCAATTTATCAATTTGTCCTTCCCCTTGGAAGGAATGTATTATTTACCAAACATCAGTCTTTGTTTATTTTACAAATATGAGAGCTCCAGTAGAGAAATGTAAAAATATCAGAAGGCTGAAAAATCAGGGCAACACCAGCCCTTCCTCCTGCTGCTTCAGGAGTCCTTGGTTTTCCTTCAAGCAGCTCAAAACGTCCCTCTCACTGCAAATCCACAGAGCTGTGGCCAAGCAGCCAAAGGGAGCCCAGTGTGGGAGCCCAAACCCGATGGATTCCTGTGGCTGCTGAGCAGGAGGAGGCTCGGAGCAGAGGGAAGGGGCCTCGTGTGCCTACACTGCCTCAGAGCTGGGGATCCTCCAGGTTCCTCTCCAGAAACCTCCCCCTCTTCCTCATTTTGTCCTTTTATAATCAGAGATTTCTCTTCCCAGCACAAGAGAACGGGAATTCCAAGGCCGCACCCATTTTTTCCATGTCCCCATGGAAAAGGCAGTGGCTATTTCCATATCCCACATAGGATCACACAGGCGTGGTGAGGATTGACAAAAAGGGCTCAGCCCAGGCTGCCCTGAGTCCTCTCCCTGCTCCAGATTTGAGCTTGGAGTGGAGGGAATCCCACAGGGCAGGGCTGGGGGATGGCAGGGATGGATCAGGAACGGTGCAGAGGTAACTGCAACCTCCCCGTGGCCTCCAGGCAAATTGTCCCTAAAGGATTTCTTGTTTCCTTTCATTAGGCTGCTCAGGCTCATTATTTCAAGTGCTTGGAACAAAAGCAAATTGAGTGGCCAAGGAGATGGTGCTGGGCAGGGCTGGCAGGGCCACAGAGGCTGAGGTGGGAGCAGGGATGAGGAAAACCTGCTCCAGCTCCCAGGATCTGCTCATGTTCACAGGATCTGGGCTCTCACTGGGCTGCAGCCCAGGAGGGTGACACCAGCCAGGACCCAGCCAGGTCCGTGCAGGAATAACCACAGGAAGAGCTCTGGGCTGGCACCAAGCTGGTGCCCGGCTCTGGTGAGCCCAGCCCAGCCCAGGGCTGTACAACTGGCTCTAAACTGCCTGTTCTGCTCTTCCCCTCTTTTTATTATTCCTACTTCATCAGCAGTGGCAGGAAATCCTTGAGGAGTTTCACACAGATGCCCTGTGAGGATGAAGGCAAGGCCAGTGAGCTCTGGCACTGCCCTGCTGCCTGCCCAGCCCTGATTTACACCTTCCCTGAGAGCACAGAGCACGGAGCAGGGCCAGGCTCATGCTGCTGACCTCTGCAGCTTTTCTCCCCTTTCCCTGAACCCTGTCCTATTTTGGAGCTAACAAATCCCCCCAGCAGCCTGCCAGCTCCTCCTGCTCAACCCCAACGAGTGGAAAAGAGAGGAGGAAAAAAACTAAAATGGGGTGAGGGGGAAAAAAACCACCTTGGCATCACCATGGCAACCTGCTCTATCCTGGAGCTGCAAACCCTGAAATTCCCACTCCCCGTTTTCCCCTTGTCTTGGGTCAGGCAGGGAGGACAGTTGGCATCACTCAGTGTTGGGAGTGGAGCTTCAGAGCAGGTTGATTTTGTTCATCCTCCCTCAGGAATCAGGATCAGGTCCCTCCAGGGGTGTGTGTGTGGTTTGGGGCCATTCCTGGGGCCCATTTCCACACCCAGGACCATTCCTGGGGCAAGGAATGCCTCGCCAAGCCTTGTGCTGGGTGGTCTGTGCTGGGGCACTGCCCCTTTGGCCCCTCCAGTTCTGCTCCCCCGTGGGTGCTGCTGCAAAAAGGTTTTGCTTTCTGCCTCATTCTCATGCCTTAAGTTTTATCTCCCATGTATTTCATGTTCTGTGGTGCCCAGGGGTGCAGCTCTGAGCTCACAGTCAGTGTCACTCAGCTCTGCACACAGCAGGGACACAAAACAAATCCTTTTCCTGCTGCACACCAAGGACAACTTTCAGACCCAAAAACACAAACAAGGGTGGGCTGGAGGGAGGAACAAGAAGGATGGGACCTCACAGCCTGGAGCTGGAATTGGACAATTAAACCCCAATATGCAAATGGACCAAAACTTATAAAAATGTGAGACCTCATGACCATTTATCCATTTTGTGACCATTTTGTGTCCACCCTGGATGTAGCCCTGGCCAGGCTCTTGTCCTGCCCAAGGTGTTTCCTTAAAGGCCTTTCAATAAATATCTACTTTATTCTCCAGCTCTGTCGAGTCTCTGTTCCAGCTCAGCCTCCCCCAAGGCATCAATTCCCCCTTCCCATGCTCCTCATCACCCCATCCTTTGTCCAAGCACAGACCCTCTCCATCTCCCCAGGCTGCTCCTTCTTCCCACACTCCACTCAGCCCTGCAGGGATGACCACAGAACCCCCCAAAACCTCCCACCCAGCCCAGCAGGGACTTCTGAACCTGGTGAAATCCATCAGGAGCTGCGTGGGGCCAGAGCTGGCCACTGCTTTCCCAGTGCCCTTGAGCTCCAGGACCAGGAGACACTTCAGGCAGGGATTGCTGCAGGAATGGGCTCTCCAGAGGCTGTTCCAGAGGACATTCAGCCTCCTTTTTGTCTCATTTAGTGCCTATCACCGGCCCTGCTGTGCTGGGAAGAGCAGCCAGAGGTGTAGAGGAGGTGGCTGTGCCCTCTGGATTGCCCCACAACATCCCAGGGTGGGAGCAGGAGCAGGGCTGCCTCATCCCAAAGGATCTCAAAGGATGAGTGAACCCCAGAAGCTCTCCCCTCACTCAGGGTCACCCATTGGGGCACTGCCACCAACCTGACCCACCTTCCATCCCCACGGGAGGAGATGTTGCAGCAGATGGGCCTGAGCAGAGAGAAAATTGCTTTTACAGCTCAGGCAGCAGCTCTCTATTTCTCTATTTATATCCCACCCCCATCCTCTGCAAAGCCATTCCCCTCTGTGGCAGCAGGAAAGTGTCACCAGCTGTCCCCTCAGACAGCTGCCCACCACGGCTGCCACGCCAAGCCCAGGCTTTGGGGTTAATGAAGCTGCATCCCCATCTTCATTTAGGAAAACGAGCTGCCAGGCGTGCCCTGCTCCTCCAGCAGCCTGCCAGGGTTGTGCTGCAGGTTTGATGAGCCCTCCTGGGCAGGGGCACAGATGCTGCAGTTGGCTCTTGGTGCCCCTCCAAGCCAGGTGGGTGTGGAAAGCAGGTCTGGAGCTGTTCAGGGGATTGCAGCTCTTTAACTGCCGGTTTAAGTGAGGGCAGAGCCTCGGTGCCTCCTGGCACAAGGTCTGGGACAGAGGTGTTGGAAAAAGCCCCAGAATGAGCTGGGTTTGCAGCATTTGCAGGCCACCACAGGCGGGTGGGAAAACTGGCAAAAGGCAGCACTGAGGAGAGAAATACTTAGTTATCTTCTGCTGGGAGTTGTCTGGTCCAACATCTCATTAAATGAATATTTCAGTAATGCCCGGGTGGGGCAACACCTTCTCCCTGAAGCTGCTGCTTCCATCAGGCCTCGGCACATCTGGATAAATCAGCCCACAGCTGGAAACCCCCAGTTTGGCTTCTGGGTTTGTAAACCCCCAATTTGGCTTCTAGGTTTGTAAACTCCCAGTTTGACTTCTTCCAGTCCTGCAGGTCAGAATTAGCTCCCAGTCCCCTTCCCTTTCCTTTACCAGCAGGGAAACTGAGGCACAGGCTGGACCCTCCCCTCTTGTGAATGGCAGCACAGAGCAGCCCCTTCCCATCTGTTTCCCCTCCTGTGGAAAGCAGAGGCTCCAGCCCATCCCATCCTGCCCCAGCAGCCACCACACCTCCCTGGGGATTTGCTTAATGAAGATGAAAAGAGCCCTGCTGCAAACATGTCAGTCACAAAATCACCAAAAATCATCCAAGGACCAGAGCAGCGTGGCCATCAGCCCGGGTGGACGCCTCAATTAGCAAATATATCAATCACTGGTGACAGCTTTAGTAGTGTTTGCAGGGAGAGCATTACAGAAATGATCTGCAATTATATAAATGATCTGCTGCTGGGAGCAGAACTTCCCGGGAAGTGGGGCTGGGTTCTGGGAATCCAGGCTCCCAGGGTGGGGTGTTGACACTGTTGTACACCATAATGGCACAAAGACTCCAACTTCAGAAGGCTGAAAATGACTCCTTTATTCCTGGGATGTGTCTCCCTTTTATACTATTTCACACAGACCAATTGGATTGGTGAAACAAAGACAAACCTCTTCACTCACATTGGTCAGAGCAGAGGGACAGCAAGAAGAAAGTTCCTCCTAGGGCAAGAATGTAAACCAAGTTTACAGTTACCAAAACATTTCTCCTGTTTACAGAAAAATTCCCTGGGAAAAGAATTTCAGAAAACCAAAACACCTCAGGCACAAACCAGGGCTACGGGGGGTTTGTGGGTGTCTGCCACCCCAAGGATCATTGCTGCCTTTAGGTTTGCCAGCACAGAGCCATGGAGGATGTCCATGGTGTCAGGAAAATCAATCCACAAATGCCAGAGCTTTATGTCCAAAAAGGAGACGGAGGAGTCCTTTGACTTTATTCCAATAAAGGCAGAGGCCATGGGGCATTTCCCGTGGGGTCTCTCAAATTTTAGCAGACCCAGCCTCCTGTTTATCCCAATTTCCCGGCCCCATTTTCCCTCGCTCTTCCCCCATTGGCTGAGGCACTTGAGAGTTACAGACTGCCCCGAGTGCCCAATACCTAAAATTCCTCTTTCATGTATAACCCCCCTTCTAATTTATAATTCTTATGGAATTTATGGGGTTTCCCCATTGTTTCTTTCATCTTTCAATATCCAATTCCATTTATCAGCAAACCCACAGTTTGTTTGTAAAGGCAAATATGAATATTTCCATTCATCCATCAGTGGGATCCTTCCCATCATTTCTTTTATGTCTCAGTGCTGGTTTAATCCACCAGCAGACCCAGAGTTTGTTTGTAAAGACAAGTCTGTCATTTCTCTTCATTGCAGAGCTCCATGGAAAAGGAACATTTGCTCCTGCCTGGGGCTGGGGACAGCACAGCTGGGTCCCCTACCAAGGTTTCGATGTGCAAAACCTCCAAAAAATCCACGTGGACAGGTCCCATGTGGGAGGGGACAGGTCCCATCTGTCCCTCCCTGTGGCACTGAGAGCAAGGAGTGGGATAATGGTGCAGCAATCCCAGCCAGTGTCACCCCCCTGGTGACCACCCCTGGTGACCCCCTGCTATGCCCAGGCCACTGGGGACACAGCCAGAGCTGATTTACAAGGCTCAGGATAAAAAGGGATTGGGAAAGGTGCTGGAACATGCACAGTCAGTGATGAGTTTTACTGGATTACAGCAGCTTAAAGCTCCCAGCTGTGAGCAAACCCTGCTGTGAAGGCATGGGAGGAGCAAAGCCACTCCCAAAGCTCCTCCAGCTGTGGGATGTGCTTCTGTACACACACACCCCCCCCCAAAATAACAGCCACAACAAAAACNCCAAAACCCAAGCAAACAATAAAACAAACCAAACCCCTAAAAACAAAAAAAACAACAAAAAAAAAAAACAAACCACCAAACCCCACTGCTTGTTTGTTCTAAGGGTATTTGTTGTGTTTTGCTCCAAGGCCCAGCTGCAAACATCCCGCTTGGCAATCGATTCCTGAAGTGGGGAGAGTCAGAACAGCAGCTTCTCCTTCCAGAAAGAGAGAAAAACACTATTTTAGGTTGTGTTTTTTTTAATGGAAACCCCAACACATCCCACAAAAACAAAACAAAACAAAACAAAAAAAAAAAAAAAAAAAAAAAAAAAANAAAAAAAAAAGACACCCCACCAAAACATTTCCTTAGAGAAGATCTGTTTATTTTTGTTCCCAGTCCAGCACGTTCCTGGAGACACAGGCACTGCTGGGGTGATTCCATCAGCTGCACAAGCCCAGGAAAAGGCTGAAGGGAGGGAAGATGTGTGAGGAGAGCACAGACAAAATTATTTCTGTGCTCCCAAGCACCCTGGTGGGATGCTGGCTTTGCCCAGTGTGGCTCCCAGCTTTTCCTTGTGCACATAGAGCAGAGGGCAGGCAGTGCAAGGCCTCTCCTCCTCTGGGGTTTTCTGGGTTGAGGGAGTTTTGCTCTCAGCTTCAAACCCCTCTTTGCTCCAGGACTTTGCTGTGGGAGGATGAAGGAGCTCCAGGTTTCATCCCTGTGGGTTTGGAGATGGGAGATTGTGCTGGTGTCGTGGTTTGAAAGCAAAACGAGTGAGAGGCTCCAAGTCATAAATACAATTTAATAAGAAAAAAAAAAGGTAAAAAAGGTAAAAATAAAATAAAATAAATGCAATAACATAAAGGACCACTGACAGAGTCAGAATACAACCTGAGCAGGATGGTGGAAGCAGTCCAGGTGAGGTGCTCTTCCTGAAGCAGTGATCCCACAGAAAGGTCTGGGAGCTCTGCTCCTCTGGGAATCCAGTGGGTAAGTGCCCCTGCACTGTCCCACATACCAGCTTATATCCAGGTGAGAATGCTTGGCTCCTCCCCCTGGGCGGAGCATCTCCCAATGGGATGAGGAGTCGTGCAGTGGGTCCTTGATGGCCCATTAAACAGAGAGAGCTCCTGGAGGGAGTTCCCTGTGAGTCCTGGGCAAGGCGTTGATGGGCCATGAGCAGGAGACACCCCAAAGGTCATTAGCAGAAGACACCCTTGGGAAAACACTAGCCCACCTGGTTTCAACAGTTCATGAAGATGGTGATAGAATAAATATTTTGTGTACATCCTACACTGCAACCCAGGACAGCTGGTGGGATCTGAGACCCAGCTCACAGTCTGACAGTGCAGAACCACAGAATCACTGAATCCCAGCAGGGTTTGGGTTGGAAGGGACCTTACAGACAACTCCAACCCTCTGCCACGGGGGTCTGGAATTTTTTTGGCATTTTTTGAACTTTCCACTATGCCAGGCTGCCCCAAACCCTGTCCAACCTGGGAAGAGCATCCTTCAAGTGTTCCCTGAGCATTCCCAGCTCTGCCATCCCTGCAGCTCCCTCCCAGCCCAGCTCCTCCTCAGCCAGAGCTGGGAGAGCTGGTGGGAAATTTGCCCTCATTACAACCCTCTCCAAGGAGTTGCAGTGATCAAAGAGAGGGGAATTACTCAGAAGAGCAAAATAGGGAATAATCAAGGGAGGGAGGTTGGAGATGGGGAGTGAGAGCAGGAATGATAACCATTATCTTGAGGGTAAGAGTTTGCCCAAAGGTTTGGAGCTGAATTGCTGAGGAAGCCCAGAGGACAGGACACATTTGGGGTGTCTCACACAGGACAGTGGAGCACAGTTTGGAAGTGTTTTGGGTGCCTCTGCCTGCTCCAACCTTCCCAGGAACCTTCCTGAGGGCATCAAGGGGAGGTTTGGGCAGCCTGTGGTTGTCCCACACAGTGAGGGATGTGGGATGGAGGCTGGAGTTTCCTGAGAGCATCACAGAGAGGTTTGGGCAGCCTGTGGTTATCCCACACAATGAAGGATGTGGGATGAGGGCTGGAGTTTGTCTCCACAGCCCCCAGCAGGGCTGATCCTGCCCTGCTCTGCTCCAGCACGGGGATTCCATCGCCCCACAGGCACAGGGTGCTAAATTCCATTTAATAAGTACCTAACAAGAGGCTGACAGCCACTTCTGGACTCTCAGCAGTCCCTCTGGTCATCCAGCAGCTCGGAAATGCACGGCTTCAATAACTGATGGGCCACTAATGTGGAGCTCAGGGGGGAGAATGGTCCCCATTAATTACTGCTGGGCAGAGCACAGCCCTGGCACCAAATGCCACCAGGAGAGAGCTCCTGGAATGATGCTCATTAAACACAGCAGCACCAGGGGATCCTGACTTGCCTCCTCTATAGGTGGGCTGGTGGTCCAGCAGGAAGCTGCAGCATGAAAATTAAAGGTTTTCAGGAAAAAAGAAGCTGGCTGCTGCCTCTGGGTTCTCAGGATTTCTTGGCCCTGGCCCCAGGCAGGCAGCCTCGAGCTGTTCACTGCCTCTCACATCCCTTTCTCCAGAGTGGAAACGAGTCTGAGACAGCTTTGTGACATTTTCCTGTCCTAGAGAAGGGCCAAGCACCTTTCTGGTGCTTTTTTGAGTCCCCTGAATTATGGCCAGCTGCAGGTTGTTAGCATTGCCTCGGGGCTGGAAGGTGGGCTGCAAGGTGAGGGGGGAAAAGGGGAATATTTGTGAGGTGGAGAATGCAGTGAAGTGAAAGGATGGGCAGAAAAAAGGAGAGCTGCTCCACAAACAGAGCCCCACCTGCATTTCTGCTCTCCTGCCCACTGCCAGCGTAACAAAATTGAGGAAATTCCCATTCCCAAGGAGAGATGGTCCCCAAATCCACCAGGAAAGGATCCAAAAGTCCAGCTGTAAATGCAAGCCCATTAAACCCCACATTTCAGAAATGTCCAGTGGCCCCCCACAGCCGTCCCCGCTGCAGTGAGGGATCTCAGGGCAATTGTTAATTGACAGTTTTAACCTTTCAGTGGGGTTTTTTTTAGGATGTTTCAGCCCACGGGATTTCCTGAGGGTAAAGGGAGAGGGGCAGCAGGGCTGGGGATGAGCCCAGGATGAGCCAGCAGTGCCCCAGGTGTGCAGTGGGCTCCTGGAAAAGCCAGAGTGTGACGGATGTGTGCTGCCTCCCACAGAAAAGCCTCCCTCCCTCTGCCACCCAGGGCTGCTCATGTATTTCAGTGAGAAAAAAGCAGTTTTTGCAATTAAAAATGGTGTTGCAGAAAGGGGGAGTCTCACATCATCCCCTGACCCCAACCCCCAGCAATGCTCAGGGTCTCCTGTGCCCCCAGCATCCTGCTCCCTGTGTTTGCTCCCCAACCTGCCCCTGCAGAGGGAGGACCTGCCCAAACAACCAGAACAGGCTGTGTTTGAAGAGGGGAAGGCACAGAGGAGCAGAGATTAAAGGAAAGCAAACAGTTCCCTGTGTATGCCCGGGGCTGCCCCCGGTGCCACCCACCATCCAGCTCCACAACCATCTCCTGCCGGCCCCACCTGGGCTCAGACCCTTTAAAACACCCTTTTAGAATAATTATCTGGCACAAAGAGCCCGTTCTGGGCCCGAGGAGGAGGTTCAATAAGCAATAATCACTTGCACAGCCACAATAGATGCAGCAGGTTTTAGTGCAGATGCAGAAAAATGGCATTTCATTAGGGGGCTGAGAATTCCTGGGCCGTGTGGTGTCACATTTATGTCCCCACCCCGAGCACAGCCCCAGGCAGCCCCGAGAACTCCCGGCTAAGAACAGGCTGGAGGTGACAGTGGATTTTCAGGGACAATTATTGGCTCTGTGGCAGCCCGTGGATCAATGGCAGATGTTTCTGAAATACTGACCCATTTCTGAGCCTGTCCCAGCCCCGGGGATTGTCCCTGCCTGCTCCTGGCAGGATCTTCTGTGCCACCTTCCACAGGATCTCACCCATTTTTCTCAGCCCCAGCAGAGTCACCACAGTCCTGCTGAGGTGAATAAATGTCCTGAGGTGAATAAATGGCTCCTGTCCCTTCCAGAGAGGAATCCTGCACAAACAGGGAGATGGATTTGTGGGAAACACCACCCCAGCCCTCCTTCCCAAGGGAACACTCAGAGCTGCTCCCAGCAGTGGCTTCACCTGCTGTAGAGGGAACAAAATTCCCTTTCCTGATTGGAGCTGATCCCATGGTATTTCCTACCTGAGAGAGCCTTTCCTGGATCAGCTTTTCAACGAGGGCTTTTCCCAGCACCAGCTTTTCCCAGGAAGCTGCTCCTACTCCAGAGCCCCGTGCCAATGGCACACCCTTCTGCCAGGCCTTAAAAGTGACTTTGCAGTGCACTGAACACCCTGCACCAGATGCAGGATGGAATATTTTTGGGTTTGGGGGCCTCAGAGGTGCTGGGCTTTATTCTCAGTGGTGCTGCCAACCTGCCTGGGTGATCCATGGGGTGGATTCCAGCAAATCCAGGAGATGTGTGTGTGTGACCCCATTTTTCAGGGAAATATCATGTCCAGGGAGCAAGAGATCCCTCTGGCCAAGATCTGAGTCCTTGCTTTTACCAAAAGCTCATGTAGGATTGGTGTGGAATTGGTATGGGATTAGTGTAGGATTAGTGTGGGAT
>VWZU01009747.1:417362-427628 GCA_013397095.1 Sterrhoptilus dennistouni | reverse complement strand
GTAGGATCGGTGTGGGATTGGTGTGGGATGGTGTGGGATCGGTGTGGGATTGGTGTAGGATTGGTGTGGGATTGGTGTAGGACTGATAACACCTGTCCCCACAAAGGTGGCATTACGCAGCTGACAACACCTCTGCAGCCTGCCCAGGGTCCCAAAAAAGTCCCTCAACCCTTATAAAAGGGATTTCTTGGTCCCAGCTGCATCCCTGCATCCCACAAAGTCCCCAAAAACACAGGGCTCCCATCCTACGTCGCTGATTTGATTTCCAGGCCTGAGGAACACTTGTCTTCTTCAGGCTGGTGAATAATTTATAATTTGCTTATGAGCAAAGGCAGTGGGGAGTGTGGGCAAGGGGAGGGAGAATAAATATATATTTATAAAATATGGAAAAAGCTAAAAAAAAAATCATAATAATGCCCAAACCACCCCTGTAAACTGTTCCTTTGATCTAATCCAGAATAAATTATACATAATGGAGCTGGATGGGTTTGCTTGCCGCCAGCATGAATAAAAAACCAGAAAGCAAGAGAGCAAGCCAAATCATCTGAGCTAATAACAATGTGCTCGCTGTAGATGCTTCATCTGGGATTATTTTGCAGCAGCCAGTGCAGATTTCCATGGAAAGAAAAGTAATTTTTTAACTGGGGAGGTGCTGTGCAGGCAATGAGCTGTGGTAATGCTCCAGGATGCCTGGAGCAGCCGAGGAGATTTTTCTTTCTCATTCCCCGATTTCTTCCTCTAAGGGATCTGGAGTCACCAGATCTTTCAAATTTTTCTACAGGCCAGGGGACAGATGTGTTTTCCAAACTTCTGGAATTCCATTGATCCAGAAAAAACAAAAAGAAAAACCAAAAACAAAACCAAACCAAAAAAACCAAACCAAACCAAACCAAAAAAGATTCCACAAAAAAAACCCACAAAAAACAAAAAACAAAAAACAAAACAAACAAACAAAAAAAGACAACGAAAAAAAAAAAAGGAAAAAGAAAACAACCCAACCCAAACCAAAAACCCCAAAATACCACAAAAACCACCAAAAACCTTTTTATTTACAAAGATTTTTACAAAGATATTTACAAAACAGATAGAAAGTGTTGAGAACTCCAGATGATTTTCCCAATTGCCTTCACGCTTCCTTCTCTTCCTCCTCTCTCCTCCTTCCCTCTCTCATACAAGTGGGGTGAGGATGGATCTGCATCCTGAAGAGCTCAGCTGATGGCTCCAGGATGCAGATCCATCAGCAAACACAATCCACAAAGGATTCCCCAGGTCCAGGATGCAGATCCATCAGCAAACACAATCCACAAAGGATTCCCCAGGTCCAGGATGCAGATCCATCAGCAAACACAATCCACAAAGGATTCCCCGGCTCCAATGGGAGCCAGTTCCCATCCAGAGGCCAATGGAAAATCACTCCATTCCCCAGCCCTGCTGCACTGCACTGCCTGCGCTGACTTCCTCAGGATGAGGAAGGTATTGATCCAACAGCCAATACTCCAAAAATAAAACTGTTCCCTCAGGGCTTGGCTTCAGCATACAATTAAAATTCCTCCCAGAACTCCCAGCCCTTTGGAACGTGCGATTCCAGAGGCAGGGAATGAGCCGGGTGCTGCTGTGGCTCAGCCACTGACCACAGATGCCTCCTCAAATTTACAGTTTGGTTGTGAAATAAGAGAGAGATGGGCGGTGGGAATGAGTTTGGGAGGAATAAAAGGTCTCTGAAGGTCTGAAAAGTCCCTTTGAGGCCCAGCAGAGCCTTCAGAAGAAATCATCCTGCTCTGTTTTGTTTGGGGGAAAAGCCCCGGATTTCCTTTTGGATGTTTTTTTTGGGAGCAGGGAGAATTCCATCATCACATGGATGGCCCCATCGCTGTGGGGACAAGCTCAGGTTCATCCTCTGCTCTGGGAGCTCCCCACAAGCTCCTCTCCCTCGATCACCTTTCAGAAAATCCCCTCCCACACCAAACCCCGGCAAACCCGGGGCGAGTGGGATGTTGGGAGTGTGGGATGTGTGAAGCGGTGCTGCACATCCACACTCGGCACCGCTGCACGGGGGGAATGTGCTGCTTCACAGCTCCTTCGGCTGTGAGCCCCTTTTCTCCCCGCTCTGTTTGTTTATTTGTTCACAGCTCTGTGAGGAATCCACCTGGGGGGAATTCTCTTCCCTCCTCCCATCCCAGATCCAGGAGTGAGGGGAATCAGGCGTGGCTGAATCAGAGGAGAAATGGGA
Organism: Sterrhoptilus dennistouni; assembly: GCA_013397095.1. NCBI lineage: Eukaryota > Metazoa > Chordata > Aves > Passeriformes > Zosteropidae > Sterrhoptilus > Sterrhoptilus dennistouni. Next base: position 425,398 of record VWZU01009747.1, on the reverse strand, counting down.
CAGAGTCACAGCCTCCATCTCTCTCCTGAGATGTCCTCCTGACTCTCCCGTGTTGCTGCAGGGCACAAAATGAACAACACAGACGCGGTCAGGTCGTCAGAGTGAAAAGAGGGAAGTTTGTTTTCCTACTTGATTTATACAGATTTGGGACAATGATTATGGTTTAGACAATGAGGTTGCCACCTCCCCAACTACACTGGTCAAACTAGAAGTCTATCAATTGTTCCTCCTCAAGAGAGGAATGATAAACAAGAAGAACAGTTTACAATAACATCACTTTGTTTATATGAAAATTTGTGAGAAACTCCACTACAAAAATGCAAATATCAGAAGGCTGAAAAAGATCAGGGTAACACTCCCGAGTATCCAGGAATGCTCAGCTGCTCCCTGAAAGTGCTCTACCACACAGGAGGGGAAAACACGTTTGGAATTATGCTTAATTCCCTTCTGTTCCTTATTCAGAGGTGGAGCTGAAGGGGTTTGAGCTGCTCTCATCAATTTATAGTGGGCAACCAGGGTATGAGGGGGGTTTGGAGCTCATGACTTGTGGAAGAGGAGCGATGTAGGAAAAATGAGCAGGAATAATGCAGGGATAACAGCTTTAAACTGCCAGAGGGCAAGCTTAGGTGGGATTTGGGAAAAAAATCCTTCCCTCTGAGGGTGGGCAGGCCCTGGCACAGGGTGCCCAGAGAAGCTTTGGCTACCCCTGGATCCCTGGAAGTGTCCAAGGTTGAACAGTTGGCAGAAGCGTCCAAGTTTTAAAGCTTGGAGCAACCTGGGCTGGTGGCAGGTGACCCTGCCCATGGCAGGGGGTGGCACTGAATGGATTTTAAGTCCCCTCCAACCCAACCCAACCCATCCCATCATTCTGTAACAAGCTTTGTCCCATCACCACCACACTTTGGGAGGGCACCCACAACCTCAGAGCTGCCCAGGAAGGAGCAGATCAAAGCAGTGTCCAAAACCTTCACGGGCATGACCCAGACAGGGCTGGCTGTGCTCTAGGACCATCATTTGCCCAGCTAAAACACTGAGGGCTCTGGGCTTGATATTTCTGGGTCTGGGAGATTTCAGCCTGCTGGCAGCTGCTGACTTTTTCCCAAGGAAAAATTTCTCAAGAAAGCTTCTTCTCAAAACAATCTTGGCAAACAACTCTCCTTTCTCAAAACATTCTTTTGCCAGGTGGTGTTTTGCTGTTTCTCTGGTTTAACCAAAGGGATCAGAGAGGTGTCGTTCCTATTCACCAACCATGTTCAGTCTGTATGGTAACACCTTATAAAAAGTAGTAAAAATTAGAAAATAAAGCCTTTTTTTTCTATGCTCTTTGCCTTCTGAAATACTTGGAGTCTTTCTTTCGTGTCCTCTGCCTGGGACCCACCCGGGGAATTTCCACTCCCTCCAGGTTGAGGGGTCCTGCTCCGGAGCCAGAGATGTGTCACTAATTGGTGCCCGGGAGTGCTCAAAGGAAATCTCAGCTCTGAAGTCAGGGCTGGAGGAGGAAAACTCTGGAGCTGTGGAAGGAGTCGAGCAGAGATCAATCACAATTATAAAACCAGTTAGGAGGAGAGGGCTGCTCAGCGAGGTCACTTCAGGGCGCTCTCATTAGGGAAGTCTATTAGGGAAGAGGCTGATAATGGATGGGAGGCTGCCACACCGGGTAATTATAAACATCACACGGTGCCTCAGGCTCGGCTACTCCCTGCCGGGGCCTTGCTCCAGACTCCAGCTCCTCCTTGCTGGAGGTGCCACATTTCCTTGGAGAAGCTGCAGATATTTCCTGCAGCATCCATGGCTGGAGTAGTGCCCATCCTTTGTTCATGTATAACCAAAGCAGCAGGAGATTGGCTTCCAAAATACTGAGGGGTGGGAGCTTCCCAGTGCTTGTGGTGTGGCTGTAGCCCTGGTTTTGTGCCTGAGGTGTTTTGGTTTTCTGAAATTCTTTTCCCAAGGAATTTTCTGTAAACAGGAGAAATGTTTTTGTAACTGTAACTTTGTTATTCATTCCTTTTCCTAGGAGAGACTTTCTTCCTGCTGTCCCTCTGCTCTGACCAATGTGAGTGAAGAGGTTTGTCTTTTTTTCACCAATCCAATTGGTCTGTGTAGAATAGTATAAAAGGGGGACACATCCCAGAAATAAAGGAGTCATTTTCATCCTTTTGAAGTTTGGAGTCTGTGTCATTGTGGTGTAAAACAGCATCAGTGTGGCCTCAGCACAGGCAGCCCCTCCTGGATTCATTCAGCCACATTTGAGGTTTTGCTTTCTTTGCTTTTTGACTTTGTAACAGCCTTGGTTTGGATTCAATGCATTTTTCACCAAATTCCTTGATCTATTTGGAAAAACATGTCCTCAGCACGACGCTGGCACAGCCAGCTCTGCCCTTCTGTGCCCTCCCAGCCCACCGTGCACCACTGAGATGGATCCAGCCTGGAAAAGCAGGATGGATCAGGAGCTTTGGATGAGTTCTTCTCACAGGGAAGCCCCAGGGTGATGCTGAGCTGGTTGCAGAGATCAGTTTAACCCACACACTGTCCTCAGAGTGCAGAGCACAGGGCAGAAATGATTTCTAGGCTGAATTTTTGCCTCCTCATGAGCTGCACCTGCTCTGTGTGCACAGGCTGAGCACGGGAACACCACGGGAGCCACAGCCCAGGTTCCTGAGGACAAGGAATTGCATAACTCCCACCCCAGCCTGCGCTGGATCAGCTCCCCAGCTGGAATAAATCAAGAGAGATCCATCGAGGTCAATCCTGGCCAATTGTATCCACTTAATCTTCTCCCGGGAAGCGCCACTCAATCGATGTGCAGAGCTCCTGCCTCCTCCAGGGCCCACTCCAAACCTCTTCCCAAAAGTGCTGGAATAGAAACCCCTCCTGCAGTGGCTCCTCTCTGAGTGTCTGAGCCACAGCACAGCAGGGGCAGAGCCCAAAAAACAGATCTGGGATGGGCACCCAGTGGGAAACTGAACCAGCTGCCCCAAAAAACATCAGCTTGTTCCAGAGGGACACAGGATTTAGTTTTCCATTTCATTTGCCTGAAATGGTTGCTGGCTGGGGTGGAAAGAATGGACATTTGGGAAGAAGGGTTCTCGATAATTCATATCCCAGGATGGTCCCAGCCCCAGCAGGGTTCTCATATTTAATTAAAAATGGTAAAATATTTATCTCTGTTAAGTGCTCTCCCTCCCCAGCCCCTCTCCCCATTTGAGAGCAAGGGGGATGGAGCAGGGCAGGGATATTTGTGTGGATCCTTCACAAACAATGGAATAATCAACAAATTGGAAGTTTAAGGCCAGGTTATTTTTTTCTGGGGGTGCTTCAATCCCCATAACTCCTACAGCAGTGCCCAAATTTAAAAGTAAAGCACAAAACAAAGTGGTGGGGATGTCCCTGGAGTGTCAGGGTGTCCCTGGGGAGGAAAGGTGACCACAGGCACTGCTCCCCATCCCCTCAGCAGCCTCCTCCCCATCCCTGCTCCCATCCATCAGCCCCAGCCCTGCTCCCACTAGAGCCTGACCCCGGTGCTTTGATGGAGACATCTTTCCAAGAACCCCAGCCAGCCCTGTTGGATGTTTTATTCAGCTTTTATAAATGTTCCTCGCTCTAAAAGAGTAAATGAGGAGTTTGGGGCAGTGCCAAGGGGTCTCTTTTTCTGTTTCCCTTGGCAGTAAAATCAGCTTTCAAATTATTATTGCCATAAGGAAACATGATATTCAAACGTGGGCATCTCTCCCTTTTATCTCCCCTCTCCTCTTCCCTCTGCTGATTCCCCCTCTTTTAAATGCAGATCAGCCCTGGCCCTCCCCATCATTTTGGGGTGGTGACAATTGAATTTTCTCGAGTTGAGGAGGATGGAGGGGTCCTTCTTTCTGTCCTTCCTTTTCTCATTTCAGGGCAGGAAAAAAGGCAGAGAAGGAGCAGAATTAAGGCTCTGGAACATCCCCACACCTGCCCGAGCTGCTGGAGGACGGAGCTCACAGCGACAGGAGAGGGAACAAAACCTGGTGGGAACGAAGTGTTAAATCCCAGGGGCTGGAATTGCAGCAGGAGAGGATCCGACAGCAATCCCAGGGCTGAATCACAGCTGAAGAGAGTAAAGGTGGCTCTGAGGAGAATTTCTAAGAGGTGCCGAGGGTCACATTCCCAGGGGACACAAACTGAGTGGTGTCATTAAATCCCAGGCAGCTCCTGACCCGCTGTCCTGGGTTGTAGTGTGGGATGTGCACAAAGTATTTATTCTATCACCATCTTCATGAACTGTTAAAACCAAGTGGGGCAGCGCTCTAGTGTTGGGCTGTCTTCTGCTCATGGCCCATCAATGCCTTGCCCAGGACTCACAGGGAACTCCCTCCAGGAGCTCTCTCTGTTTAATGGGCCATCAAGGACCCACTTCACACTCATCATCCCATTGTGAGATGCTCCACCCAGGGGGAGGAGCCAAGCATTCTCACTTGGATATAATCTGGGATTTGGGACAGGACAAGCAGCCCTGACCCACTGGATTCCCAGAGGAGCAGAGCTCCCAGACCTTTCTACAGGATCACTGCTTCAGGAAGAGCCCCTCACCTGGACTGCTCCCACCATCCTGCTCAGGTTGTATTCTGACTCTGTCAGTGGTCCTTTATGTTATTGCATTTATTTTATTTTATTTTTACCTTTTTACCTTTCTTCTTATTAAATTGTATCTCTGACTTGGAGCCTCTCACTTGTTTTGCTTTCAAACCACGACACCCGCTCACCCCGGAGCTCCCGGCCTTTATTAACCCTGGCCGGGGAGATGTGGCCGGCATGGAAAAACACCAGAGATTTGCATGTGTAACATTCCCTGGAGCAAACAGCTCTGGAGGGGCAGGAGTTCACACACGGGAATGGCCCCGGGGTGACTGGGGAAGGTTCCAGCACTGTCAGCACCGTCAGCCCTGGCGCTGGCAGGATGAGGAGGAGCAGGGCTGGGCTGGTGGTGATGGGAACAGCCTGTCAGGAAAATCAATCCACAAACGTCAGAGGTTTGTGTCCAAAAAGGAGACAGAGGAGTCCTGTAAGTTTATTCCAATAAAGGAAGAGGCCATGGGGCATTTCCCCTGGGGTCTCTCCAATTTTTGGAGGACACAGCTTCCTATTTATCTCAATTTCCCAGCCCCATTTCCCTCTCTTTTCCCCCATTGGCTGAGGTACTTGAGAGTTACAAACTTCCTGGAATGCCCAATACATAAAATTCCCCTTTAATGTATAACGCTCCTTTTAATTTTTAATTCTTATTGAATTTATGGGTTTTTCCTGTTGTTTCTTTTATCTTTCAATATCCAATTTCATTTATCAGCAAACCCACGGTTTGTTTGTAAAGGAAAATACAAATATTTTCATTCGTCAATCAGTGAGATCCTTCCCATTGTTTCTTTTATATCTCAGTGCTGGTTTTATCCACCAGCAGACCCAGAGTTTATCTGTAAAGACAAATCTGTCATTCTTCTCCCGGGAGCCCAGGCTGCTGGGTGCCAGCTGGGAAAGCAGGATTTGCCATGGGGCTCACACCAAAGGGAGAAAAGGGGTGACATTCCTTTCACAAGCACGACACAAAAAGAACCACACTTACCCATCCGCATGAGAGCAAGAAAAGAAGGACTTTGTTTTGGGAATTTCAACTTCTATAGTTTTTGGGATTTGGTCAAGGATTGGGGTACGAGAGGAACACCCCTCTGACCCCAGTGGTCAAACCAGCCGTCCATCACAGAGAGGAATGCAAAAACAATCTCCTTGTTTATATTTCAATGCATGAGAACTCCAATACAAGAATGTAAAACAAGATCAGAAGGCTGAAAATCAGGGTGACACATTTCTACCTGCCTTGGCCCTTTGGGGCTGCAAAAGGCTTTGGTGACCCCTCCAGGTGACCACTCCTGGCCTGGCAGCCTGGGGGGACACCCAGAGAACCTTTCCTTCCCCAGGCTGATTCCAGCCCAGCTCCCTCTGGAGCTGCTGGGATTTAGAGTTTGTCCAGCAGGATCAGAGTGAGCTCCCAGCTCCCGGAAATAACTCCTGGAGAGCAGCGCTCCATCAATCCCAGCCCCTGCACAGCCCAACTGCTCTTTGTGTTCCTTCCCAAAGCACTGCAGCACATGTAGGTACACAGCAAAACACAAACGGGGATAAATTACCTTCCAGGCAAAGCCTGAGGAACTTTGAAATTGCTGAAAAAAATCAAAGCACATTCCAGGGGGGGAAACGCCGTGAATTGGAAGGGGAAAAATGCTCAGAGAGGCTTTTAATGAAAGCAGAGTCAGAGAGGGAGCTCAGAGCCCTTTTAAGATGTTCATGAAGTGAGTGCCAGCAGAGCCCTTGAGGGCATAGAGGAGTTAATGCCCCCAACCATTTTCCAGATGGATGTGGATGTCAAAGCCAGCTGAAATCCCCCATCCCATGCAGGGAGAGCACTTGGGGTGCCCTCCTGGGCTGCTGGAGAGGCAAAGATTTCCCAGCTCTCCTCTGAGCCAGGAGAAGCCAGCACTGAATGCAGCTGAGCAAGCCAAGGATGGCTCTTCCAGGTGAAGGAACAACAACAGAAAAGGTGTTTTCTAAATGAAGAACATAAATCTAAAGTGCAGCCTCAGCCTTCTCCACTTCAGAGTGATGAGGTTTTAATGCTGGAAGCTGGAAGACAACCAGCAAGTGATGGAGAGGAGGAGGCTGAGGCTGAATTCCCTGTTGGGAACACGGAGCCCTGAGGTAAGGACACGGAGCTGGGATCAATACACCCCAACACTGCAGCCAGGGGGGCTGGAAAATGTCATCCTGATCTTTTTCAGCCTTCTGATGTTTGCATTTTTGTGCTGGAATTTCTCAGGGATTGTAACACAAATAAAGTGATGTTTTCACATTCCTCTCTAGAGGAGGGATGTCTCAACAGGACACGGAAAGAACCACACTCACCTGTCAGGGTGTGAGATGAAAAGGAAAAAGGAAGTTTATTTGGGGATCTCGCCTTATATAGTCTTTGGGATTTGGTCAAGGATTGGGGAATGAGAGGAACACCCCTCTGACCCCAGTGGTCAACTCAGAAGTCCATCAATTTGTCCTTCCCCCTGGAAGGGATTGTGTTGTTTACAAAACATCAGTCTCTGGTTTTGTCACAAGTGTGAGAAAGCTCCAGTAGAAATGAAAAACAATCAGAAGGCTGAAAAATCAGGATGACAGAGGGACAATTGATAAACTTCTAGTTTGACCAGTGGGGTCAGAGAGGTGTCAGCCTCATTGCCCAATTTCTGGTCAAACTCCAAAAACTATATAAACCCAAAGGAAAGATAAACTGTCTCTCTTTTTGCTCTGACACCGGACTGAGTGACTGTCATTCTTCGTGTGTCCTCCAGCAACAGGAAAACACTTGTTTTAATTACCCACCACCAGCAGCACAAAAAACAGCCCAGATAAAAGACCTGCAGCCTCCTGGGGTTGTTGTGGGAGCCTTGATGGCTTTGTCCCTGCCCACCCTGACAGGGCCACTCTCAGGTTGGGTCTCTCACCCAAGATTCAGGTGATTAAAGTCCCTGGCCCTCTAAAAACCCTGAGCCGCGTTGCAAGAAAAAGGCTGAGTACTCAAGGCCTTGTTTTCAGGTTTCTCATGTTGTTTATTATTTGATATCTCAAAATTTTCTCCACTCCCAGCCGAGGTCCAGTTACGTGTCTGTTATTTACAATTTCATACCAATGCCTATCACCTATACTAAAAGGGTGTTGTGGTTTGAAAGCAAAACAAATGAGAGGCTCCAAGTCAGAGATATAATTTAATAAGAAGAAAGGTAAAAAGGTAAAAGTAAAATAAATGCAATAACACAAAGGACCACTGACAGAGTCAGAACACAACCTGAGCAGGGTGGTGGGAGCAGTCCAGGTGAGGTGCTCTTCCTGAAGCAGTGATCCTGTAGAAAGGTCTGGGAGCTCTGCTCCCCTGGGAATCCAGTGGGTAAGTGCCCCTGCACTGTCCCACATACCAGCTTATATCCAGGTGAGAATGCTTGGCTCCTCCCCCTGGGCAGAGCATCTCA
>VWZU01009747.1:402876-417073 GCA_013397095.1 Sterrhoptilus dennistouni | reverse complement strand
TCCATTCTAAGAACCCCAAAACTACTAAATTTTTCATCTTGTGCTGTGCTAAACTACTGTTTTCACACCTTTGTGGTTTGTAATACTTCTCTCAGTGTTGGAAGCCTCTCCCATGGACTAAAATCAAAGCCAGTGTTTTCCTGGGCTCTGTGCCAGGGTCTCCAACCCCCCTGGACCAGCTTCAAACTCCTTTCCTCGGGTCCCAGGTCATCCAAGGGGATCCAACAGGCCACCACGCTCAGGGACCTGCCTTGCTGTCACAGGAGCTTGGCTGTGTTCTCACCCCAGGCCCAGCCTGCTGCTGCATTCCCCAGCCAGCCACAATATTTCCCTGGCTAATCTCAGCCGAGTTGGAGCTGGGATGGAGATGGATGTGTGCAATGGAGTATGTTGAGATATATTCTGGGTATGTCGCCGGGAGCATTTCATGACGGGGAGGCAGCAATGACTCCAGCAGTGTTTTTCCCCAGCCTCAATCTTGGCACACTTTGGTTTTTCCTCCCGAGGATCCATTAGTCACTGCCCTGAATATAAACCAGCCCAAGCAGCCAGATCCCTCAGCCTTGCAAAGATCCCCCACATTGTAATTCCAAAATAACACCACACTCCTTTAATGATCAATAGCAATTACTAAGTCATTTATATCCAATAAAGGCTCCAGCAGGAGGTCTGGGTGATATATTACTGTATAAATTCACACTATGAAGCAGATTAACAAAGCATTATGAAAAGCAAGCTTATTATTTGCATGAACATGAGGCTCAAGAGCTAATTGAAGCAATCCAGCAAAATGTCAATGACTCCTTTTGTATATGAAATATTCATTAAAGGCGAGCACTTATTCGTGAGCGATTGTTTATTTATACCTTTTCATTTGCATTCTGCTATAAAACTGGCTGCCTTTCCATTAGGGCACAGCCAGCATCACTTTTCTTGGGAATGGCTGGGACTTGGAAATTGCCTCCTGTCTGCAGAGAGCAGTGGGGGATTTTTCTTAGGCACTGGATGCATCTGATGGATCAGGGCGGATGGGGAGGGAAAGGGAGCAGCTGCAGAAGTGATGAACATCCTCGTGCTTCCTCATCCTCCCTCTGCTCTCCTCTCCCCTGGTGCTCTGGAATGGAGGTGGCTTTGGAGGAGCCTCATTTGGACACTCCAGTTCTGTACAGGGAGACCTGGGGGAATTGCCAGCCTTGTGACACATTTTTTTCCTGGACTTTAATTTGATGTTTTCGTGTTTTATTATATTTTTATTTCTGTGTTTTACATTTAGTAATGCTAACAAGCAGCATTTTGCCCTCTGTTCCCTCTAGACCCTCCCTGGGCACAGCCCGCAGGGATGGATCCAGCTTTCCCTGGGTTTGTGCTCACTGAGGATGCTGAGGGTGACACAGGAGGGGTCAGCCTGAGGCTGGCAGGGCACAGCCTTGCAAAGGAGCCATTCCCATTCCCTCTCCCCAAAACCACTGGAAATGACTGAAAATGGGTTTGGTTTCCATTTTTGGCATCGTGTCCAAACACCAGGATAGTGAGCAGCAATGGGGGTGCAGAGGGACAGCAAAGATCCCACAGATCCATAAGGAAAATATCCCAAAAAAAGGGAAAACTTGAGCCCCTTGTGCCCCAGGGAGGAGGCACAGTGGGATCCCGAGGCTCTGGGCACCCTTTGCCTGCTGCTCTCTCCAATTTTAGCCCCAAATGAAGTTTTTCCCAGCCCATCCATTTGCCAGGACAGCTCCTGGGCTACAAATCAATGCAACACGGCATCTTATTTGCTCTGCAGCCAGCTGAGCAAAACAATGTAGCACCAACAGAGACATGAATCTCCCTCATTTGTCTTCTGCTAGAAAAATTTCAAGGCTGGAGCTTTTTTTCTGTCTCTCTGGCAGCACTGTCAGGAGGGTGACGTGTTAGGAATGGCTGGATGGGGGCTCAGGATTTGTTTTCTCGGTGATTTCCTCAGTCTAAATTGCAGCTTTACTCACACACGTCCCCAGGTGCCTGAGACAAATGTTTGACCAACTGCTTAGGGCGGGATGTGAGGATCAATCTCGTATCCCTGTTCCCAGGGAGGCTGCAGGGCAGATGGAAATACAATTACACTGAGAGGAAATGCCTCTGAAAGGCCCCATGGGTGAGGATTGGCTCCTGGAGCTCGGGATATGCTCCTCCACAGCACTGGAAGGTGCAGGGATGATTTTCCCTGGCGGAATAAGGCCCATTCCTTGAGCAGAGTTCTCCCTCTCCCTGATGTACTTCACCCCAAAAATCCCACTGGACAATCCCTTCTGGACAGCACCTTTGGGGATTGCAGCCACAGGCATTTTTGGGGTATTTTGCTGCTCCCCTGAGCTCTGTTCCCAGAGAAATTCCTTCCTGTAGATTTATGAGTTCCTACCTGGAATTCACCGGGATTTACCTGTTAATGATCCTTTTCTTGAGTCCCTGTGTAGAGAAATTCCCTGTTCCCATGGAGGGGCTGCCCAGAGCCCATCCCACCACTCAGCCAGCCACAGAATAAATCAAATTCTTAGCTGACCCTTCCCAAAGCTCTCAGCACTCAGCCAGAGCAGTGAAACCCCAAAAAACCATCAGGGACCCCAGAGTCCTCAGAGGTGGGAGCAGAACCTCCAGCTCCCAGGAAAAGCCAAGCACAGCCACCCCCAGAGCTCCATCCTGCCCCTCACAGCTGCCCCTGCAGCTGCTGCCACTTTCCCAGCAGAGAATTCCAGCAGCAGAGAATTCTCTGCATTCCTGGGAGTGCCCAGTGAGCTCCGAGCTCTCCACATGGAGAACTCGAGGGGAAAATCCCCGTTCCTGCTGCAGGAGCCAAGCCCTGGGAGCAGCAGCCAGCACCGGGATGGGCCTGAGAGGAGAGCAGGGCATGAGCCCGATGGGGAGAGCTCGGGCTGGACCTGCCCGACTGTAGGAACATCCCTGGATGGCAGGAGAGGGAACTCTGCAGACCTGAGATATTCTAGAAACATGTAGTTTTATTGCAAGGGTCGTGGGTAAAAGGGCCTGGCCTTCAGCCACCAGCCTGGGCTGGAGGGAAGCCCCAAAGAGAGAGGGAGAGGGGCAAGAGGGTAGGAGGGGTAAAAAAGTGAGGGCAAGAGGGTGAGAGGTAAGAGAGTGAGGTCCTTGTTCCAGTACATTATATCTCCTTTTGTGTTGAATATTCTAATTTACAGTGACCAACCAGCAGATACAAACCCTACAGACTTTGCACACAGCCTGTGAGAACTGCTCTATCACCATATCACTCTGTATTCTAAACTCTAAAGGCTGCTCTCTTATCTACCTTTTCCTGGATACCTTGGTGGGGGCTGCACCCCTGGGTGCCTCGGTGTCCCTTTGTTTGTTATCACTCAACCCATCTCCAGTTAATCACTGTCTTCCTGCCTGCCATGATCACATCTCAGAGCTGCCTTTCATTTCTACTTCACTCACAGGTTTTATATTTTCAGCATCTCTTGCCAGGCCAATCATATTTGTAAGCTTTTCCTGTCTCATCTTTCCCAACAGCCGAGGATGGGCAAACCCGAGGGTTTGGGGCACCGCGCTGTCCCCTGAATTCCCAACTCATCCCATCCCCGAGCCAGCGGAGTTCCCGATGCTGTACGAGCTGTGGGAAGAGAAGGAAAGGGAAGGGAATGATGCGAGAGCTGCCGGAGCGCCGGGAAACTGCTGACAGAGCGCGCCGGCTGCGCCCTTAATGGCTTTTAAATCACCGAGGTTCAACAGGAAAAAAACAACCCCTAATGTTTACTCACACTTGCGCAGCTCCTTATTTGCATATAATTGCTTCCTGTCACAACACTCCATCCAGAGCCTCTAAATCCCGGCGATCAGAGGAGCCCTGAGCAGGGAATGCCAGGAATAAACCCTGGGACGCCTCAGGTGTCCTGTGGCCAAGCCGGGTGCGACAGGGACATCCCAGCAGAGGATTCATTAGAGAGAGGAACGCTGGCAAAAACTAAAAATGAGGCAGGTGAAAACATGGGTTTCCCTCGGGATTTGGATGGTGTCGTGGTCTGAAAGCAAAACGAGTGAGAGGCTCCAAGTCAGAGATACAATTTAATAAGAAGAAAGGTAAAAAGGTAAAAATAAAATAAATGCAATAACATAAAGGACCACTGACAGAGTCAGAACACAACCTGAGCAGGGTGGTGGGAGCAGTCCAGGTGAGGGGCTCTTCCTGAAGCAGTGATCCTGTAGAAAGGTCTGGCAGCTCTGCTCCTCTGGGAATCCAGTAGGTAAGGGCTCTTTGCACTGTCCCACATACCCGCTTATATCCAGGTGGGAATGCTTGGCTCCTCCCCCTGGGCGGAGCATCTCCCAATGGGATGAGGAGTCGTGCAGTGGGTCCTTGATGGCCCATTAAACAGAGATAACCCCTGGAGGGAGTTCCCTGTGAGTCCTGGGCAAGGCATTGATGGGCCATGAGCAGAAGACAGCCCAAGGGCAGGGGCTTGGGAACAGTAGAGCACTGCCCCACTTGTTTAACAGTTCATGAAGATGGTGATAGAATAAATACTTTGTGTACATCTTACACTGCAACCCAGGACAGATGGATATTTATCAATGCTGGGAATGGCGGGGACAGAGTGCCAGCACTGAGCACAGCTCCCTCCTGCAGCCTTTTTTTTTGTCCCTTTAACTCACAACCCCCTGTCACTCATCCTCCAGAGCAAAGGAAAAGATCCCAAAAATGGTAAAAACGGTTTGGGAGAAAGATTCACTCCCCAGAGGTGGATTTGAGGTGGGACAGGGACAGCAGGGGATGGCTCAGGGGGTCCAGGGTGTCCCAAGATCCGCAGGTGCCCGCGGGCAGCAGGAAGGGAGCGCCGGCACTCCCTGTGCCTGTCCTACTTTCTTGCTCATCCGATGATGCACTCACGATGCATTTTTTAAAAACCTTCGTCTGTCTGGAGGATTTAACTCCAGAGACACTTTCTGAGGATGGTGCTAGGGATGTTGGAAAACATGATTTCCAAGGAGGGCTGAGAACCAGCTGAAACCAGCCCTCCGTGGATCTCTGGAGCTCTTAATTAGACGAGAATTAACACCCTGGGAAACATTTGATTGCTAACAAGGGCACAGCTCCCTTTCACTGGGATTAGCATCCCTTGGACTCCTCAAGCTCTACATCACCCTCCAGTACACAGAGCTGCTTCCCCACTTGTCCTGGCATCACCTGCCTCTGCAAAAAAAAGTCTCTCCCCATCTTTTTTAATCAGCTTTTCATAAATTCTAAAAGGCCCCAATGAGGTTTTTAGAGCGTTTCTTGAGTCGAGCTTTGAAGGCGTGGGGTTCTCTGCGTGTGTCTTTTCCAGCATTCCTCCAGTTCAGGGGAGGCTCTGCATTCCCCAGGCTCTGGAATTTCTCCTGACAGGCCACCGGATACCCGGAGACCATGAAATTTTAACGGAGCTCTGCTTTTTCCAAGGCACGCTCCGGATCGGCGAAGCAGGAGCAGGGCACGGTGGATGGGCTGAGGAGACACAAGAAAAGGGAGCAGATTTCAGCTGCCATGCTAGAGGAGGTTGAGACGAGCTAATTAAGCTCTTGAGGGGGGAAAAAGTGCCCTATATTTTGCTTTATTTCACTTTATTTCTCCTCCTCCCCAGCTCTGCGCTCTCCCCTGGCAGACGTCATTGTGTGTTGGCTCCAATGATTTATTCAGGAGCCACATCGGCTCTGCCTTCCACTCCAGCGAGCAAAAATTTCAATATTTCATATGGAAATCTCCAGCTCTCTGTCCCTATTTCTGCCTAAAGCTGCTGCTCCTCTCTGGGGGTGCAAAGACGGGCTGGGTGCAGAGCTCTGCTGCTGCTGCTCCCAAGTTTTTTTCCTGAGTTTTCTGGATACTGTTGAGTCTCTCCATCCTTCATCCGGCAGTGTGACAGAAGATGTGACAAACCCGGGGTGGCATCGTGTCCCCTGGCAGTGCCACCAGCCCTGCTTGTGCCTTTGGTACATCCATGAGCCTGGAATTCACTGGGATTTATCTGTTAATCACCTTTTTGTTCAGTTCCTTCATAGAGAAATTCCTTCCTGGAGATTTAAGAGTTCCCACCTGGAATTCACTGTGATTTTTACCTGTTAATCACCTTTTTGTCCAGTACCTGCATAGAGATATTTCCTCCTGGAGATTTAAGAGTTCCTACCTGGAATTCACCAGGATTTACCCGTTAATGACCCTTTTCTTGAGTCCCTGTGTAGAGAAATTCCCTCCTGGGGATTTAAGGGATCTTTCCAGAGCAGGTGCAAGGGACAAGGTTTTGTCTTTCCCAGCAAGGATTTGCTTTGTGCCTGGAAAACCGCAGCTGGGATTTGGGGGAAGCCAAAAGTTCTGCACTCCCAGAGCTTTCAGAGGCTTCAGCCTGGCTGGCCCAGCCTGGCTGGACCTGGGACACTGAGCTGGGCTCTGGTGCCACCACCAGTGACACTTCCCTGGGCTGGTTTGGGATTGAAAACTGCTCTGATGAACAAGGCAGAGCAGCACGTCCAGCCTGATTCCTCCCAGGGAGAGGGGAAAAGTCTTAATTAACATTATTCTCCATTCAATTAATATCATTCTCCATGAATGGTTTTAATCAGCTTCACACACTTGGCAGCAGGGCTGCATTTCCAGGGATGAGCTGCCCTAAATCCACCCGAATTTTGGATGGAGAAATGGGATGGAGAGGTTAAGGAGTGCTGGGATGAGCTGGTTTCTGCCCTGAAAACCAGCACAGAGCCTGGCCCTGCTGCTGCTGCTGGTCCAGATGGAGCAGAGGGGCTGAGACGTCTCCTTTCTTAGGCTGAAATTTGGGGACTTTCCAATTTTGAGATCTTCAATACTCAGAAAATAAATCTCTTTTCCAAGCCCATCCCAAATCCTCACTTGCTCCAGCTTTTGAGCTGCTTGGCACTTTTGAAACATTTTGAACCTGAATTTGGGGTTTGGTTGGAATGAGGGAAGTCAGTCAGCTCCATCAGAGCAGGAGGTTCATCCCACTGCTGTTATCCCATGGAATATCCCATGGAATTCCTCAGGGATAAGGGGGAGCAGCACGTGCAGGGGGTGAGGATGCTCTGGCAGCTGATTTCTCCCATCCCACTGCATCCCACAGCATCCATATGGAACAGGGCCCACGGAGAGGCAGATGAGAGCCACCAGAAAGTGATGGTTCAATTGGAGAGAATAAAAGGAAACAACCCAGATGATAAATTCATTCCAAGAGGGCGAGGCGGGGGGAAATTCACATCTTTTACTGCTCTCCCAACAAAAACATGAAACACAAACAAATCAAAGGGCTGGAAGTGCTTCCAGTCTGCGACATGACCTGACTGAACAAGAGCCTTTAATGTGCAGGGAGCTCCCAGGAGGATTAAACTGCTGATAATAAATTATTGAGAAATATTAGGTGGCAAATGGGCCCGATGCCAGATGGATTCACGGCGATATCCACGAGGAACAAATGGAAAAATGCAAAAAAAACCACCAAACCTCAAAGCAAAGCAAAGCTGAGAGTTTGAGCTGAGAAAAACGGAGTGAAAGCATCTCCCAAGGGCTGTTTTGGAGTGCAAAAGGGATCTCTGGGAGAGGTTTGTGTCCACATGGAGGGTCTGCCAATCCACCAGCTTTCCGCAGGGTTCTCGATTTGGCTGG
Organism: Sterrhoptilus dennistouni; assembly: GCA_013397095.1. Classification (NCBI taxonomy): domain Eukaryota; kingdom Metazoa; phylum Chordata; class Aves; order Passeriformes; family Zosteropidae; genus Sterrhoptilus; species Sterrhoptilus dennistouni. Next base: position 409,416 of record VWZU01009747.1, on the reverse strand, counting down.
AAAAGTTCTTGGGTGCCAGAGGTGCCTCGCACATCCTGGAGGCAGGAATATCCTGGGGCTGACCCTGCCTGCTGGAATAAAGGGAACAAAGGAGCCAGACACAGCCATTAAAGGCAGCTCAATGGACTTCATTTAATTATTTTTTTTTCTGTTAATGCTATTAATCACCACAGGCACACATCAGGAGCCTGCTGCATATTTAAACTGGGCCAGGAGCCAGTGATTTCTTCTATGCAATTTCCTAATGTTAATAATGTTTCCATTAACCATATTCAGGGAATCTGCCATTTTTTGTCCTCTTCTGGCCTCTAATTTTTACTTTTAATTATGACCTAGTGTCAGCTATTGAATAGGTCGTCGCATTTGAAGCATCTGCAAAGATTTCTTTTTAATAATGCAATTTCTTGGCTGTAATGGCCCTATAACAGGAGTAATTAATGAACCACACATCCAGCGTGCTCTCAGGGGCTGCCCATCCATCCACAGCAAAATCTGCTGCTGGAAAAGGGGCTCCAAACCAGGGGAAATACAGGAAAAATCCAACAGGGACTGCTGTGAGTCAGAAGAGCAGAGCTGGGGGCCACTAGAGCTTCCTGCAGCTGCAAAGGAGGGGTCTGAGGCCACTTTCATAACCCCCAAACATTCCAAAAGTTCAGTGGTGGCAGGAAAACTTCAGGAAGTGACTCCTCAAAGCAGGATTTTATCTCTTCTTTTGTAAGGATGTGGTAACCTTAAACTGATGGGACACGAGGAATTCTACCTGTCACTTAATGCTGAATTTCTTCTGTGATACTGGCTGCCTTTCCCTCAGGGCTGGGAAAAATATCCAGGAAAACAAGAAAGGTGCAAAGGCAAAGGCCTGGGGAGTTGGAGGGTGTGGGGGTTTGGGGCTGGGAGTCATCAGCATCAAATTCCCTGTGGGATCAGCCCCTCCTTCCCTGTTTCCCCCTTTCTCTCCCAGCATGAGCCAGCTCACCAGGGCAGCTGAGGTCTGAGCAGAGGAGATGATCAGGTTGTGTGGGAGAAGGAATAAAACTTTAAGAGTGGCTGGTTGGGGTTTGCAGCTCTCTGTGGCACTAATGACACAATTATTGTGTTAATAACACAACCCCAGCGTGGAGACTGGAGACTTTGCCCACTGAGCTGCTTTGGGGGGGTGACAACCCCTGGGGAATGAGCCAAAGGCTGGTGTTGTCATTGCCACCAAAGTCACCGACACAGCTGAGCTGCTGCTCTCCCTAGCTCTGAGCCCACAGTGGTGCCTGGAAACGCTGCCACTCCTCCTGCCAGCCCCGATCCCACTGAGGGCTGGGAAAACTCTGATTAAAACGTGCTTTAAAAAAACTGATAAAACACCTCAGCTGTGGGGGAAGAGAGGCAGAGCATCCCACCGGGCGCCACATCCCACTGGGTGCCACATCCCACCAGCCCCAGCCCCTCCCGTGGGGCTGATGGAACACGACAGCAAACACAGAATTAGGTTTGGGGGAGCTAAACGGGGCTTTTGCAGCACAGAGCCATGAACCAGCCTCCTTGTTGTGAGCTGTTAGTGTCTCCCTTGCCCTACTTTCCCCTGCAGGATTCCGTGGCTGGATGTGTGTTACTAAACCAAAAAGGGACGTTAATAAATGAGGAAAGATGCAGTTCCCCTCTCCCCGCCCTGCCTGGCTTAAAAAGGAGCTGGGTTTGCAGGGCTGAGGTGTTTAATAAAATCCATCCTTCCCCCTCTGTCCCCTGAGCCACAGCCCCGTCCTCAGCAGGGCCAGGGCTCCTCTTGATGAGGAATTGGGATGAATCAGGCAATTAGCTCCAGCAGTGCCTCGGAGGTGCCAGCGCTCTGCTGCTGCCCCAATGCACTCGTCTAATAAACGTTTGCAGGAATGTAAGTGTCACCAGCAGCAGTGACAGCGTGGGGACAGCTGGGGAGGTGCTGCAGGAAGCTGCTGCCTCTGCCAGAGCCACGGAGGGGACAGGAGAGAAGTGTCCTGTGCCAGGGAGGATGGAGAGGCTGATTCTGGGGGGCACATGGGACATTTCCCTTTATCCTAAGCACAGGAAAAGCGTTGGGCGCTCTCTTCCTTCTAAAAATCAACATTCCAAGGGGAAATGTTGAACCGTAAGATGAAAAATGCCCACATTGCACGGTGCCCACAGCCCCGAGGTCCCTCCTTCACCCTGGCACCATCCAAAGCACGGGATGGAGAGAGAGGAGGGGGAAAAATCCCACCCTCACCCAGCATCTGCCTCTGCTCGTGGCTGATATTAAAAAGAGAGCGAGAAGGGAAATGAAGAGAGAGCCCTGAGAAGCTTGAAAGGTAATTAAGGTAAAACTCGTTAATATTTCAAGGCTGTGCTGTGCCTATTACAGCAAAAGGCCTGGCTGGAGCCAGGGAAGTGACGGGAAGAGCTTGTCTCATTGCATAAGAGCACATTATGGGATCAAAGCAATAAAACTTCAGCAACCTGCTGAAAACCCTTGCAGGGTGAGGGGGGAAAAGCCACTGAAAAACCCGGGAGAGCTGAAAATAAAAAAGGCTGCCTGTTCTTGTTAGAGGGGAATAATCAGGGAGAAAAATTCCCTCCAATCCTCACAGGATTTGGCTAAATCTCCCGAGCTGGGAGGATTTTGGGGGGCACAGGGAAGAGCTCAGCCCTGGAGGGTGCAGGGGGTGGGCAGAGCCATGGGAACAGGCCAGTGGCTCTTTGGGACCCTCTCCAAGGGTGAGGATGGGGCAGCACAGCCCTGACAGGGCTGGAGGAACCGGGCTAAACCCCAGGCTTGGAGGGGCTCAGTTATTTATTGATCAGGGTTGGAGGGGCTGGGCTGATTATTGGGGTTGGAGGAACTCAATTGTTGAGGTTGGAGGGGCTCAAGTTAATTATCGGGGCTGGAGGGGTTCAATTAATTGTCAGGATTGGAGAAGCTCAACTAATTATCTCTCGCAGTGGTTGTTATTCTGGCGGCAGCGGGGAGGGCGGCTCGGCTCTCGGAGAGGCTCCATCTCTGTTTCATCGCCAGGAGGGCAGGGAAAATGGGGCTTTTTCTTCTCCTTAAACATTTTCCAGCAGTCCTGAACACGCAAGCTGATTGCTGCCCCAACACCCTCGGGAGGGAAGATGGCAGCAGGTCCCAGGGGTCCCCAGTCCCTGTCTGAGCCCACCCTGTCCCTCACCAGGGATGGCCCATTCTTTGAGGGAAGCAGGCAATCCCATGGCCCATTCTTTGAGGGAAGCAGGAAATCCCAGGAAAGCTCAGTGCCTTGGGCTCGCTGGGATCCCAGCCGGACCTGAGGGCAGCAGAAGGTCCCACAGAGGGGTTGGGGCTGCAAACAGAGCCTGGAACCTGCAGGGATGTGGATTCCCAAAGCTCCATTCAGCCCCTTGGGTGCGGGCTGTCCTCCAATATCGGATTGGGAGAGATGAGAGCAGGGACCTGGCGAGGTGAGGAGTGGATTCCAGTGCTCTGCTCCCGGTAATTCACACCCCAGACTTACCAGGAACACATCAGCAAACCTTTGCCTCTTCAACAAACAACCCAAACCAACACCAATCCCTCCAATTTCCTGATTCTGCTTCTGATTCCTGATTCAGATTTCCAGGATCCTGCTGCAGATGGGGCTGAGGGATGCCCACACCCATCCTGCCAGAGCCCTGAGATGTGCAGAGCTGTGAATTCCCAACACGCCGTGATTTATCGATGCCACAGATCCCTGCTCTCCTCCTCTGCAGTTTCTCTGAGCGGAATGATTCCCAAATTAAATTGCAGCATTTTTCCCCAGCACCAGCTCCCCTTGAATGCACAAGGCAAGGGAAAGAACAGAGTTCCAGGGGAGGAATTACAGGATGGGGAGTTTATTTGTGTTTATTTGTGTTTTAAGACACGGGGCTGGGCTCTCCCCACTCAGGAAAGCAGCACAGAGCTGAGAGGAAAGAAATTTGGGAGGGAACCAGGCAGATTTGGAAGAGGCTGTGGACAGGAGAACTTCTCAGGGAGCTTTTAGGAATGGGAAGAAATTTAAAATACTTTGGAAAGATCCAACACAGCTTTAAGGGCTGGCAAAAGGGAGCATGAGGGAATTGAGGGAACAAGCAGCAGTCCAGGAGGGGAAGCCCTTTCAGGATTCTCCTTTCTCAGAGGGTGAAGGATCCAACCTTTTTGGCAGGAAGCTCATTTTCCTGCTGCACTGGAGATGAGACTCGGAATATTCTACTTGGATCCCTCCAGCCTCTGCAAAAACCAATTTCCCTCACACCAGCAAAACTGTGTTTTATTAACAGCAATTTGAGCTCTCCGATAAATCCCGGGCAGGCATAATTCCTTGGGAAATGGCATGTCTGCATTGTTACTGCCTCCCTGCTCCTTGCTCGGAACCATTAAGGACAATACTGACTTGGTGGAGTCTATTAAGCAGGATATTCTGGGATGTGCCACAACTGCTGGTGTTAAACCTTAATTTCCTGGGCAATGGTCCCAAGCAGCAGGAGCAGCCAAGAGGATTCCCATCCATCCATCCATCCATCCATCCATCCATCCATCCATCCATCCATCCATCCATCCATCCATCCATCCCTCCATCCCTCCATCCATCCATCCATCCCAGGTGGCACCAGCTCCTTTATGGGATGGACACTGCTCCTGCTGTCCCTCAGTGCCCCAATCTCAGGAAAGCATAGAAAAGCAGAGCTGGGTTTAGCAGCGAGAGGCTGGGAGGGAGGCCACAGAGGTGGGAGCTGTGTGGAATCGTGGAATCGTGATTTGAGCTGGAAAGGACCTGAAAAATCATCTCGTTCCACCCCCAGCCATGGGCAGGGACACCTCCCACTGGCCCAGGTTGCTCCAAGCCCTGTCCAACCTGGCCTGGGACAGTTCCAGGGATCCAGGGGCAGCCACAGCTGCTCTGGGCACCCTGTGCCAGGGCCTGCCCACCCCCCCAGCCAGGAATTCTTTCCCAATCCAAACCCACCCTGTCAGTCTGAAGCACCACTGGGACCCCACAACAGCCCAAGCACCAGCCAGGGTTCAGGATGTGAAAAAACCTTCTGGGTCACCCCAAGGGTGCTTCAGGTGGAGGAAAACTGAGGCTGCTGCAGAGGTGATGATTTCCCCTCATTCCTTTGCAAGCTGGAAGTTCAGGGCAGGAGAACACAGGCAGGGCAGGACTCTCGCTCCTACTCCACATCCAGACAGTTCCTCATTCCCTTCCTGGGATGGGTGTGAGCCCCTGGATGGATCCAGGCTGGTGGGAGGCTCCTGCTGCTGCCCAGCCCAGCCCCAGCCACCACCAGGACTCAGCAGCAGTGCCCATAGATCTTTTTTTAATTTGAAGAACGAACAGTTTCCAGGAACTGCTCCAAAGTTAGAAACAATATGATGCTGCTGGTGAATAAGTCATGAGGGCTGGAGCCTAAATCTACATATTTATGGGCACACTCCCTCGTGCAGGGGGATGATTTATATAATTTATACAAGTGAGAACACTCCCATGCTGAAGCTCAGCTCTGCCAAGGGTCCTGCTCTCCCCAGCCTGGGCTGTGCCCCACAAAAGCCAAGCTGCCACCCCAAAGTCCTGCTGAAGGCTGGCACTGAGCCCCCAACATCGACCCACTGCCCAGGTGGCTTTTGGGACACACAATCCTGCCCTTTAAATCTATGTTTTCCCCCTCCCAGTGCTGCCAAAGCCACCAGCAGGATCTCTCCTATTAGAGAAACTGAAAATATTGCCAGTCAATGATATCTCAGAGTAGGGAAATCAGCAGAGATCTATTTTCATACACTTTCCATATTAACACTTATTATAATTTTTTTTCCTTTTTTTTTTTCTTCTTTTTTAATTATTGAAAGTTTCTGCTTCAAGAAGCTCCCCCGTTCTCCGGGGGAGGGGGTGGGAAAATGATATTAAAATAGGCCTTTTGCTAATCTCTGCCTTTTAATGTGCAGCAGAGCCACACAGTTATCCTTGGGAAAGCTGGATCCCAGAAACATCAGAAAGTTTCGTGTGCCTCCAGGGTCTGCCTGCCACCTCCCCACCACGAGAGCAAGCGAACCTAATTAAATTGTAAAATTGCAACCCGCACTTTTCCTTTACTTTCTCCCCTTTTTTCACTCGGCGCTCGGCTGTGCCTTTAATTACCACCTTCAATTACGTGTCACTTCAAGGCCTGAGTCCCACTTTTGAAAATTCTTTTTTTTTTTTTGCTTCAGTCAAGGGGAATAATAAAAAAAAAATTCCCTGTGGAAAACATGAAGGGATGGCTCAGGTGTGAAAGGCTCAGGTGAGTAAGGTGCAGGTGTGGAAGGCTCAGGTGTGGAAGGCTCAGGTGTGGAAACTTAGGCTCCAACTTAATTTTAATCCATGCCTGAGAGCTTTGCAAGGCTCAGAGTATCTCTGTGCCTCAGTTTCCCCAACCACCCCTCTGCCCCTGGGGCTGGCTTGGTCCTCTTCTTCATCACTGCCCCACCAGGACACGGCCAAACCCTCTCAGTGCCCTGCAGGGACCTGCCCAAGCACAAATCTGGGGGCACACAGAGACCCCCACCCC
>VWZU01009747.1:388741-402871 GCA_013397095.1 Sterrhoptilus dennistouni | reverse complement strand
GGGTGCACCGAGCCCCCCCAGGGCCCCTCCTGCTGTGGGAGGAGATGCTCTGGCCTCTCACCCCAGCAGCAGAAATGCCCCCCGATGCTTTTCCCCCTCCCCAGGACCCCCCTGCCGAGGAGTTTAAAGCCTTTTCCTGAGGAAGGGCTTCCCGAGAGGCGGCTCCCCGGGCAGGAGAGGTCTCAGCCCGATCACAGAAACACCGAGGGCTCGGCTGGAGATCAAACGCCTTGGCTGGCCGAGCTCAAAGGCGGCCGGGGCAGCGCTAAGAGCCGGGGCTGCCTCTCGCAGCACGCAGCCTCCTCCTCTCCTCCTGCCTTCTGAAGCGCCTCCGGGCTTGCATGTCTCCGGCAGTGCCCCCTCCCTGGCCAGCAAAATCCAAAAAATGGAATTAAAACCACTCCGAGATGCTCGTGCTGGTGAGGCAGAGCTGCCTGTCCCTGCACGGAGGAGGGGATGCGGAAAAGGGGATTTGGGGTGGCTCTCACTGCTTCCCTTCATGGGATGCTGAGCAGCAAAGGGTTCCGGGGCCATCCCAAGGAAAACCCCACACTGGGGAGGTGCGGGAGGCTCCTGGGTGAGGTGTGACTGTGCCCTGTGCTGGCAGAGGGGTGAGCACAGCCAGTGCCTGCAGAGAATCTGCTCCTGGTGCTCCTGATGTCCCCTTGGCTCCCTCTCGGCTCCAGCCCCTGTGGGAGATGGGATCTCCATCCCAACCATCTTTCTTGTCTCCTCTGGAAAGCTCAACCCTCCCGACCTAACTCCCTGTTTCCCTCCCTTCCCTCCTCTCTGCAGGTGGGCAGATTCACCCTGCTCCAGCTCTTTCTGTGAGATCTGGGGGGGAAAAAAAGGAAAAAACTTTTGCAAGGAGCAGAGAGGAAGAGGAATTGTTTCCTGGGATTGAGTCCATGGCAAAAGAGGAAGGGGAACTACAAGGATTAGTACAAACATGAAAATTAGGAGTCAAGAGTAATTAAAAGAGCCTGGGTCACCTCTTAGTCCCAGAGGAACCCCTGACAACGGTGTGGGTGCTCATTAAAGAGATGCAGTCAGGACTCTGAAGCCACTGAGGAGCCACTCCACATCCCCAGCACCACAGTGTCCACAGGGGCAGCTCCTGCTCCCCTCTCCTCTGGCAAGCAAATCCCTGCGCAGCCCAAATCCTGCACGGGCCTGCCCAGCCCCTCAGAAACAGAGTAGGGTTACATGGGATACTGGGGAGAAATCCTTCCCTGGGAGGCTGGGGAGGGCCTGGCACAGCTCAGAGAAGCTGTGGCTGCCCCTGGATCCCCAGGATTGTCCCAGGCCAGGTTGGACAGGGCTTGGAACAACCTGGGCCAGTGGAAGGTGTCCCTGCCCATGGTGAGGGGTGGAATGAGATGAATTTTCGGGTCCCTTCCAACCCAAACTCTTCCACAATTCCATGATTAACCCTGAGGGCAGCCCAGCCCTGGCAGGAGCAGGTAACAGGGTGCAGAAATAATTGCTCACCCCTCAATGTGACCCTTGGGTAGCGGAAAACTGGCACCACAAAGATGGGATGAATTATTTGAGCACACGATGAAAACCCTTGCGTGAGCTTGAACCCAACAGGGTGTTCTGATGCCTAATTAATTTATGTCCAAAAGCACTTTGAGGGTGTCAGATTATTAAAGAGGTTATTATAGGACTGCACAGAGATCCTTTATCCCACAAGCTGGAAGTGGGAACAGCCATGCTCCCACTTTAAAGAGCACGGGCAATTAGCACAGAGCCCACTGATAAATAGCAGCTATTTTAGCTTTTCATGTTCTAGAAATGATGCTGCATTTTCTGGTGATGACACATTGTCCTGGCACAAGAGGACACAAGGAGGAGAAGCTCCTGGTGAAAAACAAGGAGCTAATTATTCCCTCCTAAAAGCTCACAATGAGTTTGGACCCAAATCCCCTTTTCCCTGCAATGCCCCTGGGAGAGTGTCCCTCTGCTCCAGCATCCCACTGAGCTGATTTAGGGGGTCTGGGGCTCTCCTAACACTGCAGTTGTTTGAGGAGGGATAAAAGGATTAATCAAAAGGCGAGGGGAGGTTTGAGGAGTTCTGTCTCACTAGACTGGGCAGCCCAGGGGAGCCAGACTCACATCCCACCCCACAGAGTCCCAGGAGCCTCTGAGCTCCTCCAGGCCCTCCACTGAGAGCCCCATGCCCATCTCCTCCTTTGGGGTTTGGGGTTTTGGAGCAGGCAGCTATTTGGGGTACCCTGGGACAGTGTGTGCCACCACTCAGGAGATCGCAGCGAATGGCCAGAAATCAGCATTTTCCTGCTGGGGCAGGAAAATGGGTTAGAAATCAGTCCCAGCCCCAGGTGCTGAGTTGTTTCTTCTCTGTCTCCTTCCTCAAGCCACTGAGGGCAGGATTAAACCCTTTCACATCCCACTCTAAGGCTGTAGATTTAGGGAACTACAACCTGCAGGATGAATTCCTTCTCAGTCACCCTCAGAAAACCCCCTGGAGAATTAAACACACCCCACAGCAGCTGAAATCCCTCCTTGCTGTGCTTGGAGGGGTCAGCAGCACCCTCCTGGAGGAGGAATAAAAGAGTTTGAGTACAGGGGAGCTGCCCAGGGACAAGGACAGGGACAGAAGGCACCGAGGGGTGGGAGCTGCTCAGCTTTCCTCTGCTGTGGTGGTGGCAGAGTTTGTTTAATTGCAGCTCCACGGCAGAGATAATTTGTAGGTATGAAGCTCATCCTGGTGGGCGTTCGTTTTCGTGGGCTGTCTGTGCAAACAGGCTGAGTTCCTCCTCCCAGGCTGATGCTTCCCAGCTGCCCAGACACCACAGGGAAGGCACCCACCCAGCTGGGAACATCCCTGCCCCACAGAGCCCACCGAGGCACAGGCAGCTCAGGGATGGATCCTCCTGCTCCCCCCGTGCCAGTGGGAAAAGTTCCCCCGAGGGCACACTTGCTGCTGCCCACTTCTATTTGTAGGATGGGGGATCTGGCTGCTTGGGGCTCCCCAGCACCCCACAGCGTGGGTTCCTGAGTGGGGAGGTGTCGTGGAGGCAGTTGCCATGGAAAATTAAAACCCCCGTGAAGATGCTGAGCTAATTAAATAATTAGTGAAAAAACAAGAGAGGAGGATCGTGGTGGCGTTTCTGTCCAACCTGTGGAGGGGAACTGACCCTGAAAGCAAAGAGATGGAAAAAGCAGGGGAATAAAGCCCACCTAAATCTGAGCTGGGGCTGGGATTATCTGAGTTTTGTTTTGCTTTCTGTCCAAAAAGCAGAAATGACAAATCCAGGAGACAAAGAAAGCAAGAACCCAGCTTACAGGGCAGGTGGTGAGAGGGACAGGCAGCCCTTGCTCCTCCACAATGGGCCACAGGATGGAGAGTCCTGGTGGCTCCACAGGACCTTCAGCCATGACTGGGATGGGGCATCTGAAAATTGAGGGGGACACTGAGAGGGGAGCACTGCATTACTCTGAGACAGTCACAGAAGGACCAGTTTTTAGAAATTACGACTATCCCCATGGCAAAAAGACACCCAGAGGAGCAGCAAGTGCCTCTGTGGGGTGTCAGAGCCAGCCCTGAGCAGGGCTCTGGGTGGACACCCCATTCCCCTGCCAGCAGAAGGCTCCTTCCCCACCCTGCCACCGAGCACAGCACCAGATATATCTCTGCACCAATTTATGCAGCACGGCAACGCGCTCCCTTCCATCTCCCCGAGACACCAGTTGGCAGATCTGTGCTGTGAATGTCACAGCAGTCTTTCATAATAACTTCTCCCACCATCCCATCAAGTGCAGGGAGACGGGAGTTACCATCTGCTGGGAGCTGAGCACATCCCTCCCTCGCCAGAGAAACCCTGACACCCTTCCCTGGGCCCACTCAGCCTCTCTCGGGGTGGAACAGCCTCACTTGAGTCTCCCAAGTCTCTCCTTGGGGTCCAAACAGGTCATTTTTGCCCCCCAATCCCATGCCTGCAGTGATGGTGCTGGAGTGAGGGGTGTTAAAGCAGCTCCTGATGGGTGTTTTTAGCCCTCAGCCCTAAGATCATCTCGCAGGGAAAAGGATTGTCTCTGTCCACAAGGCTCCTTCCCTAAAACAAGCAGTGGCAGCACTTGGAGGCGGTCAGGGATAAAAGACACTGTAATCTGATTTTCTCAGGCAGGAGAGTGTCACTCCCCAGGGAGGGACAAAGGTCTGATCTCTGCCCAGAGCCAACCTCTGAGACAAGGGAGCCACAGCCAGGCAGTGCCAGGGAGAGCTGGATCACCTGGAGAGGATCCTGAGCCTGCTGCACCTCCAGCCCCTGTCACATCCCAGGCCACGGCCCCAGGGAGGGAGGGAAGAGTCTGAACCAGCAGTAACCAAAGGTTTATCCCAGCTTTGAAAGGGAACAGTGAGAGGAACAGGGCATCTGACCCCACAGCTGTTGATACAAGGAAAACCAGGTTTCCAAATGCTTCTCAGAGCTGATTCAAAAGTGTTAATTGAAGAAAACACTTGAACAGGAGCAGGGATCTTTGCAGGAACACACTGAGCATCGCTGGGGTGGCGAAGCAGCAGCAGCAAGGCAGTTTATACCTGTGTTTGCACAGGGGGTGGGAAGAGTCAAGGCTAGAGTGGCAATTAGTGCAGGAGAGAAAAATCTCAGGGCACTCCAACACAATTTTGTTGATGCTGTTGTGCTCAGTGTGAGCTGGGAATGGCCAGCGTGGTCCTTGCCCCTGAGGAGAGAACGGTTTCAGCACTTGGATAATGTGAAAAAGTGTTTTCTGAGGGAAGAGGAGTGAAATGCTTTTTCTCTCGTGAGGCACTTGCTTTCTTTAAGCTGCTTGCAACAATTGTCATAATTAAAATACCCCCATAACGTCACACGGTGCTTTTTGATGCTTGCTCTTTGATTTGGATCAATGAAAATGTCCTGGGAGCTTATGGCAACAGCCTCGCTCAGCATTTTCTCCACTTGAAAGAAACCCAAGAGGAAAAAACATTTGTGGCTCTGCAAGAAGAAGGATTTTCCAAAAGGGCTATTCCACACCGTGGAAAAAAAGGAGAATGGTAATAACCTCACTCCCGAGTTTTCATCAAGGCTGATTTGCATAATTAACACTAAAATTAGCTGTTGTTCTGTCCTTTAGGGCATATTGCAAAGGGAACCTGGTGAGAGCAGGGCTTTGCCCAAGGCCAGCTGGGTCCCCCTGGGGATGTCCCCAGGTCCCCAATATGCAGCCACAGGTCCCTGGCAGAACCAGGACTGACTTCATGCCTTGAGATGCCCAACCCTCAACACAGCCAAAGCCTGGCATGCCCAGCACTCCCACAGCACCCAGAGCAATGAGAGGAACCCTTAGATTTGGGTTTGCCTTGAAAACACACTGGGACCAAACCTTATTGGATTAGCACTGAAACCCGAGCGCTGCCGGGACAGGGAGCTGCCACCTCCCAGCCCTCCTGGCTTTTCAGGGGCTCTCTTTGGGATGTGCCCATCTCCCCACCACAGCAGTTGTGCTCAGGATTGAATAATTATGGAAAGGGACTTTGGAGCCAAAGTAAAAAAAGAAAATAACTCCACCCCAGCTCCCCAAACCGCGCTCACGCTCCGGCACGCTCGGCTACACGAGGATTTTATATTACCCCCTTCCCCCCCGCAACAAAATGTCAAAAATCTATTTAATGAGAACTTCTCCCGTTACAAATGAAGCAGTAATCTGTCAGAAGGGAAAAATCTGTAAACTTCGAGCTCATCCCCTGACTCGGTGCCAGCAGCAGCAGCGCCGGCACCGTGCGGGCGGCGGGGCCGGAGTGCCACCTACAGCGGTCGGGAGGAACTGAGACATCCCAGAGCCTCCTGCCCTCGGCTTTGGGGCTGTTCGGCGGAAAACAGCCCGATGCTGCAGCTGGAGGAGTGGTGGGAATCGTGGCAGGGATGCCGGGCAGGTCATCGGCAAATTAATCAGCTCTCCAAGAAAAATAAGAGTTTCTTTTGCAACTCGTGCTCGCGGCGGAGACTTCCAGAAATTCGTGTTGTGGGGCATGGAGAGTTCCCAATGTGGCTTCTTCAGGGGGAAGAGTCAGGGCACAGGGCTCTGGTCCTGCTTGCAGGGGCAGCACACGGCAAAAGCCTGGCACAGGGAGGAGGGGATGCAGCCAGAGCCACGCTAAGGCAGCTCCCAGAAAGATCTGCGGGAGAACATATGGTGTGTTTTTAAATGCACCCATAACATTTATTTAAAATACAGGCTCTAAAGCTTGCCAGCAAAGCTTAATAGGAGGAAAGCTTTCTTTATGCTGGAATGTCTGCTATTGTTTCACTCAAATCATTGGGCTGTATTTATTTGGGTTTAGGCTAAACAAGTGGGGAGTATTGCAGGCAGAGCTGCCTAGGATTCCCCTGTCTGCAGGATCCCAAATCCAGCCTGCCTGGCCCGGCGATGTCCTCCCGGCTCAGGGGGGCTGCCAAACCCGGCCGAGCTCACTCTGCCCTGACACAATCCCTAAGCCAGAAATGTCCCTCCGCAGGGAAGAGATGGCTCCGGCAGGGAGCGGGTCCTGGAGGAGAGGGGCCATCCCAGCGCGTGGGATGCCACGGGCCGGGCAGAGAGGCCGAACTGCAGGTGGGAGCTGAGGTTCTGTGTGTACCCTCCGTCCTGCCTTTGGCAGCCGCATCCCTCCCGTCCTGGGGATGAGTCAGGGCCCGGCAGGCGGGCGGGGGTTCGAACAGAAGAGCGCGGTGACATTTCGGCTCCTCCGGCCGGCCCGGTGCGAGCGGAAGATGCCGGATTTGCCGCAAGGCACGGGGGCACCCCCGGGATCCGTCCCCTCTCCGCCTTCCGCTGAGCTCCGCCAGCATCGCTCCCGCGGGCACTGCCAGGACGTGCTCTGCCAAGGACAGAGAGGCCGGGAATAGCAGGAGACGGATTTCTCATCCCCTCGGTGCCACCGTGCCCACGGCTGGCACAGCGATGCTGCTCCACAGGCAGCTGGCGCAGAGCCTCGGGCAGGTTGTGTTCCTCAGCTCTGTCCCGTCCTGCCAAGACGCTGGGAAGGGGCCACGGGGAGAGCCCAGCGCTGGCTGCACCCCCAGTTCTGCCGCAGGGTCGGGGTCTGGCTGAGCCGCGGTGCTGCCCAAAGGCAGCTGCACCATCTAGAGGAGAAACGGGCCCCGAGCAGAGCCCGCACCCAGCAGGCACAGGAGCTACAGGGAAAGGGTGAGCAGGGCAAGCCTGGTAATGAGTGAGCTGCAAATCCTTCATGGAGGCGCTGTGTGAGGGATTTCAGGGTCTCAGGCGTGAGCCCAGATGGCCCATCTATCCCAGAGAATGGGAACAGGGGGATAGGATTCACAGATCCTGCCTCTGCCTGCTTTACATGCTACTGATCTCTCCTGGCTGCAAGGAACACGGCAAAGGAAAGGGGAAAAAATAGATTTAAAATGCCCAGCCTGCAGTCAGGCTGACCACACACCCCCGAGCTGGGAATCAACAGCCCTGAAAGCAATTTTGTCGCTCAGCTGGACCTGTATTACTGCTCTTCCTCTGAACAGATGTGCCAGTGACACTCATGAATTATCACAACAGAGATTCGAGGGGGTGAGGAAAAGCCCCCCCTCTTCCCACCCTGTGTTCCAGCTCCCCCTTCCCCACGGTGCTGAGGCCAAGCCACTGCCCAGCATCCAAACAAGTGGCAGGTTTCTGATCCCTCGTGCTGGGGATGTGTCCAGACAGAGATTTTGGGAACCAAACCCAACCAAACAAAATTTTGGGCCATACCCCAGGTATCCAAAGGAACAGGAGGCTGCACTCCACGGGGCTGGCTGTGCTGGCAGCACCCACCAGTCACGGATGGCCCAGCTCCCTGGAGCAGGGGGCTGCCCTGTGCCACCCACTAGCTCGCCCACCTCCTGCCCCGTGGCAGCTGGATGAGCCCATGCCTGCATTTGCAAGGCGCCGTGAGGGCCTCACCCTCCCCTGCAGCCTCCTGCAGCACAAGAGGATGTGGGAGCTCCACTCCCACGGATTTTGTATTTTCTATTTGCACCACTCAGGCCCCTGCCGGCTGTGCAAGTCACAAGGGAGCGTTGATCATATCCCAAACACGACCACTAACACGCCTCAGCTCTCAATCTGCCTCGTTTGCTGACACCCAGTTTTCTCCCCCTCCTCCTCCCACCAGCTCCTCGCAGCCAGTTCCTTCCTCCCGGCACGTACGGCTCAAGCTGCTCCGGCTTTTCCCGTCCCACGCAGGCACACACAGCCCGAGGTGCTGCCTCTGCACCTTCCCTTCCCTGCCCGTGGCTTTCCTGAGCCCCAGCCAAGCAGGGAAGTCTGGCTAAAGGTCAGATCCAGCCCTCACCCTGCACAGTGTGGGATGCAGAGAGGAGAGAGCAAAATGAAAAGCACCTCAGGTAAAGGGAATGGGCTTTTTTCCCATCTGATTCTTCCTGGCCAGTTGGGCAGTGACAAGAATTTGTGTGTTGTTGAGACACATTTTGGGTGAAGGTTTATAGCCCCACACTGTCTTCTCAGCATCTCAGTGGTCCAAAGGGTGCTGAGATGCTGAGAAGAGAGCGCAGGGCTACAAACCCAGAAAGGATCAGAGAGGGTTTGGGTCATTCTCCAAGGAGCCCAGACTACTGCCCGGGGATTCAAGGTCAGGATGAGGATACACTTTAAAAGGACCATCAATGCCAGCAGCACCAGCCCCATCCAGGAGAAAGCACACCACGTTTTTCTTAATGCTTCTTAGGACAGGATTTGATGCCCTGCTCTGTCTCCAAAGCTCTTATGGATCTATTGTACTCAAGGCATTTGCAGTGCCCAGTCAACATTTCTCCATCACTGACAGCTCTGTGGGATGGGAGGGTGAATCTGACACTGCACTTATTCCAAAATTCCCATCACTGAGCATTTGCCATGGCCCTAAAAGACCCATCAACAGCAGGAGGACACGAGGAGTGTGAGCAGCTGCACCTTGCATGAAGTTGGGGTGCTCTTGCCCTCCACCTCTCCAGGCTGGGGCACCGGGAGGTGCTTTTGGACCACTGGGAGAGCAGAACAAAGACTGGGGGGAAAGAAATACCTCAAATAACTGTCAGCTTGTTCTCCAAGCACTGCTCTAACCAGCCTGGAACTGCTCCTGGGAGGTGCCCTCACCCTGCAGAGCAGCAGGGAGGCTTTGGCTCTGCACAGCTGCTCTGCTGAGGGCAACTCACTCGGCACTGCTTTGCTGGAGAAGAACCCGAGTCAAAGCATTGCACAAACCCCCAGCTCAGCGTGGTTTTTTTCAGTCTGATGAAAATTCAAAACAGCGGTGACCTCTGGCTTGATCCAAAACTTATTTAAGGAAGCGTTTTAAGCACTGAACCAAACAGGAGCTGTTTGCAAATCCTTGATCAAAGCCGCTTGTGCAAAGAGCACTTGGCAACTGCAAAGGCGTCTCTGGATGAGGCTGTGCAGCCTGGCCCTGGTGGGACTGGACAGGCAGCATCCCGTGGTGGCTCCTTGGGCTCAGCCTCCTCCACAGGGACCTCAGGGACAATTCATTTCTATCGTGCTGCACTTCAGACAGAGCCTTTGAACCCCTGCCAGCTGCCCTGTTGTGAATGCACCACAGAGAGGTTTCATTTGTTTGCAGCCAAGAGAGTCCGTGGATGCTAAAAATAGAGCTCCTTGAAGGTGATCTGAAAAGCTGAAGATGCCTCTTAAAAATACCAGGTTAGAGCTAATGGGGGCTGGGACATCGCTCAGGACGGCTCTGCTGGGAATCAGGAGTTGCTCAACAGAAGGAATCCAGCAGCCTCTGCCCCTGAGGGGGCTGCAGGGATGCTCCCGGGTGAGCAGCAGGTCAGGAAAAGCACTCTGTAAATGCAGGACCCGGTAATTGCAGGTGGACAAGTCTATGGCTGTGCTGGGATTCCTCAGCAGAGAGTCAGAGAGGCAGTAATGAGGGCAGCTGGAGCATGTTGTGTTTTCTTTCCCTCCCCCTGCCCCATTAAAGCTCTCAGCAACTGCAGCACAAACTCAAAGCAGTTTCCTTTTGAAATATAAAGTGAGTGCAGCATCTCTGCTTCGCTCTGGCTTTTCTTCATGTAGCAGGGCAAGTATCTATCCCAAGGCACATCTTTGATCCTGCCCTTTAAATAGGCCATTTTAAGGCTCACAGACCCCTTTTCATCACCAGCCACCTCGGCTCATGGCACCAAGTGCCCGTGTTTATATCCTGGCTTGTGGCTGGAATCAAAGGGTTGCTGTGGGAAACTGCACATGGTTCATTAAAAAGTTAAAAAAAAAAAAAAAAAAAAAAAAAGCCTGGCTTTCTGTCCCCGAATGAATTCTCAGGTGTTCAGCCGTGCTCCCAAGCTGTGAGGTGCAGGAAATATCTGAGCACTCGTGGTGCTGGCAGGGCTTGGTGCTGGGCATCAACTTAGTTCCAAGAGCTCATCCCAAAAGGATGATGGATAAGGAGGGAAGAGGTTGGTCACTGCTCTGACAACACCTCAGTGATCCCACAGAGACAAGAGCAGTGTGAGGAGCTGTTGCAATAGGAAGAGCTGACCTCAGGAATGCAATGTGGCCTAAAACACAAACGTGCTGCAAAACTCAGCAGGTTTGGGGCAGGAGCTGCCACCTGTGGATGCTCATTCTGCAGCCCAGGGATGAGCAGTGGCTCTGGAGGAATCCCAGCTGGTAAAACCTGGGACAAATCCAGCAGAATCCCCGTTTTGTGGCACAGTGAGCACCACAGCACCCAGTTTGCCCTCTCTGGGTAGGACCCACAGGCGAGAGAGCATCCCAGAAAAGCCACACCAGCTCTGGCTTTCTCATGTTCTCCTCGAAATCCCAGGAACTGGAGACTGAGCCGATAAGAGTCTGACACCTAATGGGCACAAGCAGAACTGTGACGAGCACAGGAGCCAGCTGGAAGCGTCCTTGTGGGAATACTGACAGCATTGCCTCCGAGCTAAGCCCGCGGAGATGGACAGAAAGGAGGGATTTGTGTAAAGAAAGCTCTTAAAAGCCCACGCGGCTCATGTCCAGGATTGTAAACATGAAATATTTATCATTTAACCTAGATAGGAATGAGTCATACAAAACCCATTAAAAAGTTCCAGGTACAGAATATGAAAGAGGGGCTGTCAATTCATTTGATATCTTAGAGGTCTCTGCCACATGGTAGCAAGGAAAGGTCAGGGTTACAGTTAGAACCCTCGGCACTAAATTGTGTTTTTCACTTTGTGTTTTTATGCCAGATACACTTGGAATTAACCGGGAAAAGGGACATCTTCCAAAGCAATGAGCTGTGTCCCACAGAGACCTTCAGCTGCACTTTGTATAATGGTCAGTGATGAATGGGAAGCTCACCAGGTTTGACCCAAAAACGTTAAATGCATTCTGTAACCTGCATTCTGTGCTATAATTACACTTTAATTTGCTTCATGAAGTTGGTTGGTTTGTTTCCTTAAAAAAATCTGTCAACCAGAGGTGATTTACAGCAACAATGTCTTCCAAGGCAAGGCAAGGCAAGGCACAGCTTCCAGGACTGAGCTCCACCAAAAACTGTCCTTGAACCTCCTCCTGCCTCAGGTGCTGCTTCCCTGGGCAGCATCCAGCCCTGCTAAAAGGAAGCTCAGACCATCTCTGTTCCATTCAGAGGGTAAATAGAAATGTTCAGTACCCAGCGCTGCTCCTGGCAGCTTTCACAGGCGTCTCTCTTCCCTTTTTTTTTTTCCCTAAATTAGATCTTTCTATTATAACTTCAAGGCCTCATGAGTCTCCTTGGCATTTATTAAATCACAACTAAACTCTTCAATTTGCCATGTTACTACATGATCCAGTTGTTCTCCATCTAATAAATCATCTGAGATCAGACTGAAGGAGCTGAACAGGGCAGGGAGATGTTGGAGCAGGGCCAGCACTGAAAGTCCTGAAGTTCAGTGTAGCCATGTGAAAAATGGACCCTAAACACTGAGGGTGAGGGAAAATCAGATTGAGCTCCATCCACCTCCTTTCCCCATTGTTTTTCCCCCCGAAACCTCAATGGTCACAGTAGGATTGTGCTGTCGTAAATCAGTTTTGCCCCAAAACCCAAAGAGGTGCTTGGGAAATGCAGAACTGTCCCCAACAGAAGAAAGGGTTTGTGGAATCTGAGGTTATCAACTTCCCTCCTGCCCTAGACATGGATGTGCCCTCAGTCAGCATCAGTTGTGACCCATATTCCCAAAAACAGAAGCACAGAGCAGACATGGCTGGTGTTTTAACATAGCTCCATGTAGGAACATTAATTGGCCAGGAAGCCACAGGTTACCCGACAACAAAATCTGCCCAGTGAGTCCTTTTATTCCTGCTAATTCAGTTTTAATCTTGTCCTTTCTCTTGCTGGGGAAAAAAGATAATAAAAGGCATCACCTGAGCTCTGATTTCAGGCTCTGAGGTATCCAGAGGCACCTGTAATGAGCACCTATCCCTGCAAACAGGAGCAGCAGACCCGGAGGTCGGGGGAGATGTTTCATTTTGGAAATGTGAACGGTCCCCTGCCATTCCAGTCATTCTAACGAGGGGCCCAATTAGTGACTTTGTCACCCGTCTAGCGGGGACAGGGGCCACTGCTCTCATTTCCGCCAAGATCAGGGATCAGGGAGACAAATCACCCTTAATGGCACCTCGGGGAGAGGCTCTGCTCTTCTTTCAAGTAAAAGTGGCACGCAGAGCCACAAATGCCGCCTCGGCTGGGGACGGCAGAGCTCTGCATCAGCAGCAGCCTCCCCCCTCCCAAGCAACTGCATGTGCACAAAAACATTTATCAGGCTTCTGGCCACGGCTTTGACTTTAATTTTATTTTAAAAGTGCATTCACATGTAAATTGACTTGGCCCGGGAGGATACATGAATACAAGAGCCCTTTCTTTCCTCTGCCGCGGCGTTAGGGAGGAATATGGTGAGCGAAGCAAAGTTTCCTCACCTCCAGGCTGCAATTCTGCGGTGGAGGAAAAGCAAGTCCATTGTTTCCCCCTGCACACAGATGCTGGCTGTGCTGTTTTCAGCAGTCTCGTTCAAGCGAGCCAGATCAGAACATAAAAGGCATGTTACATATCCCAGGGACAAGAACACACAGGCAAATGTCTTATCGGCTCTGTTTTATCTGTTGTAAGAGCAAGAGATAAATTAATACGAGTTTGTAACTGTTTCTGATTGTTTGAAACGTGGTCGTGCCCCACATTCCCAGGGTCAGACCTGGTTCGGTAGTAGAGGATTCCTGGGGGAAGGGAAAAAATTAAAATGTGAAGCTGGAGATGAGGAAAGGGCACAGAAATACAAGAATCTCTGGGATAAAAGCAGGTGGAAATCTGTTCCTCGCCATATGTCAGCCCCATATCTTGTGATGTGTTGCCACAGAGTGAGCACAAAAAGAGTCCAACACTCTCAGTCACCTCATTTCCAGCTTGGGACCTTCCTTAGCTGCTGTTCCCCACTTGACATCACCTACCCTGAGCATCTCCCCTGTGATTTTAATGACACCCAGCCAAAGGATGCTGATTTCCTCTGCAGCATCACAGCTGTTCCAGCCCCACTGACAAAGTGAAAACAGGCAACTTTGCGCTGAGGCCCCAGGGTTTTGTTAGCCAGAGACGAGGAATGGGAATGCTTGTGTGGATTTACAGCGTGAGAGCTGTGACTCACTGTGTGTGTATTGTAGGAATGAGCAGGTTGAGCGGGTGTCTCCAGAGGAAGGATCCCACAGCTCTGGCTCTGCTCTGGGAGCACAGGGATGACAGCACGGGCTTGGCAGTGCATCCCCGGGGAAAACCCGCTTGCCAACTAAACAGGGATGGATTAAGAGCAATAAAACTTTGCTGTTTCGCTGTGCGAAACCTCCAACAACCCAAGAGCTGCAGGAGCCCCAGCACGGACCGCTTCAGCGGCAGAAAGCAGAGGCCTTGGCTCTCCGCACCTCGGTGCTCGTTCTGCGCCCCAAACTTCGTGCCCGGGACAGCCAAGTGTTGCATCCTGCCGGTATTTTGAGTTTCCCCCAGCCTGGCACCCCAGAGGGAGCAGATGGATCATCTCCCTGCTCTGCGCACAGTTCTGAGACAAGAGCCGAGTACAATCTCGTTCTTTCCGCCGCTCTTTTCCCGGTCAGCGCCGGGAG
>VWZU01009747.1:376789-388213 GCA_013397095.1 Sterrhoptilus dennistouni | reverse complement strand
GGTGTCGCTTCGTGTCCCCTCACACAGCCCCTGGGAGTGCCTCTCGGGTTGGTGTCCCCTCACACAGCCCCTGGGGGTACCCCCTGAGTTAAGTGTCCCCTCACACAGCCCCTGTGGGTGCTCTCCGGGTTAGTGTCCCTTCTTGTCCCCTCACACAGCCTCTGTCAGTAGCCCCTGAGTTAGTGTCCCCTCACACCCTCAGTTTATGTCCTCTCATGTAGCCCCTGTGGGTGTCCTCTCATTTCCCCTCACAGAGTTACAGAGGGCACCCCCCTCCTTCTGGGNTGGGTGTCCTCTCATGTCCCCTCACAGAGTTACAGAGGGCACCCCCCTCCTTCTGGGTGTGTGTTCCCTCATGTCCCCTCAGACCCTGGTGGGGGACACCCTCATGTCCCCTCAGACCGTCAGAGTGTGTCCCCTCATGTCCCCTTACACACCCTAGTGTGTGTCCCCTCATGTCCCCTCACACACCCTCGGTTTGTGTCCCCTCATGCAGCCACTCTGGGTGTCCTCTCATTTCCCCTCACAGAGTTACAGAGGGCACCCCCCTCCTTCTGGGTGTGTGTTCCCTCATTTCCCCTCAGACCCTGGTGGGGGACACCCTCATGTCCCCTCACACCCTCAGTGTGTGTCCCCTCGTGTCCCCTCACACACCCTCAGTGATTATCCCCTGTGTGACTGTCCCCTCCTGTCCCCCCTCAGGCAGCACCCAGGTGTCCCCTCACGCTCTCCATGGGTGCCCTGGGACACAAAAATTCGCCCCAATCCCATGGAATTCTTGCAGGACCCCCAGTCCAGCTGTGGGATAGTGAAGGCACCTGCCCCTTCCCTGAAAAGGGGAAACCTGTGGAAATAGGTTAATAGGAAAAACGTTGGGGTTTTATTTTTTAATGAAGCTGGGAGATAAAGTGTGTTAATTGCATTGCTTCAAGGTAATGAGGTATCCTAATTTCTGTCTTTTTGATCCTTAGCTGCTTATTACAAGGAAAAATGTTTTTAATTTGTATTTGCCCAAGCGAAGAGTGATGAAGAATTGTCTTCCCTGTTTGTCTGTTACCTTACTCTCAGTAAAATAAATAGAAGTTTTTAAGAGTTTAGAGTCATTAATCCTTTAAAATATTTAATGTCACTGATTAATTTGAAACCAGAACTAGAGAATAATTGACAAGTGCAAGGTCAGGGAGGTTTCAGAGGGAAAATCATGTCCCTGTGCCTCAGCAGAGTCCAGTGCCACTGCAGTTGGGACTCACTGTGTTTGTGTGCAGCCTGGGCTTGGAGAGACACCCTCATACTGTAGTTTTTGGGAATTACTGTCACTCTTGATCCTACCAAATGATGCTGCAGGCGAAGCCTTCAACCCTGATGGGACCATGTGGAGCTGGTGAACTCTTTGGGGTGTTAACTGGAGTTTTGTGGGTGGCTTTTTCCACTCCTCCACAAACCAAAGCTTTGTTCTGTCTGTGGCTTCTACTGGAACACAAAGAACAGTTCTTAATCTTCATCCTGCTTTTGTGCACTCCCCAAGATCTGTGTTTGCCGAGAGCTTTTATCCTGCAGTGAGGCCGGATGACTGATGTCTCGGGGTTATTGCTGTAGAGTGTGTTTCAGGAAGAAATAAGTTCCTTTTCCCTCTCTCTGAGCTGCCCCAAGTGCCTCAGCTGTGTGTGTTTAATGCCAAGTCAGATCTAGTAAAAGCTGTTTTGGGATATTGTGTGAGCACTCTGCTCTCTGAGGAGGAGTTGGTTTGTGTCCCACCATCCCAGATGATGGTCCAGGTTTCTCCACACCCTCCACTCCTCTTGCACCAAGTGGACACAGCCAGTGCTGCTTTCATTGGAAAACTGGAAATCTGAGCTACATGATCCTCCAAAAGGGCAGTTATGCCAAAGGAGACAATGAGCAGAGTGCTTTGCTGGGTTCTCCACTCCCACTATGAAAGAATTCCTTAACATTGTTCCTTCTCTCCTGCCACAAAGTTTTCTGCAAAAGTATTCAGACAACCTCAGTGCAAAGGGGATTGCACACACCAGCACATTGAATATCATCACTGTGGGTCTGGGCAGTGCATCATTATTTTGTAGCCCCTGCAGAAGGGACTGGAAAGCACAGGAAGAGTTTCAGAAGTGAATTACCTGAATTGGGTTATGATTTTGCCAGAAAATACTACAAACCGCAAATGATGAGTGCTCTGCTTTGTCCCCAGTGGCAGTAGTGACTGATCTACCTGTTCAAGTGATGTTGAGGAGTAAATGCTGTGATTGTCTGGCACAGCAGTTCTGGGTGTTAATAATTTACAGTTTATGTTACCAGGATTATTACATGGAATTTCTAGAAGCCACATGCTTAACATTTTCCTTTTTTTCCTTTGTTATAGGATGGAGGAGAGACCGGTCTGAAAATCTGTTCCATGGTGGACTTTGCTGTGGCCTGCTAGAATGTTCCTTATGGATGCTCCTCCTCTGGTAGCTCTTCAGACAAAATGGGAGTCCTTTGGACCAGCAAGGAATTGTAGATACCCCGTTTGCTTCCCCGAATCTGACGGCAACGTCACCAGGACCTCCGTGAGCGCCAAAGTTCAGATGATCATAAACAACCTGCAGAGCCAAGAGCCTGCCCTGGGTATGAACAATGAGTGTGGCTGTGTCGTGCAGAAGAAACAGAAGGGAAACAAAGGCACCGGTGCCAGAGTCACGTCCGGCAGCACGTTGCTGCGGAAGCATCCTCAGTACACCCAGTGCGGGTGCCCTGAGGACTCTGATGCCAGCCAGGTGGAGGAGAATGTGGAGTTTGGGACTCTGCTGCTCGATTCTGACAGCGACGACTCTGTGGACCGAGGTATAGAGGAAGCCATCCAAGAGTACTTGAAAACAAAAAGCAAAAGTGCCCAGTCGTTGCCAAGGAATGCAGAGCGTTCTGAGAATGTGAGCAGAGACAAAAGGTTTAAGAGAGAATTCTCCCAGAACAAAGTGGCGAGTAACCTCCTCCCTGTGAAATTTAAAGCCGAGATGCTGTCTGAAGAGTACCTGTCTGACCACCTGGGAATTGGGAAAAGGCTCCAGCCTGCTTCCCCTCAGAGCATCAGCAGCGATGACTCCTTTGAACAGAGCATACAAGCTGAAATAGTGCAGTTCTTGAATGAGAAGAAGCAACAGGAAATTAGTAAATGTGTTACTGAGGAGGATAAAAAAGATTCCCGGGTGAGATCTGTCCTGAAATGCAACAAAGAAGCAACAAGCAGAACAAACTGTGGTGCTATAAAGCAAGGTTGTAATGCACTGCTCCTGAGACATCATCCCAGGCTGCAGAAATCCAGTGCCCAGTCCAAGTGTTTGCAGTCAAAAATCCAAGCAGAGCCCAGTGATTTCAGCCAGGTGAACCAGGCATATCTAGAAATGGGCAGTGCCAGCCAGCCCTGGCTCGTGGAGCAGAATGAGGGGAGTGGAGCTCACTACTGGGAGCCAAGGGAAGCACTTACCAAGGAGAACATGCACACATCTGACTCGAGCAGTGATGATGGCATTGAGGAAGCCATTCAGCTTTACCAGCTGGAGAAAATCAGGAAAGAGGCAGGTCATGCAGCAAACTGTGTCCCTTTGCAGAGGGAGCAATTTGATCCAAAGGGTATGGCAGACATTTCTGCCAGCCTGACAATTAGTTCCACAAAAAGTGCCTCATCAGAAATCTATAAAAACCCTGTAAGCAACAAGAGAAAAGAAATTAATTCCAAGTCAACCAGATTAGAAAGCACCAGCAATGACTTTAATAAGCTGTTTAAACCACTGAAAAAAGCCAGACATTTTGCACTTCCAGAAAACAAGATTGCTGCTTGTGAGCTCACATTGCAGGCCTCTTGCAGAGCAGACACATCTGCAGAACTCATGTGTGCAGAAGCTATCCTGGATATTTCCAAAACAATCATGCCATCCCAAATGGGAAGTGACAACAAATCCCTCACTGCAGATTCCTTCTTTTCTCCCCAGCTTCTCTCGTCCTCCCGTTGTGAAAGCGACAGCAGCCTTGTGGACAGTGATGACAGCATAGAACAAGAAATCAGGGCTTTTTTGGCTCTGAAAGCACAGTCAGAAAACCTTGGAACAAAACCTCCCAGCCTGTCACGCTCCATCCAGATGCCTTTGCCTCCTGATCCAAACAGCCTCACCGGGACTCTTGAGCCTGCTCTGCCCAAAACACTCAAATTATCCCTGACTCGGAAAAGGAGACTTAAAAGGGAAGGCAGAACAGCAAAACAAGGGGGGACAAAACTACCTGAACATCTGGAGACGGGACTTTTCCAGCCAGGTAACTATTCCAGATTTCCTGTGCTCCAAGAGGAGCGTGCCCTGAGCAGCCCCACAGAACTCCAGGATGCTCAGAGTAATAAAGACCAGAGGCAGCAGCAGCTGATGTCTCCCAAATTGTCTGGCTCTGATGGCAGCAGATGTGTGGCCTTGGACTCTGTAAACCCTTTTCTTCAGGCTCAGAGTAGCACAAGAAAACCTATAAAAAACCCCACCCAAACCCCAGAGAGGGAGGGGTCGGGTGATGAGAGCAGCTCTCTGGACAGTGATGAGGACCTGGATAGTGCTATCAAGGACCTTTTACGGTCTAAAAGGAAGTTAAAGAAGAAATCCAAGGACCAGAAAGCTCAGTGCAAGAAGAAAGTCAGATTCAGTGAGACAGAAACTCAGCCACTGGATGAGTTCAGTAGCATCCAACAAAACGAGTGGAAATGTAAAAATACCTCACTGGTAAAAAGCTGCCTCTCAAAACCCAGAAAAGCTGTGAGGGAGAATGCAGTCAGGAACCCTCCAGACAACATCAAACTTCCCAATGACAAGCCAGAAACCATGAAAAACCTGGAGTTTAACTTACAACTGAAAAAAGGCAATAAACCCAAACCAGTTCCAAACCAGCGGGGGGCTAAAAATAGAAAATGTGCTTTCTCAGCTGTGTCAGATGCCAGTGACAGCAGCTCAGTGGACAGCGATGACAGCATCGAGCAAGAAATCAGGAGGTTTTTGGCAGAAAAGGCTAAGGACTCTGCAAGCAATTCGGAGATGCAAAAAGGTGATGCAAGTCTGGACCTATTTAGAGCGACCAAACAAACTGGTAATAAAGGAAGAGCAAAGCAGCAGCCAGTGGAAAATGAGATTGACCTCGTGCTGGGTCAGAGTAAAAAGACTGAGGTAGCTCAGCAAACTGAGGAGGTGAAGAACTCTCAGAGAACAGAAGGGAAAAGTGCAATGTTAGCTGGCAGTGGAAAATGTGCTTCCTCTGCAGAGAATGTTCCTACTACTGGTCAGTCAAAAGCTAAGCAAGGACTGGGGGGGGTCAAAGGTGGTGCTGCTGGGGAGTTACCTGGGAATGCCACAGGTAAAAGGAATGTCCGTAACACAGAGCCCCCAAAACCCAGCAGAAATGAAGGGTGTAAAGTGAGAAAAGTCATGAATGCAAAGCCCAGATCCAAAAGGAAGAATACCTTCCAACTAAAGATCTCAAGTAAATTTATTGCAGGTCTGAAATATGCCCGGGACAGGAAGAAATTGATGCTTTTGAACAAAAAGCAGAAAGCAGAGTGTTTGCTCACCCAGAGCAGTGCCTTGGGAATGGAGGCAGCTCCCCAGGACACAGATGTACTTAACCCCTTGCCAAAAGGCGAATTCAGTGGGGAAATTACACCAGCAATAAAAGCACCCAGTCCTTCTCAGAAACTCACTGTGGGAGGGGTGAGTCCCCATGTAGCAGAAACAGGAACTGAGGGTCTCAAAGAGGCAGCTGAGGGCTGCAGGAGGGCTGATGCTCCAGGGGATCAGTCTTACCCCAGCCTCCCCCAACAGGAACAGAGCGTGGCAGCAGGAAAAGCTGATAAGGTTTGCAGAGGAACCTCCAGAGCTGAGAACACCCAGATGTGGATCAAGGAAGGAGATACTCACCAAGGCAGCCAGGCTGACTCTGCTGCGGATCCCCCACACCCTGAGGGCAGTGTGGGAAAAGCAGATAAAGACAGCAGAGAGTCAGCTCAGCAGAGTGCTCAGGTGGGCAGTAAGGGAGGGAATAACCAGCTGGACAAGAGGCCAGATCCAAGTTTAGCTTGCCCAAGGCAGGAGTTCAGTGTGACAGCAGCAGCAGTGCATAATGGTGGAGGAGCATGTGCAGATAACAGTGTGCAGATGTGCATTAAGGAAGAAAAAGTTGACAGGCAGGAAGAAATCCAGGTGTCCAGCTCCAAAATGGAAGGAAAAGTACCTGTCCTGCAGAACAGGGAAGCTGCTAGTGAAGTACACCAAGGGCAGGAATTTTTAACCAAAACCTGTGCAAAATTTACTGACCTACCTGCAGGGGACTGCCCAGGTTCCCTCTTGGAAAAAAAGGTTTCAAATATGTAAGTTTTTTTTTTTTTTTTTTTTTTTTTTCACACTAGCAGTCTTTTTATAAAATAACTCTGATTGTAATTACCTTGATAAAACTTGAGACAGGAAAGGAGAGGCAGTGGAAGATGCTGATACCTGTATATCATACACACACTAATGTGAAAATAATTCTATTTAACAGGGATACCACGGCTAGACATATGTAGCTTTTGTAGAATTTTGTAAATTATTTAAAGTGCTCTATGGAAATATTTTTTATAATGATTTTTAGGGCTTGCATTCCTACAGGATGCTGTAGCTACTGTAGATAAGATATTGGCTAATCAACACTTTAAATTATGAGGCCTCTAATTGTCTCTCAAAGGGAAACCTGTTTGCGCACAGAATTTATTTGAGAACCCGTTAAGAGATCCTGGGAAAACAGCCTTGGATAGCAATGCAGATGATCTGACAGTGGCCACATCTGAGCTGCCTCAGGACAATCCTGTGGGGTGGGTTTTGCTGGGAGCTCAGTTTTCCCACCCTGAGGACTGCGGGATGAGGTCCCTGAGCAGAACTCAGTGCAGCAGCTGTGAGTGTGGAGATCCAGCCTGGAAGATACAAATGCAAATTCAGGTAAATCAAGTGGATGGCTCTGTCCTCACCTCCTGTGCAAAGGGATCTCAGCAGCTGCTCAAAGTCCTTTTGAATACCCAGAACCTCCTGCTGGCAGATGATTCCGAGCACAATTGCAGTCCAAGACAAGTGAAGGAGTGTGTCTGTTCAGACAATATGATTTCCCTGGATTTCCCTGGATTTCTGTACTGTTGGGCCTGCAGGGCTCAAACAATTCCTCGTTATTCTCAGCTCTCTCATTTTAATGCCCTGCAGTTACCCAGAGATGGCTTTTGGTTTCCTGAATGAACTTTCTGGAACTGAGTGCCCTTAACTTTCCTTTTTCAGAAGTGGTTTTTAAAATGTTACATTTCTGTGAACTTTTCACTGACAATTTTGGTGCAATAAAGCAAAGCTGGGTTTGCTGTAGGAAGTCACAACACAAACGGATTTTTTCAGCCACGGATATTTTCAGCACTGTTCTTTCTTCAGGCTCTTTCTCTGCCTCCGTTTCCAGCAGCCAGAATAAAGCAATTTTTCACTACTATCTTTTTATTTGTACTGACTTTCAGTGGGATTGAAGTAGCACATTCACATCACACACACAAAAAAAAGTGCCCTCACACTGGTTTCGCTGCAAATTCAAAAGGTATAAATTGGAGCTGTTGGCTCTTTCATTTTCATTTTTGTGTCGTGAAGTCCTTGGAGGAGTTTGTCTTCTCATCTTGTCCCTGTGAATTGATCTGGTATTCTCTTTGTCTGCTCTTCTGCAGAACTTCTCTCAGCCAAACCACCACTTAGCATCACTTTGTTTCTCAGTCACTTCAGGAGTCTTCCTCCAGGCTGGCCTTAAACTTGAAAAATGGAGCAAAAGCAGCCAAGACTGGATCCAGAATCCCACTGTGTCCCTGGTGTGATGCAGAATACGAGTAAAATACGGTGTAGCATAGAGTAGTAACTGTGGCATGTAGAGAAATAAACATCCTTGGTGTGTTTATGCTGTCGTGCAGCTACGTTTGAAACATGTTTCTAGTGCTCACTTGGCATTTCTGACTGTCCAGCCACCTTGTTGTAGCCCTGGGGTTGGTTGGCTGGGTTGTTTAAAGGTCAGTGTGTTAGCTCATCTCCATTTTGTGGTAGGATACCTTGGAAAAGTGGTTTTTCCTTAGCTCAGTGCCTGCACTCCCTCTTGACAGGTTTATCTTTTGCTCTGCCTTGATTCCATTGCAGGGTTTGAGCCTTTTGTTTGGAATAGATCAATAGGCTGGTATTTTAAACTAGAAGTTTTCCAAGTACCTTGCTTTAAAAGGATTAAACTGTATACTTAATTTTCCTAGAGATGTTGGAAGCACTCTGTATTGTTTGTATAAAAAGCTGAATGTTTCTCCTCAGAAGTTTTTCAGTAAATGCACATTAAGACTTGGAAGGTGTCTGGTGCCCCTGTCGCTGTGTCTGTGTCCTCAGTACCACTCGTGACCTGATCCACTCCCAGTTAAAATGCAATTCCAGTTACCTTGTGCTTTAAATAAAACCTGATTTCAAACAGCACTTTTTTTTTTTTTAATTGATGAACTTGATTTGTATATAGGAACTGGTGTACATTGCTGAGTTTCTAATGTTTAATAAATGGGGTTATGCCCATGGACTGTGAAACTGGAGTGTTCCTATGGTTTGTGTCATCATCTTGAGTGAGTAATAATTTTTTGTGTTCCCTCTTCTTCCCTCCTGACTGAGGAGGTCATCAATTCTTTGTAACAAAAAAAGAAATGAAGGACGAGAATTTACAAAATACAAAGGGGTGGCTTTTGGGAGGTGAGAATGGTGCTTGTGGTAGCAGAACCCCAAGAGTTCTCTTTATTGGTGTTTGTGGTCAAGAAGTGGAATCTTTCCTTGTGTAATTAAATGTGTATCAAGGAGCGTCTCTGGAATTGGAACAGCCAGGGCTCCTGTGGCAGTGTCCTCATCCTGGCCCAGTTCTCATCACTTGTTCAGAAAACAGAAGTCTGTTGGTTTGGAGCAATAAGAAATCCCTTACACATCACTAAAGGCTGACCAGATGAGGAATAGAAAAGATTATATTGAGTGGCAATAAATTCCCCCACGTGGTACCAAGGCTGGGACTGCAGCACGAATCTCTCAAGGCTGAACCTTCATAAAAGCAGTTCCAAAAGCAGATTTTATTTCCTATTATAGTGCCCATGACATCCCCAGGGAGGGCACAGAGTGGGCACAGACTGCACAGCCCTGCTGGCCGTGTCACTCCGGTGCCAGCTCTGGGCAGTGTCCAGAAAACTCCTTTTCTCATTATTCCACCCTCCTGAGACACCAATTAATCCCTTTTTGCAGTAGATACGTGGAACCATAAACTCAACTCTTCTAAAACTCGTAAAGGTCCCTTTTTTTTTTTAATAAATGCTGGTTCATGATTTTAAAAAATGCACAGTGCTTATTTCTCTTTCCAGTCAGAGCACAAAACTTGGCAATTTAGATATTAAGTGATTAAACCACTTGGTGTTTTTTCTTATAGCTCTGATGAGTTACAGATCCTGGCTGCAGTACCACAGCTCTCAGATGAATCTGAAAAGAGGTTTATTGCTCCTTTTTACCCCAGTAACTGATTCTGTGTGCTTTGGGAACAATCTCCAAGGATCCTCAAGGGACAACAAGGACTTCCTTAATTTTTTATTCCCAGTTCTTTGCTGCTATTTTAGGAACACGTGTTTTGACGTGTAGCTGCTCTTCAATACAAGGCATGAACACACCATCCCTGCCCCCATTTCTTCTATTCATGTAGAAGCTTTTTAATTTTTCATCCCTTCAGTTGGTGATAGTTCAGCCTCCCATAATTTTATCTGCAAACATGAAAATCTTACTTTCAAAAAAAAGAGCAGAAAGAGATAGCTTCAGGTAGATCCTGTGTGGTAAAATGAGCCATTTTTAGGATGATATATTGAATTTATACAGGTATTTCTTTGAAAAAAAGTGTATTTGGTCTAAGCTCTGAACACTCAGATACACTGCATGCCAAACTCTTCAAGGGAACTGGCTTCAAGAATAAAATTAAAAGGGAAGAAATTGAGGCAAGAAAGAAGAGGTGGGTGTTTTCAGATGGAGTGGGAAAATATGTGACAGAATCCACTCTGTTTATATTTTTAAGAGGCAGCCTTATCCCTAAATTATGCCACCTGCAAAAAAAATCTAGGGATAAAAATATATGTAACATTGTCACAACTATTTCTATTGATCCAGCACTTTGTTATTTTCTCATTTCAGGAGAAGAGAGGGAAGTTCTAAGAAGCTCCAGGTATTGTCTAGAGTCTAATATGAGAATCACAGCAAATGGAAGAGGGTTTCTTATTTATTTTCAGGTGTTAAATCTTTGAAATGTTAACTTTTCAGGCCCATTTCTGCTCAGTTTATTTATCTGTTCCAATTTATTGGTGTAGTTTGCTGCAGAGGGGTATTTACCCAGCTCTTACCACATGCCACAAACAGGGAATATTTCTGACATGTGAAGAGTATCAGCTGCAGTGGTGTTTGGACATAATGTTACACTCATTATTTATATTTTTAGCAAACAGTTCGAATAATATTATGCTCATTTTTAATGTTATGTTACACCTGTAAGGTGGGACTGTTTCTCATCCATAAACAGCCAGAGTATTTTCTCTTAAAAACTCATTTTTAAACCAAAAATGTTCAGGTGTTCTTTCAGTGCAGTCACTGTCCAACTTAAGCAGGTTTTTTTGCCTGTACCTACAGTTGTTCCAATAAAACTTTAAAAAAAAAATCTTCTTTTTGCTAACTTGTCATTATTTGAATAAATTCATAAATCTCTGTAGTTTTGAGAGAGAAGAAACTTGAAATTTCTACAAGAAATCAAAGGAGTTAATGAATACCTCTGGAAAACTTGCAGATTGATTATTCATTAAATAGTAGAGGAGCAGTTTAGATTTTAATATTTAATGATATTTGGTGCATGAGGCAAGAGTGTAAAGGATCATTAGTGACAGAGAAGGGGAAAATACGGAATTTATGTTCTTCTAGCATTTATATGCTGCTGACAAATCAGGCAAAACGCTTCACATGAGCTACCTAAGTGACACTTAACCACACTAAACCTTTAATGTATCACTCCTAATAACATTCCCTCTATAACCCAGTGGGTCCGTTCAGCCCCAAGGCCGGCCGAGGGTGTTTTTCCCCAGGCAGACAAAAGGCGCGGCGGTGTCCTGGCTACGGCGGCTGGTCCCTGCAGTGCGAGGGGCCGCTGGGGTTGTAGCTGGGGTGGAAATCCAGGTGCTCGTAGGCGGTGATGAAGGTGTCGGGGCCGGTGCAGTGGCTCGTCTCCAGGGCCGTGTTCAGGCTGTTGTTCCTGTACATGCCAGCCTTGCCCAGATGATCCGAAAACTTGTGCGGCATGGAGTGGAAGGAGTTCTGCGGGGGGCGAGACAAGGGG